>NW_011627322.1:1892870-2267856 GCF_000204515.1 Acromyrmex echinatior | reverse complement strand
ACAACGTCCTCAATAAACAATTTGCCGGTACCTCCGGCTCGGTATCATAATCAATACGAAACGGTGCGATGTAACAAAGTATATTGATGATTACGTAACAGACACGAAAATCTGCTGTAAAGAGAATAGCTGCAAATAAATGTTTGCTATCCTAATATTATTATAGTTAATACATTTATCTCGTTGATCGGTCGGTTTGTTGGCCGATAACTGAAAATATAAATATACCCTTTGTTTTCGAAATTATTTAGGAGACAGATTATTTTAATCGATAAACAATTAATTGCTAAACAGAACATTAATTGTTCTGTCCATATTAATTATTCCATATATTATTTATGCTAAATGTATTTAAGAATATAATAACAGATTAATGATAGAGTAAACTTCTATTCAATTTACGAATATTCTGTTACATTTAAATTTTCCACCTTAATATTAAATAAATATTTCATTAAAACTCAATTCTCTTAATAAGTTCCGTGCCGCGTGGATCACCGATGATGTACGCTAAATTTTCCATTCAAACCGATATTTTGGAAAATAAAGATAAAAAACTTTTTTTTATTTTATATATATAGAGAGAGAGAAAAGTATCAAATAAAAAACAGGTTTCGTAACCAAAATGGTACAGAATTCATGAAAAATATATAGAATTTATGTTAAATATAAAAATAATATAGAATTCGTTAATTTACAAATTTTGAGACATGGTGTCTCGGCGCTAAAACAAGCGCAGCGATATTATATAATAACTATGTTGCGTGGGTCATCGATGACATGGTAGATAAATTACGAAAAATTTGATTCGGCACGGAACGTATTAAATGTCAGTAATTCTTTTACTTTTAAGGTACTATTTTATATGAACAAAAAATTAATATTTATATGAAATTGAAATATTATATTCGAAGAAAAATGCTAGAAAATAAAATGTCAAACTTACCCATAACTTGAACCTCCAATGTTCCACGTGCGCTGTAACCTTGTGCATTACGTGCCACGCAAGTATAGGTTGCCTGGTCGCTCATTCGTTCAACATTCTCGATGATGAGTGTGCCATTAAGGAAGACCTTTTGCTTTCTGTTGATTGGCAGGACCCTGGTATCTCGTTCCCAAACGATACTTTCGATCGGGTATCCAGCAACAGGACAAGTGACACGCAAAGTTTCTCCAGCAACGATGGCCTTCTTGTCCATGTGACGAATAAACGGCAAACCATAAACGTTGAGACGGGCAGAATGCTCAGCAGCTCCAACCTGACAGAATTAAACATTGCATATTTAGAATATCCGTGGAGGATTTAAATAAAAAATTATACAGCAGGTGTCCGATAAAGATTGTAATAACGCTTAAAATTAGATTCCTGAGATCATTTTGAAACAAAAATTATAATATCAAGGGCTATAATAATTTTTAAATTATAAACATTTAAAGTTATCGAATCATATCGTCTAAAATTCGCGTGTTCAAATGCGATATAATGAAAAATCTAATCATACTTAAGCGCACGAATTTTATTCGGTATGATTCGCTAACTTTAAATGCTTATAGTCAAAAACTATAGTCTCGACATTTTAGTATTAAAATTTTCATCTCAAAATGATCTCAGGAATTAAGCGTCGTTACAAATTTTACCCTACACCCTCTATATATAACACAAATATACAGCCTTGACCATAAAACACAATGTTTTACATCCAATGAAAAGTAAATTAAAAATAGATTTATTAACAAATAATATTTATTTTTATAACAATTTTAATATGTTATTAATTTTCTTTTGTTTTTTATTTATTTATCGTATCTTTTCTAATACACCATTGAAGGTGTTTTACGTGTACCTATAATTGCATTATATTATACATATATGTATTTATTAATGATTGATAAATAAAATTTAAATAAAATAAGTCTACACATTTTTATATAAAAAAATTTAATAAAAAATCAAGAGAATCAACCTTTGACGCAGCGATGCACTTGTAGAGACCACCATCATTGGTATGAATGCTCGAAATATTCAGATGCGACACGACATCGCCATTGACCGTGACGTATTGTCCCACTTGCAGTCTCTCGGTGTTCGACAACCGTTTTCCATCAAGTTCCCAGGTAATTTCGGGGGTAGGATTTCCGCTGGCAACGCACTTCAAAAACATACTCGGTCCGGGTTGAAGAGTCTCTTCGGCGAAGGCTTGACGGATCTGCGGGGGCTCGACTGTCGATAATCAAAGAGATGAAAAGATAATTCTGTTGACAATCATAGCGTTATGATTCTGTTTTCGCGGCATCAATTTTTCTAATTAACGATTTCATATTCATTTACAAATATCACTTCAACAAAATTATTAAAAAAAAAATTTTATTAATTTATGAAAATTTGTTACCTTACAAAATTATTATCAAAATTTTTAATTGAATTAATCACTAAGAAAAATTTCTGAAAAATTAATGAAGATTCTGATTATATTAATCAGAATTCTGATAATTCAACTAGAATTATAATAGATAAATTCAATCGGAAAGATCTAATTTAATTAGTTTCGATTAATGCAACTAGATTCTTTTCCTAGTACACAAATATAGTAAATCAGTTTACATACAAAATTGCCATTACCTGTAATTAGTAAAAATGTTTATTACTAATTTAATTACACCATTGGAGGAAAATAGAATATAGAATTTTAACTTACATCTGCCACCAAGTTTTAATTCTGCCGTTGCTTGCGCACTTTCCTGATCATTTCTAACGAAACATTGGTACATTCCCTTGTCCTCTTTTTTCACACTCTCGATTCTCAGCACGCGATCTTCCAATCCAAGGGGCTTTCCATCTTTGAGCCAGGAGATGGTCTTGATCGGGTTGCCTTGTACGGTACAAGTGAAGGTCGCTGGTCTTCCAAAGTCGATGGTCTGCGTGCTAGGTTCGATTTCCGCGATCAGCGGTGCCGTAACAGTCAAAACGGTCTCCACACTTTCGCCGCCGACGGAATTGTTGACGATGCAAAGATATTTACCGGAATCTTCGACTCGGGCTTCACGGATGATCAGAGTTCCGCTGACCTGACGTACGCGCTCATTTAGTTGAACCGGCTGACGCCTCGATGTGCCCTCGATGAACTTGTACCATCTGGAACAAGAAAATAAAAACTACCGATTTTCGCGTCAATGCCGGAACGAGAATTGCTCGTTCCGTATCTTTATTTGCTTACATAAATCAAAATTTATATCGCAAAATGGAACAAGAATATACGAGTTAATTTTATAAATTTAATTCGTAAATTTTATTTTTTATGTGAATGACTTATAAACCAATTCTTTATAGAAGAACATTTTCTTATTATTTTTATTATAATATATAATATTACAACATTTTTATTATAACGCGTTCAGCTTACACAAAATTCTAACGGGAGAATGAGACACGTACAAGACTGTGAATAAATTGATATAAATCCATAACGCGAATAACACTATTTGTTCCATTCTACGCTATTATGCCTTAAATTCTATATGCAGGGCTTTGGGCGTCTCTGGGCACGGCCTTCCGTTTCTCCACCGATCTATCGGTGTCACATCTCTTTCGCGAAATAATTTTGTACAAGAACAAAATCACAATTCAAGAATAAAACAAGATGTTTCTACTGTAGCCTCACGATCGAGAAGCAATGCAGGCGGGGGCGCAACAGAAGAATAAAGACAATGACGACGACAATAGATTAATAAAAGCAAAAGAGAATACGTAAAAAAGTATTCACATGTCGATTCTTGCCGCGATAAAATCCCTGAGGAAGAAGGTGAGGGGCGATTGTGTGCAGTGTGAAAGCAACGAACGATTATATACTCGATTCTTCATGATATTCACAACGACGCTCGTCACTGATTAGCTTAGGCAAGGAAGGTGTAAAAAAGAAACGCCAAATCCAGAATAAAATGATGTAATCAAGCGATCGCAATAGCGGTTTTTTGACGTGGTTTGTTGTAGGCGGGTGCTAGTGCAAAGAATCTTTCATACTTTTCTATGTAAGCAACAATATCTCTCACACAATACATGTCGCGATACAAAATCATTTAAAAATTCGTCCTCTAGCATTGATTAACCAATTCCAGAACTGTAAAGAATAGAATTTGTGAGATATTGTCGAATGTACAATCACAAATGGTGGCGGATAGTGGAAGGCGATCGGGCAGGGAACAAAAATAGTAGTGATGAATTGGCGGTACGTTTAATGGCGATGGTGCAATTGGACGACGTGAAAAAAATGTTAAGGTTCGATTCTCCTCAGTCACTCACACACGCCCAATGTGTACATGAACGAGCGATCCACTTCTTTTACCTTTTCTTTTGAACGAGTGAGAGAGAGAGAGGATGGGGAATGAATTAATACGAGCGGATGAACGGAGGCACGAGAAGGTGGCAAGGACTTACCAGCCAAATATTGTGGGACTTATTTGGAGGTGTGCAGGTGTAGGGCAACATTGACCGCCCCATTGATCGGGTGATATCCTCTCGGACCACCCGGATCAGCACCGAGGATACCGGGGGAGCAGAGGGCCCGCATCCTTTTCGAGGTCGCGCTTCCGTCACCTATCTCGAGGGTTGAGGGGAGGATCCAGTTGGCACTGAAAACCAACACGTCCAATTGGCCCCGGATCAGGGATATACATTTCGTCATTAGCACTATTGTTTGTGACTCATGTAATATCGCGTTTAGTTTACATTCGGAATTAACAGGCCATCGAAATTATTAAACCGTCGCATGAAAGTCGAGAGCATCAGTCATTTCTCAGCACCTTTCCAAGCTCTGCTCTAATCTGCGCTCTCTCTCGTTCTCTTCCCCTCTCCTCCTCCTTCTCTACGTCTCTGCACTCTTTCTCTTATATTCTGCACCAAGTCTTAAAAATACTTTTACATTTCTTCTCTTGGATTTCACAATATCATCCTATCTCTGTATTAAAAAAATCATGTCCTTTTTTCTTGCCCCTGTCAAATCTTACGGTACCGCCACCCGACACGGGGTAGAGGGTAAGGATGGAAAATATCAATAGTGAATACAGGATCTGTGCCCCGCGGAGCGTGAGACTACATCCAAATCAGAGAGAAAAAAGATCTGTACGGAGGTGTGTACCTAGTAATCGGGGCAGGAAAGCCTTGTGCCGCACACGCCAGCGCCAGAGACTCGCCCTCTACCCCGCGGTACTTATTAAGGCCGTCACCAGTCGTCTTCGGGGCAGTACGACCAGACGGCTCTGAAATAAATAGATTGCCCAAAGTGTGTGAGAGCTTCGTCTCTTGATAACGTTTCGGGTCCATTCTATTTTTTAATTGAACTGCGGAACCGGTACGCGACGTTTGAATTTTAAGCGACTAACAGTTTTATACATACCCTATCGCCTTTGCGTTCGACCTGGCTTAAGTCGACAGAATTTTAGCATGCAATCTACTCACCTGACTACGATGCCAATCTTGCCAGATGGTGAACCGATTTTGAATGTAATGTTATAGTAAGTTTACATCTGATTATTTACTGCGTGACGCTCACATCTAATTAATGTAACGTAATGGCAGAAAATATTTTAATGTTTATATTGCATTTTGTTACTATATACAGGGTGATCCAGACTATCCACAAGAGAATACCCGGAATATACATATTTCTCATGAAAAAGTGAATCGAAAGTGTCAATAGCAAAATGTTGTAACATCAATAATTTGTAAACAATAAAAGTGTCCAATCACAGGACGTGAAGTTCGAGCCATCAGGTGCGATGCAATCTAAGCAGCCGGCCGCGCGAACGCTTTGATATCGCTAAACGGTATCGCTTAATTGCGTCGCATCCGATGGCGCGAACTTCATGCCCTGTGGTTAGACATTTTCAAAGCTTTACCGTTTAAAAACTATTGATATTACATTTTCATGCTATTGACATTCGACTCATTTTTTCACACACACACACACACACACACACACACACATATATATATATATACATAAATTCAAGCGTCACACGGTAAAAGTTTGATGTAAACTCGCTATTAGCTTGGATATTTATCCGCTAAACACAATAAAATATAAGAATAACAATGTTATAATTTCCTATTCACTAATGTAACTGTTACGCACATGTGCTATGTTACATTATATATATTATATTATATTTTATATTATTTAGTGGGAAACTATAATATTGATTTAATGTTACTGTCATTTTGTGTTTAACGGATATTCCGAATTTACAAAATTGTTAATTCCTTAACTCACTATGCCTATCTGTAATTTTCTATAGCTCATCGAGAGCATTCTCACATGAGCACATTTCATTTCAGTAATCTATAGAACGTGATTCACTTCATTGACGACGACGATGAAGAACAGAAAAAAAAACAGATTATACAAATTTGTCCGCGTGGAAGAAGACGTCCAAAGTCTACCTTGTGAGAGGCACAGGGTATCCCTGAAGCGAATGACTCAACGCAATATCCTGACCTTCAACAGCCAGAACAACTTCGAATCCGAACTTCTTGCCTGATGATCGTGGCGCGATTTTATTTGTGCCCTCTGAAATAGTATCGTAAAGAAAACACAGGAAGGAAGATATTGAAGCGATTTTTGCCAATGTACCTTGTCAATGGGACAGGAAAACCCTGAGTGGCGCATTCCAAAGCTGCCATACCCGCCTTTGGTACATCTATCAACTTGCCACCTTCGTAACGTTCACCGGCAATGCGTGGCGCAACATTGCCGGTTGGTTCTGTAAGCAGGGAATCGGGGTGCAAGAACACGAACTAGCGTAGAAGGCATATCTCATTTCTTCAATTGGACCTTCCCGCAATTGTATCGCAATTAAAAATGAGATATACAAATGTTATTTCGAAATTGTCTGATATGCGATTCTTATTCGCATCGCAATTTGTCAATCGACTTGTAAATGCCTGTACCTGAATGCAGGTGCTGGGAAACCCTGAACAGGACAAGGTAGGCCAACCGTCTGTTCGATTAGGATGTCCCTTCTTAATCCGTTCACATCCTTGTCTCGTACATTCGGACGTACAGTGCCTCGCGGTTCTGCAATTGCGCAAATATTGGGGAAACTGGGAAACGCGACGCCACCATAATCATCATCATCATCATTATCATTGTCATCATCGTCGTCGTCGTCGTTATCAAATGTATTGTTGACGCATGACACGCGGAATGCGGGTTTGCGGACGGTAAAATGTGAAGATAACGATTAATAACTGCATTTTACATTCTTAAGAATTGCATTACAACGTCATGTTTTTTAAAAATTTCTTTAATCAATTTTACTAAAATTTCGTACAATTATCAATAAATTTGAAAAAGTTTAAATAATTTTATAATATTGTACAAATTATGTTTCAGTGACGATTTTGGTTAAATTGTGCGAACAGGCTCACCTGAATAAAGGCGACGGACTGGCTTGAGCCTCGCAAAGCAACGTCACTGCATGACCCCTGTTTTTCATCATTTCATCAAATTTAGATCTAGGCGGCAATCGAGGCGGACTACTTCCAACCGGTTCTAAAAACGAAAAGGGTGAAAGGTTCACCTGCCACGAAATCAATCGATATCTTCACATATATGCTTCAATTTAATATTAGTACATGATCGGCAGGATGCATTTCTTATTTTAGTAAAAACAAATCTGTCTCTATTTCCTGACTTTGTAAAAAGTCAATTAATGTTTAAGATTAATGTTTAATCAATGTTAAAGATTAAACATTTTTAGTAGTTTTCTCTTGAAAATCTTTTCTTGAAGAATCTGGAATCAAATACTTCTTTTACATGTGTACATAAATTCCATTTAGAACTGTATCTTCATTTAATCTCTTCACTGTATTTTCATTTAATTTCCATCCCGGATAAGGAAATTCTTATCAAGAGCAAATATTTGCATTGCGTTTACGTCGGCGTACCTGAAGACAGGAAGTGGATTCGCTTGAGCCTGACACAGCATTACCATGGCAGTTCGCGACGCGATTGAGAGGACAGTTATTTTAGCTGTTGGTGGCACTTTCGGTGCTGCGCCAGTTATTGGCTCTAGATACGTAAACAATAAAGCGATAAAACGAATCAAGGTATGCTGATTGATATGAATCGCTTAAGGCTTAAGTGAGCAAAGCTATCCTTTGTCAAGAAAAGAGTTATATATCGAAGATATATCTTTAATCGCGAATAAAATTGATGAAACGGAGGAAAGTCTTTGCTACAGATTACAATAAATAATTGTAAATACCTATAAGCTGGAAGAGGGTGTCCCTGCGCGGGGCACAACATTGTTACAGCTACTCCGACGACATTCGCGAGAACATCATATTTAGATGTGGAAGCGACTCGAGGCTTCGCACCGTTTACAGGTTCTACAGAACGATAACGTTACGAGAATTGTATCGAATAAGCAAGAACAAGCTTTACGAAAATATGTTTAATTAAATATGTCGATGGACTGACCTAAATGCGGGAGCAGGGAATGCCTGTGCATCACACAACAAACTAATTTCGTCATCATTCGTCACTTCGAAGGAATTGGATTTTGCTGTTTTCGGGAATTTTGGGGCTACACGACCTGCTGGCTCTAATGCACATAAATTTTATTTTTCATAATTTTTTACGACAGAAATGCGCCACCGCCATATATTTATTTATCAATTTGTTAAAATTAAACTAAGTAAATGTTACGTAAAATATATTTCAAAAATGCCGATAAAATATATTTATAAATATGTATATAGACTGACCTAAATGCGGGAGCAGGGAATGCCTGAGCATCGCACAATAAACTGATTTCGGCTTCACTTGCCACTTCAAAGGAATTGATCTTTGCCATTTTCGGAAATTTTGGAGACACTCGACCCGCCGGCTCTAACGCGTAAATAAAGTTTATTATTTCTCTTAGAATAATACGACTGTGTCTTTAAAACGCGCCACCGCCAAGCAATATTTGTACTTCCTTTTTTAAATAAGAATAAGAAGATATATATCTATATATATATATATATATATATATATATATATATATACACACACACACAAAACTAAGTGTATATATTGATGGACTGACCTAAACGCGGGAGCAGGAAATGCTTGTGCATCGCACAACAAACTTATTATGGCACCGTTCGCCACCTCGAATGAATCAATTTTTGCTGATTTCGGGAATTTTGGAGATACACGACCTGCTGGCTCTAGCATAGAAACAATATTTATTATTTTTCTTAAAATGATATATCTATGTCTGGACAAAACGAGCCACCGCCGTACAAAGTGATATATTATAAGTAGCCTATTAAAATTCAATTGAGAATAAGAACTGCATAGAATATATACAGACAAAATTAACTAAATATATTGATGACTGACCTAAATCCGGGAGCAGGAAATGCTTGTGCATCGCATAATAAACTTATCATGGCACCATTCGCCACCTCGAATGAATCACTTTTTGCAGATTTCGGAAATTTTGGAGATACACGACCTGCTGGCTCTAGCGTGGAAATGAAATTTGTTATTTTTCTTAAAATGACATCTGATAAAACGTCGGGATAAAACGCGCCACCGCCGTAATTTCTTATTAAATAATTGACTAAAATTAAATTTAAAATACTTATCCAAAAAAGAAGGCAAAAATATTTAAAATACAAATGAAAATGTAGATATACAATAATAGAGTTTGAAAAGTAATTTAAAAAATCGTTTTGTAATTATTACTTTCAATGATAAAAAGATTTACAAATTTACAAATTTGCATTAATAAGATATAAGAGAAATGTAAATTATTAACCATAATTCAAAAACAATAAATTGTGTATTATACTTAATACTTCTACTTTAGCAGCAATCATTTTTAGCAGACTCCAAATTACGCGATCTCTATGTCCAGTTCGTTAACATCGTTACCTGTGAGTCGGAGGTGGCGATGCTTGAGCGGCGCAAGTTAGCGCGAGTGACGATTTCGCATTTCTTACATAAGTGCTGCTTTTCGCGTCGCTCTGAAAGGCGGGCGCCTTCGATCCCACGGGCTCTGGAGCGAAGCGAGAAAATCATCTGAATATCCTCCGATAATTTTTCATTCTCTTAATTACCTGAACGACGGTACGGGGAACCCCTGCGCAGGACAGTGTAAACTCGATGCACTTTCCGCAGCGCGTATAAATGAGTTGACGCGATCGTCACTCGAGAATTTCGGCCCCTTCGCTCCCATTGGCTCTGATAATATAAGAATCGCATAGATCGATTTCCGAATTAAAAGTTATATCGCAAAAACTTGTGTTTCTAAGATATGAAAACAAAATATTTTTTCAAAAAAAATAAAGCGAGCCACGATTATTATTCCACCGTTCTACACCACGAACTCTCATTAATGACGTACAAATCAATAAAGGGCACAATCACGCTTAGTACCTGAACGCTGGTACTGGGTGACCCTGTGCTTGGCACTGCATCGCAAATCCGACCATCAATTTAGTTTGTAGCCATCGTTTCGCGTCACCCGTGACGGAAGGCGCCTTACTGCCTACCGGTTCTTTACACAAATAAATTACAGACCTTTGTTGTACCAATACATTGTATTACACTGAAAGAAATATTTGATATGTATAACCATTTATTTTGTTGATATGTGATTAACAAAAATTTTTTTACTTTTTCATTTAAAAATTATGTTACCCTAACCAAATTTTGAGAACAACAATTTTTTAATGAAAAAATATGAAAGTTTTTTAGTCACGTATCAACACAATAAACATTTATACATACCAAAACATTTTTTTCAGTGTAAAAAAATAAAAAAATTATCCTAAAATTTATTTTCAACAAAATAGACATCATTACTGACGCGATTAAGAAAAGAATCATTTCAATCGATATAATTCGCCCATATGATTTACCTGAACGCTGGCACAGGGTAAGCTTGCCCTTGACAGAGAATCACGATGTGTGTATCGGTACGCCTTTCCATCAAAAAGCCCTTCTCTCCCAAAATCGAAGGTGCCTTACTGCCGACCGGTTCTATCGACGTATGTACAATACATTTTAGGCTCAATTACACCAACGTTATTATAATTTTAAGCGAGAATTATTATCAGAACTTTCTCTCTCTCTCTCTCTCTCTCCCTTTAAAAAAAGAGAGAAAGAAAGTTTTAAGCCTCTTATTTATAACAAAGTAAAAGTAACGTTGGTGCAATCAAGCCTTAATTTCTCAAAAAAGAAATTGCGCGATAATGTTACCTAAAACTGGGCACAGGGTGACCCTGACCAGGGCACATCAGTACCACGCTGGATCTCGCAATTGTCTCTTTCCACCCGCGTTTCATTTCGCCAATCAGCGCCGGTGCTTTACTTCCAATCGGTTCTAACGATTCAGAAAACGAAAATGCTTCAAACAAAACCGGAGATAAAGAAAATGACTCATTCATTTAAAAAAAAAATATTTTGTGAGTTTCTTTTTCAAGAAAAAAATTTTCCGCATTTTTCAAAATTACACGTGTTTTCCTGCATTAAAGAAGATTACCTAAAACTGGGCACAGGGTGGCCCTGAGCTGGGCAGAACAATATGACCGTGTAGCCCGCCCTTCTTTCCTTCCATCCACCTTTCAAATCGCCTGTCAACGCCGGCGCTTTGCTGCCGACCGGTTCTAGCGAACAAAAGCCATCGAGAAATCAGAAAAAGGCACGCAACAGTTCTTTATTAACTGCGGTAACTTTACCTAAAAGAGGGTACAGGATATCCCTGCGCCGGACATGGTAATACTGCGCTTGCACTCGCTCTCTTCTTCAGCCATCCCCCTCTTATCTCGTTCGTGAGAGCCGGAGCTTTAGTTCCGATCGGCTCTGACGATTACAAAGTTCATGCAATCAACCAATTTGGACCTTATAAAATCAATTGTACACGGGAGGAACGATTATGTTCTAAAAAGTATCTAAAAATTTAGTTAGATATAGATCTAAAAATATATAATTTTGTTAAATCATCAAAATAATTATGTAGGAAATTTAAGCAATGTCAAATTTTGACATTCTAACAATGAACTTGAATGTCCTACATAATTATTTTGACGATCCAATAAAATTATTTTTAGATCCGTATTTAGCTAAATTTTTTAATACTTCAGCGCAAAATCATTCTTTCCATATACATATTACTCAAGCTCAAGATTAATCTTTTATTTCGGATTGAAGTAACAAATCGATCGTTGTGTCTATCGTCGAGAACAATAAATCGAAGCGAATCCAAAAAAATCCGTGAATAGTAAAAAGCAATAAGTAATCGATTTATTTTAAATTAAAATATAAGTCTTACAAGACGTATCGGATCTAATTACAATTTTCCTGTACTATGTCATTACCTAAAGGAGGGAACAGGATATCCCTGCGCCGGGCACGATAACACAGCATTGGAGTGCGTTCTTTTCTTCAACCATCCAGCTCTTAACTCGTTGAGAGCCGGGGCTTTAGTTCCAATCGGCTCTGACGATTACAAACGTGCATGATAAACCTACTCGGACTTTATAAAATTAATCATACATGCTTATTTCCATGTTAATTAATTCCACACATTCGAGCTTGTTAGTATTTTATCTGAATTCAAAGAAGATCAATGCTTGAATTTATTGTATAATATAATTCATAAACAATAAATTGAATATATCCAAATATAATAAAAATAAACAATTTTTAATTTAAGTTGACGTAGATAAATTTTGTAGAGATTAAATTAAAGTTTAACCTAAATTAACATCGGTCTAATTTAACGCTCTTTGCCATTACCTGAAAGAGGGTACAGGATAGCCTTGCGCCGGGCAAAATAATACGACAGCAGATCGTGCTCCGATCTCTAGCAATACACCCTTCACGATGCCGGTTACCGCTGGCGCTTTGCTTCCGACTGGCTCTAATCATTTATGCAACGATTGCTCAGCAAGTTGATATTTTTACTCGACGCTTGTCGTGTTTTTATGTAACCTTTCTGATGGAACAGGAGACCCCTTCGTTAACAAGAAACGGAGCGGAAAATCGGAGCAGAAAACGACGCGAGCGCATAGAGATAAAATGTGAAATGAGAAGCGCAATAACTTATTCTTGATTCATATAATTGATTTTCAGTTTTAAAACAAAAAAAAAACGTTTGTTGTTCTTTTTATATATATGTACATGTAAAAGCTATACCTAAAGGAAGGCACGGGATATCCCTGTGCTGGACACGGTAATACGACATTGGATGCTCTGCTTTTTTCCATCCACACACCTTTCACATCGCCCGTAAATGCGGGCGCTTTGCTGCCCACAGGTTCTAATATATAAAGAAACATGCGATGAACAATAACGGAATCGTCTTTTATCTCTAAAGGGACAGGGAACCCTTCTGCGACTAATAGAATAATATAAATCAATGAAACTCTAAGCCATGTGACTTGCATTATTTTTAGAACAATCGATAGGACAACAATTGAAAGACTGATACAAACGCAAACGCATTTAGACAATGTATTTGATGGAAAATAAAATGGTTAGAAATTAAAATAAAAAAATAGGTTTTTAAAAAGAAACGCAGATGCGAATTTACCTAAACGAGGGTACTGGATAGCCCTGAGCAGGACAAAACTGTACAATGCTGGAAGTAGCTTTGCTATTCATCCAACCTCCTTTCAAAGTGCCTGTCAACGTCGGCGCTTTGCTTCCCACTGGCTCTGATAATTTATAGACACGATCATGCTATGAGAATCACTTATTTCTCAATCTACGGCTTTAGTACTGGTGTGCATGTACCTATACGTTGGCACTGGGAACCCCTGCGCGGGACAAAATAGGGTTAGATCGTCTCCTTGAACACGATGGTACCAAGCTAGCTTCGCATCGTTCGAGAACTTGGGCTTCTTCGTAGCGACCGGTTCTAATTACATGACAGGCAGAGAAATAAATCTTTTCTCGCGTGTCGCGCGAATGACCAATTGCTCTATCTACAGTTTAGATACTTGCGTGCATGTACCTATACGTTGGAACTGGGAACCCCTGCGCGGGACAAAACAGGGTCAAATCGTTTCCACGAACGCGATCGTACCAGGCCTTCTTTGCGTCGCTTGAGAATTTCGGCTTCTTCGTAGCGACAGGTTCTAATTAAATACCGAAAAATGAAATTCTCTTTGCATGCTGCAATAATTCTCTATTTACAGTTCTGTTTACAGCTTTAAACAGCTGACGTGCATGTACCTATACGAGGGAACTGGGAACCCCTGCGCGGGACACAGCAGAGTCAGATCGTCTCCTTGAACACGTTCGTATCCAGCAAACTTTGCATCGCTCGAAAATTTCGGCTTCTTTGTAGCGACTGGTTCTAATTGTACGATAGAGAATGAAATAAGGTTTTCCTCTCGCATGCTGCGACAATCGTCGCTCTATTTGAAGCTTTAGAATATTTGCATATGTACCTATACGTGGGAACTGGGAACCCCTGCGCGGAACACAACAAAGTCAGATTGTCTCCTCGAACGCGATCGTACCAAGCCAGCTTTGATTCGCTCGAGAACTTTGGTTTCTTCGTGGCGACTGGTTCTAATTACATCGAGAGGCATGAAGCAATCATCGCATAATTGATCAGATTCTAACATATTTCAAAAGCTAGGAAATCTGAATAACCACACTGAGAATCGTTATATTCCCATCAATTACGAATACTAATAATTTTACGAAGACATTGAATTACGAAAGCATATATCATGTAGCTTGAATAAATGGTTAATGACAATGTAATTATTAGGTACCTGGTTACAGGAATAGGATGCCCCTGCGCGTTACATAGCATATTCACTTCCAATCCGCGGTTACGAACAAAAGAGAATGTTTTTACGTCTCCTATAAATGCGGGCGCTTTGCTTCCCATCGGCTCTAAATGAGAAAATAAAAGACGTCACGAAAAATGTGTATGCTTTACATGACTGCTGACCCCTCGGACAGAGTTCCCCTCGTCGACTTTTCGTAACGATTGTTCCGAATGAAAGATATGAAAGAAAAATCAACCGATGTAACAAGTAAATGTAATACTGTTAATAACATAAGATTACCAAAGAAAAAGATGTTTTAATATACATATAAATTGCATATGTATATATTTTAAATGTATTTAAAATCGTTTCTGAATTCTGATATTTATGAAACGATTTTTACAGACAAATGAATATTGCCTATAGAATGAAGTTACTATTACTTTTAAAGATCGATGTTACTTGAATCCTTATTAAATGTCATACCTAGACACTGGAGGAGGATGGCCTTGGGCATTGCACGGAAGACTGACTTCTGCATTTGCTTTCCGCGCCAATAAAGATATCTTTGCTTCGCCGGCAAAGGCAGGCGCCTTACTTCCGACGGGCTCTAAAGAATATCGACTTGCCATTACTACGAACTCAATTTTCGCTCGTATATTTGAAGCAGGGACAGGGCTCTCCCCCCCCCCCTTGCCAACACCTATTATGCATTACGCGTTATTAAATTTGTCTTTTAAAACAGCTCTTTTACGAAATCGAATTTAGCAGCTTTTCTTTAAGAATAAAAATATTATTGCTTTAATCAATATTCCCTAGTTTCTTCTCTCCCTGTGACATTTCCTTGTATTAATTGATAATAATGTAATAATCTCATACCTAGATACTGGAGGAGGATGACCCTGAGCATTACAAGGCAAACTAACATCCATGTTCGCTTTTCGCACCAGCAGAGATAACTTTGCGTCACCCGCGAAGGCGGGTGCTTTGCTTCCGACGGGTTCTAAAGAATGTTTTTATTGATTTAGAAAATGTCTTTTTACATCCCTATACCTTGGGGCAGGAACAGGGTTTCCCCGTAAAAACGAAGCTCGATTAATTGATAATTATAAATTGATTTTATTTCTTCCCAATCTCATTCACGTCGATACGAAACTTTTTTTTACAAAGTCAATCTTTGTCAATCATGAATCTAAAAATTTTTACCTAGTTGTCGGCACAGGACTTCCCTGGGCAGCACAACGACTTAAATCGTCCGACGTTAATCTAGGCGACCTGGCACCTATCGGCTCTGAAATCGACGAAAATTGAATCGCGTAAGCACCTCTTATGCGAGATTACCTGGCGATTGGGATGGGAAATCCCTGAGCGTTGCAGGCAAGCACCACATCCGTACCCATACGTCTAGGATAGGCTCTAAGAGTGTCATCGGTGGAGAAAATCGGCGATTTAAACCCGACTGGTTCTACGAGAGACAACGTAACGGAAATGATCATTCTTACGTAGCAATTCGCGACATCACGAACAGCAAGAGAATTATCAATTAAGAAATCGGGAGAACTCTTCTGTGACTGAAAATTATTATAAGTCGTAAAAAAAAAAATTCAACGTTGAACGTACAGTCAAAGTGTCAATTATTTTAACGATTGTGAAGAATGTGGACAGAATATATTCGCGTCTCACCTTGAAATTGGAACAGGGTAACCTTGCACGGGGCACATTAGGTTCGCTGCACCAAATGCCCTAGATTCCATGAATTCGACTTTACGCACACTTGGCAATTTAGGTTTCGCGCTTGATGTCGGTTCTAAGAGGTACACGAGGAAAAATAAGGGTTGTTAGGCACGAAGACTAGTACTAACCGTGTAATTGGAACAGGGAACCCTTGAGCGGGGCAAGTCATTGACACCACGCTGGAGCTCGGCGTCGGCCTCACCACTTTTATGTCGGCATTCGTAAATTTTGGTTTCGCGCTGGACACGGGTTCTACATTGAGGAAACATTAGGTCGTCGTATCCATATTATATGACACGTTTTGAACGCTGGAACTGGGTATCCCGTAGAAGAAACAAAACCAAAAACCAAATTGTATTTTAAATACAAGAAGAGCATAAAATGTTCCTTCTAAAAAAGTGTATTTATATTTTAAACACTATATGAAAATTATTATATAATTGAAGGATTTCTCACAAAAATCAAATAAGTCCATTTTTCTTTATTTGAATTATGGTGCCAAATTTTTCTCTATTACATTGTCAACAATTTTATTCTGACAAAAATTAAACAAAAAACAGGAGAAATATAGGAATTTAACATCTAATAAGAATATTTTTGTTAAAAACAGTATATAAAATTTAGTAAATAAAAAATTAAAAAATTGTTTTATCATATACTTCGTATAATATTTCCTTCTTCATGTTTATCATAATTCAATTTATCATCTTTATTAATGTTACAAAAAAAAATAAATGTATAATATTATAGAATAAACAGATATATAATAAATATAAAATTTCCGCAAGAGAACAAATTCAGTGATTTATTATTTTTCTTAATGAGTTCTCAAAATATTAATCAAAACTTAAAACTTTGTTTCTTATACTTACATCCGGAGAAAAATGACCATGTATAATAAACGGTATGAAAATAAAATTTTTTTAATTCCCGAAAATTTAATTTTTTACACTTGTTTGATTTTTATAAAAAAATCTTTTATTATAATTATAACTCACACAAGGAAGTAAATATTTTTATTCTCTTGAAAAATTTATTCGAAATACACAAAAGAGTACTTTATATTTCAAATATTGATATTACACATAATTCTCTACGTGTATTTGAAATATTGATTAGTCTTGAATATAAATATAGAAAACGATGGTTATTAATTTCTGCGCCGAAGAAATTCCGAGGACAGAGAGAAATTAAGCGAGATCTGAATGTAATTTAAATAACAAGGACACGATCAAGTCAGAAGGAAAAATCGATTCCTGCCCTTCAATGTCCACTTTCCCTCGTGTTTATTCAATCACTTTCTGTATCGCGTAATCGTGTGCATCAACTAATATAATTATTCAGACAATCTTTATATATTCGATATACCTGTAATTCGGTACTGGAAATGCTTGAGCTGGGCATGGTAAAGTTAGAGGTTGCTCACGTTGTACCGTATACGTTGTGTAAGTGCGAGAATTTTCTGTCATTGGAAATTTTGGTTTCGTGCTGGCAATTGGTTCTAAAAAAAGGACCAGATTCATGAAATCTTTAGTATCATATTTATTCGTTCGATTAAAATGTAATTGTAATATTTAACAATAAAATAGACAATTATGAACCGATGAAATTATTTCTTTTACCAATAATTCCTAAATGACATTTTTGTAGTATACGATTTTATTTTATTCTTCTTTATGTCTAAGAAACCCTATACCGGGACAAGGTAACTCCATAATAATTGAACACACTAATATTGACTATCCAGTGCTCAGCAACCGTCGTGAAACACTGGGGAAGATAATCACCTGCTATGACGTGTCCTTGATGACTTCACCCTCCACCGACGAAATCAAAGACCCCAAGACAGACGGCGAGGATAGCCCTGACGAATATCAAGTTAAAGAGCAATTTACCTGAATGCTGGCACGGGAAACCCTTGAACGGGGCACAAGAGAGTCACGATGGAGCCCAATATCGCATACGGATTCGTCGATTTCACGTCCAACGCCGTTAATTTCGGTTTCGAGCTCGACAATGGTTCTACGTAACCAAAAATACAAACGAGCGAATACCGAGTCGTTCGACTGTATAGGAAATCGATCCCCGCGCACTTTACGCCCGCAAACTTACTTGAAGACTGGGACGGGATACGCCTGGGCGGGACATTGCAGTGTCACGCCTTGAACTTCCGCGATCTCGAATGTACGGCTCTTATCGATAGTGGAGAATTTGGGCTTTGCGAAGCCGACCGGTTCTACAAATCAAACTTCTAGTCAAATGCAAAGCCTCGATGTGCATCGATACATTGTATTATTAAAATACATAGAATTAAGTTCAAAATTTGATGAAAATTTGATGAAATTTTGGAAATAATATTATACATCAAATCGATAATTAATATTAATTAATATTAAATTATAATACATATTAAATTGCGTTACTATTATAGTTAAGAAGTTATTAAAATTTTTGTCGCAAACAAAATAAAAATGGAGATAAACCGCAAATCTCATTTTACGCGCAAATAAATCGATACTGGGACAGAGTAACCATCCTCAGGGAGAAGAAGCCCTTAGATATTCTCCGTCGGATTCTCCTCTCTCCACGACAATAGTGGCAGATCAACCAATACATCAACCTACCTATACGTGGCGACCGGAAACGCTTGAGCCGGGCATAACAACGTAAAGCCTATGCCTTTTGTAACGCGTAGCCCGACGTCGTTTACAGATGGAAACTGAGGCTTGGTGCTTGACGCGGGTTCTAAAAACAGAACGCTAGACACAGTCCGATATGCGCGAAGCTGGCGGCACAAGATTACTCTAACTATGCTGGAATAGGGTCTGCCCTCTTCGTTAATAACGGTGAACGATGTCGTTTATTGATAGCGAGCAAATGAAAATACTGTAGAGACGTAACAACAGTATTTCTAAATTTGGTAATTACGAAGAATAGAAAAGTCTGAGACAAATCATAAAATTGTGTTGTATGTAGTGTCAAGTAATTCAGAAATTAATTACCTGACGAAATGTTGTTGTAGGATGTTGAGAAAAGCAGAACGCGAAAAAAAAAATATATTGTATATATAAATGTGTGATTTCTTAATTTCTTCGAAAATAGTGTACAAACGCCTACCTATAGAAAGGTACCGGAAATCCTTGAGCGGGACAAAGGAGAGTAACACCTCTTTGTGAAGAAATGCTGAATCGCTGAAGATCACTCGAGCCGGACAATTGCGGCCGTGTGCTGGATGCCGGTTCTGATGGAAAAAATTATTTTTTGCGGAAAAAAAGAAGGGATCTTTACCTGTACGATGGGACGGGGAACCCTTGAGCAGGACACAATAACGTCATCGCGCCATCTAAATACACTTTGAATCCCTGCGAGTCCGCCAGCGACGGAAATTTCGGACGGGCACTTGCGACTGGTTCTACGAAAGTTCGAAGATACCGAAGAAATATCGATGATCACGATGCTCTCTTTCACTTACGCTATTAATGTATACAAGGTGTCTCATAACTCTTAATTAATATTTGTGGGAGTGAAAGAGAATGAAATTTCACTCCTAGAAATATTAATTAAGAGTTATGGAACACCCTGTATGTATATATATATATATATATATGTATATATTGTAATTTGACATTTCTTTATTAATAAAACATACGTGTTTAAATGAAATCTAATATAATTAAAAATTTAAGTAATCATTTCAGTACAATTAAAATTTAGTAAAAAAAAATTTTATGTTTATAAAGTAAATTTAAATGTTCCACGTATAATAATCGATCACCGGAAATTGACATATAGTGATTCGTATAACAGACATTGAAAGATTAAAAAAGAAGACGAGTATGTGAGAACACGCAGGGCGTGCATACACCTTCTATCTATCCGTCCGCAATTTCCTTCGTCTTTTCTACATTATTCCGCACTGCCATGCCGTCGTGCGCCAACCGGAATATGATTTCTCTATAGTACGCACTCACTTTTTTATAACATCGACGCTTTGTATACCTGAAAGCTGGAACGGGGAAAGCCTGTGCCGGACACATGAGAGTCAGCGGCCGATCGCAGTGAACTGTGTACGTACGCGAATTCTCTGTCATTGGAAATTTCGGTTTTGTGCTGGCGACTGGTTCTACAAGAAAGCGAAAGAGGAAGCACGAGCGTACAGCACGTATCTATATTCGTACAATTGTACAATGTGATAATTTAAACTAATCGAATTTTATTTGTTGTTTTAAATAATTATTTAAAACAAATTGCTGAGACAGGGCATATTAATAGTTACATTATTACAAAATAAATATTAGAGCAATAAAAAAAATATTGAAAATAAAGAAAAGTTTTTTGTGAGAAAAAAACGAGCTTGTTAATTGTATTTCAAAAATATTTCAAAAATATTTGCAATTTCAAAAAATAATCGAATTTAATTATGAATGCTCGTGTTCTTTCTATCACTCCTAGAGATGCACAATTGTATTTTCTATTTGTAAATCTAAAACTGCCGTGATATAACCTTGTCCCACCTATGCGATGGCACAGGGAATCCTTGAGCAGGACAGAGTAGAGTCAAAGAGTCTTTCTGGTTTGAGATAAATCCGCGTGAGTTATCCATTGTCGGAAACTTTGGACGTACGCTCCCCACAGGTTCTACAAAAAGACCACGAGCGTGGAAGGAAACGTGTCAGAAACGCTGACAACGTTACAATGATCCACTTATGTATGCCAGGGGACAGGGAACCCTTTAAACCTATTAAAATGATTACCAACTCGAAATCTTCCATTATTTAATCGAATAATTGTGTACAATTCCGTGTCAAAATTCAATACTTTTTCAATGTTGTGATAGAAATTATCATGAGAAATGCCTCTTCTAATTTATTTAATATTATTATAATAATATAAAATAAATGTATCAGTTAGTAGATATGACCCAATTATTGAGTCATATCTACTTTTTTGTTACAAAGTAACAAAAATTTTAAATAATAAACTTTTAATGGTATGTACGGTTCTAAATAAATTAGTCTTACTAAATTTTTGTAAACAACGAATTTACTTAGAATCGTGCATACAACTGAAAGTATAATATATTTAAAATTTTTGTCATTTCGTCCAATAATTAGATTATGTCCATTAAAAATTCACTAACTGATATATATTCTATAAACAAAATTCTAAAACTACAGGTATCTTGATCTTACATCATCGTATTTAAATAATCGCCGTTTTAATGAAGGATATCCTATCCTACCTATAAGACGGAAGCGGAAATCCTTGCGCAGGGCAAAAAAGTGGCAAGCTCCCGTTGGTCCTCGTCATGAATCCAATCAGGTTGACGATACTCGAAAGTTTTGGACGTGCGCTCGCTATGGGCTCTGCCAGTCGCAGTCCGGGAGAGAAGAAGATAAGTAATTGGAAAGGATAAGAGGAAAAGTGAAGATGACAGTGAAATGCACCACAATGAAACATCTTTGTGAATTTCGACTTACTTTTGAATAGGGACAGGGAACCCTTGAGCGGGACACGATAATGTGACAGATCCATCTTTAATCATACGAAACCCTCTGATGTCATCTATCGTCGGGAATTTCGGTTTCACGCTGCCAACCGGCTCTAAACATTATTGAATCGTACGTACACACTATTACCGCTAACTAAAATATCATATGCAGGAGGACGGGGAACCCCTGAATCTCGAACTAAATTTGTACCTTGCAAATTTTTGCAATAAAAACACAACGCAATTTTATCTTTTGATGTCCAAATCTACTTAATGCTACAAATGTAGGTTTTGTTTAACATTTAATTATCAAAATAATATAAAAAGAGATTTTCTCTCTAATAATATTGTATAAAATATAATAAGATACATAAACAAAGAATGAATATTAAAATAATAAAATATGTGTTAATTTAACATATGATAAATGTTAATTTTACTGAAAAAATATGATTCCACAGTTTACTTATAAATTGTGTCGGTATTACATTTTTTATATTAATTTTTTTACGTAATATTTGTGTTACTTTCTAATATATACATTTTGTAAAATTAATACAAAAGTTAAATGTTAAATTTAACATAAGTTTTCCAACTATTTGAGCCCTCTGATACTTCTCCTTTATGCAGGAGAATTTAGATGATTACTACACCTTTTAAATTTTCAATACTACATTTGAATATTTTTATAATATATTTTTATAATACATTTAAACTTAGAGATATCAAAAGTCTTTTAAAATCGAGTTTTACGATAATTATATTATTTTTTTAAATTGTAATTTTATAATTCTGAGATTCGATCCCAAAAACCTTTAGAAAGCAAGATCTTCCATTAAAAAATTCTAATTCTCAAAGATGAATACAGCGTTAGAATTTTCCATCAGAGTATTAATATAAAATTGAGACCATAACCGCTAAAGAAATTAGTTATATGACATGAGAGGATCACCGCAATATGTCAAGTGTATCGTCATTGCTAATTATCCAGCAGCTTCACTGCAAGCACCGAATATTTAATCGCAATTCCTTAATGGAGAATCAACGTGAGAGTCGCTTTAAGAGCAAAATGACATCAAGGTATTCGATAATGTAATACCTATATGAAGGGACCGGGAAGCCCTGAGCCGGGCACAGGAGCGGCAAAGTTCCTTTCGTAGACGTGATGAGACCATTTATATTGCTGACGCTGGGGAACTTTGGACGTACGCTTCCCACAGGCTCTGCGACAGGTTACGAGACCCAAGAAGAAAAGAGAAAGAAAGAAAAATACATACGACTTCGCCTAGTACGACTTACTTGTACAAGGGGACAGGGAATCCCTGAGCAGGGCACAGCAACGTGACCGAGCCATCCTTTGTCGTTCGAAAACTCCTGGAGTCGTCGATCGTCGGGAACTTGGGTCTCACACTGCCGATCGGCTCTGATCATATCGTTTATAATTGGAGACTTGCGTGCCCGCGACGAACGGTCATCCCGAAGGATTCGCGTTCGCTCGTAGTGGCAGTGTTGTGGTCTCTACCTGTACAGGGGAACGGGGAACCCCTGTGCCGGGCACATCAAGGCAGGGGAGTCTCCGATAAGAGTCCGGAAACCGCGCACGTCATCCGTCGACGGAATCTTTGGGCGCACACTGCCCACTGGTTCTAAAATGCACGCCATTTCTGTTTTTTTTTTTTCATTCTTTTAACTCGCTTGTAATTTTGATGCGAATCAAGAATCGTCCTTGCGGAAAGATAAATTGACTCAACGTCGTAACCGTATATGAATTTATGTGAGTACCTTCAAGAATGATGACACTAAATGCTTTAACTAGATCAATGAGAAGGAACGGGGAACCCCTGTGCACACATACACATACACGATACAACGATTTGCTAAATAATGGCGTGACAACAAAGATTATTGGTATCGTCTAATAAAAGTTGAGATTTGCGTTTGATTATAAAAATTCTGTTATTTCTCTAAGATAATTTTCAATTTAATTTCCATACGTTATAAATAAAATGATTTTAAATAAAATCAATAAAAGACTGTCTTTTATCGTTAATTGAAATCTAAATAAGCATATTTAAATTATGTATATTAAATTTAGCTAACAAAAATAGACTATCTTCTCTTCACCAATACAATTCCATCGTTCCTGAATAAATGAAATTATTTATACAGCAGAGATGCTTACAGAAACATTGCTGCAACATTTTCAATGATATTACAACTATATTAATATTGGAATGTTGCAATATTGCTATAATATTGCTGAAATGATCTGTATTGTATGAGTAATAATTCGCCTGTTACTTTCTAATTTGTCTTTACTAATTGCTTTACAATCTCATACAACACAGATCGCACATTCCAACAATATTGCAATAATGTTTACAACATTCCAGTAATTAATAACATTGTAACATTACAGTAATATTGATACAAACTTCTATGCTCTAGAATTTTATTCTCTGTCATTTTATAAATTACTGTCCGTTATAATTTAATATATAAAAGAAAATATCATTATTATAAAACCGTCCTGCAACTATTTTATATGTTCCTTTAATTGTTTCCAATCGAGAGTTAATCTCTGTGATCAAGAGTATCGTACCTATGAGACGGTACTGGATATCCTTGGGCAGGGCACAGAAGCGGTATATTGCCTTCCAAGCCCACAGAAAGTCCATTTATGTTGTCCATCGTAGGAAACTTTGGTCGCACACTGCCCACGGGTTCTGCATAACGAAAAGCCAGTAGAGCCATAAAGGCTTGTCAAGCCCCCTGCTCGTGTCGCCAATCATTGTCATTATGGCTATACTGCATCTTGCTCTAGTTATAGTAGCCCCTAGATTATTGCATCGCGTCGACGTGACTTGACAGCTTTGCCTACGCTATTGCACGCTTTATACGAACAAAGCAATTCGTGTTTATCGGTGTCATCCTGCCGATCAATGTAGATTCAATGACTACGCGAAAGCGATAGCGAAACGAAAGTGATTTCATGCTCAATGTCGCGTTATGGTGCGGTGAATCCATCGTACTATATCTAAGAGAATTTCTTAACTCTAGACTACTCGAATTACACAATGTGCCATTGAGTGAAGTAGTGATACAAGTCACGACAACTAAAAGGGATGGAAACAAAATTTTATAACAATTTAATGCGTTTCAGTTCGTTAAAAAATTTCAATTTTTCATAAAAATTAATAAGATAAAACATTGAAGAGAATTCTTTTCAAAATGGGAAAATTATGGCTAGTATCATTGTCGCATTTAACGGTTCGAATGTTCCTGCTCGTTTACTGCAAGAGCGAACAAAGACGACGCCGCTTAATTATACGATCGATTCCTCTTAATTCACAGTACGAAACGAAGCTCAGCTGCGTTGAATACTAACGTCTATAGAACTATGTGCAGCATCCACACGGTGAAGTTCTCGGCTGAAAGAACATGTTCCGTAAACTTACCACGCGAGAGCGAAGGACAGAGCCCGGAGATCGCGGAAGGCGCCGCAAAGCATTTCGAAAGAATTTCGCACAAGTCAGTTATTTCTTTTTTTTATTATCATTCATTTGTCTTTGGACATTTCCTCTCGAAATCGATTATATCAAGAGTCGAGTTTTGGGCGGGCGGTGGCGCGTGCCCGCAGGGGTACCCTGTCCCAGCATTCAGGTTCACCCTCGAGCTTGATCGCTAAATGCCGGACATGCATTTCGGCTTTATAAGATAATAAATTCGAAGGTAAAATTCGTAATGTAAAAATATCGAATGATTCCTCTTAACAGTCCTTCGCGTTTTCGAAAGAATCGAGCACGAAATCGTCGATCAAGCTCGTTGGCGCGATTGCACGTTCGTAAAACGTGATTATATATCCAAAAAGACAACTGATTTTCCTTAAAAAAATACAATGCTTTTGCACAACAATAATAGTAATTTAGAAATTAATTTGGAAGATTACACTAATTACTTAAAATATTAGTTTCGTGTATATTTATTTTTGTGAAAATCAATAATCTTTTGGATAATAATTTCGAACCTAGACACCTCACAATAAGAGAAATAGGTAGCTAATAATAACGGCATTTAGAAATTGATATTTCAAAATTTATGTTAAATTGGAAGAGATGTACCTAAACTCTGATATTTAGAAAGAAAAAAAAAGGGAAAATATTTTATATCTGTACATAAATTTATATTAACCCGATTAATTTAACTCGGTAAATAAACAAATTATTTCGCAACAACGGTTTCATAATTAATTAACTTTCACGATCGTAATATTGCGTGTATTATATAAATTAATTGCCACAAATACTGTATTTATATTGATTCAAAAAGTGAAAAATGTGAATCCAGGCATCCAGGTTCGAAATTAGAAATACGATTCTGATTTCTTTCAGAAAAACAGATACAGAACGTTGATTAGTAAAGCTGTACCCCTCCGCTTATCGAAGGATGATCGAGAAATATTTGTCAAAGAGAGTGATGCTGAATCAGAATCGTTATTTCCGTACAAAAGGAACGAGACACTTCTGCGTTTTCACTCACCAGTAATGACGAGACGACCCTTCGTTGCGGATAGCCTAGTTTCGCCAGTGAGTCTATGTTTCGTGCGGCATTGGTAAGTCTTATATCCGTCTTCGGGTCCAACGTCCCTGATGTGCAGCTCTCCGGATGGCAGTACCAAGTATTTTCCATCTAAACCCGTTCAGAGTTGCACACGTTAGTCATTGCGCATTAGTCCTTATGTAATTTGTCGGGATAATCGATCGACTGATTATCGTATTATTTGATGTCATGCGATATTATTAAATTGATTAGTTATGAGCACATCATCACCAATTAATTACAAACACATATGTGTTATTAATATCAAGAGGAAGTCGATTATCCCGACTTAATTGCACGATGCTCGAATGACAGTGATATAATATTACACAGAAAGCTTCATTGAAGTATCTAGAAATTTAGCTAGATACCAATCTAAAAATAATTTAATATTGGATCATTAAAATAATTATGTAGAACGTTCAAGATTTGCTAGAATATCAAAACTTTTTGCTCATTATATTTTTAACGTCTTATATAATTATTTGGTAGACCAAAAAGATTATTTTCACATCCAGTAAATCAACTAAAAGTAATATAACATCAATGTTATAATTTCTTAATTAACGATGTAACTGTAACATATAACATATGTTATATTACATTATATTGTTGAGTGTGAAATTATTATGTCGATGTTATATTACTCTTAGTGTTTACTAGGCTAAAATAATTTTACTGGACCATTAAAATATTTATGTAGGACGCTCAAGAGATAATTGCTATAGAATGTCAAACATTTTGCTTATTATGCTTAAGCGTCTTACATAATTATTTTAATAAAATAAAAAAGTTATTTTTAAATCTAACTAAATTTTTACTCGGCAAAATTGTTCTTTCTGTATACCAAACTTCAAGCACAATGCTCTTACTTAATGTATCTACATGCAATATAAGAATTCGCCGAACGCTGAATGAACACGGACCCTTCAATTTCCCGCTTCGACAATTCGGCGAATTCTTTATGGAATCGAAGCACGTTCGTCAAACAACAGCAAAAGAATCTCGCGTCCACTTACAGATTCATGGGAAAGATATGCGAAATCACATCTTCATCTCTTTACGAATGTAAATATATGCGATATTCTTCTTGCTCGTTGAAATATCCAGGAAATCTATATATTTTTTGTATCTATTACAATAACCGTAAAGAGAACAAAAAATAATCTTAAGTACGAAATCTACAGTGTTTATTAATACTGTTTATTAATAAACATACAAAATAAACAAATTATTTGGTAAAGACTTTATCATTAATTTTCCGAAAATGATTCTAACAAATATCTATATACAATATCACTTGCTACAGATTATCTTAATAAACGGGATATAACGAATTGCTGTTAATTCATTTTAAAGTTAATCTCCATTGTGGTTGAAAATCCAACGCCTCTAACAAATCTGATCGCTTTTGCGGCTGAATCTCATCGACAAACGAGACTTCCTGGATAGGCGAACTAGTTTCATGCGATCACACAAAAGCTATCCACAGCCATTTAGCTACTATCACACAGAGAGGAGGGTACAGGTGAGAAGAGACGGATGGGCCGAATCAAACGACCGGAAAAAAAATCGGTGGAAAGAGGGAAGAGAGGTCTGGAACAGCGCGAGCAGCGGCAGTCAACGTCGTACAAATTTACGTACAAATTTCCACGTAAAATCCCGCATTGCACGGTACTTTTGAAACGAGGGGCATCAAAACGAGAGTACACGTATATCTTGTATTTCGCACGCGTGATATCGATTCGAGTGATACTTGGTCGATAGAGCGGAGGCCGATGGAACGATTTAAACGACCTGGATTGGTATTTTTGTTATTTCGCAACTATAAATTGGCGAAATAGTTTATTCCCTTTTCCTGCCGTTCTCTTTTTTCCTCCCATATATCAAAATTTGTGTCAAAATCATTGTCACTGTGCACGTATTTCGTTCGGGACCTCGTGATTGAAACCAGCACGTTTTTAATTATTATTTATTTGTCACGGTCGAGCCGAGGATAATTTTTGCTCGAATGCGAAAGCGATCGTCAAATGGAGTGTCATTACCGAACGATGGTCGGACGACGTCAGTGAGAGAATCCTTGATCTCATTATTGCATATTAATAGCTTGCCGACCACTGTAATTCTACGTTTATCGAACGGTTGAAACGCATCGCTCTTATTACAATACTTAGAACAAATAATCCAAAGAAAATGCATTAATGTTTTTTAACTAAAATACGAAGTATATCGGAAAGAAGGAAAAAAACGAAAAATCATAAGAAAAACTAGTCGAAGAATCTGCTTCTAAAATCTTCTGCATAAATGTTATCTCACGAATCATACAACTTCCGATAATGGAATAATATAAATACACACAAAATAGAATATAATTCCTATTGCGTTCTATGCGTTTATTTCTGTAATAAGTTTCCAGATAATACGTCAATTTGATGGATTGCAAATGTCATAGAAATGGAAGATTCACGCGATATTCAAGCAGAGTGAAGATGATATGAAATATTGCGCCTTGTATGTACCGTAATCGGCGCTAGGATATATATCAGTGGTCTCGTCTTCGATCCAAGAGTCAACCTCGACGAATTCGGCGACGAAGCTCGGTATGTGACACTTGATAATTGCGGCGTTCCCCCGAAGGACGTGTTCGTCCATCACGTTCACTGCATACCGCTGCCCGACAACTGCAACCAGACACCGATTTCCGGTTTTACCATAAGGCGCACATCTACCACCTGACAGGACGTGTCGATCATTCGTCGATTGATTACACACGATATCGACTTCGTACAATTGACGATTTCGTCGATTTCTACGTAAAAAGTGATAATAGGAATTATGTCATTAATTTCATTATCAATTAATTTTATTATGATAGATGAGACGTTACGATTGATAAATAAAATACTTAATTGTGTATTTATGAGCTTATTCAACCTCAATCTCGTTTATCCACTTATTATATAAACGTTTATTACGTGATTTCCAAGTAAATCTTAATAAAATTCATAAGCTGTGAGAAAAGAGGAAAAGTTTCATTAATAAGAGCTAGTTTTATTAATGTATTTATGTATTATTTCATACCAAGAAAAGAGAAAGATATGATCAGGTATACTATTGTATTGGCTCGAAGATAAATAGTCATCAAAATAATATATTGTAAGCTTTAATGAATTCAATTTGAATGACACATTCGGTATTATCGCAGAACTTGTACCACAAAAATTTTAAGAATATTTTATTTTGGATAAGACAGCTTTAACAATATATTGAATTAGTTCCTGCGACGTGACTAGAATGGAAAATTTATACTTTCCCTAAGAAATAAATATTATATACATATAAAAAATTTAATAAGATCAATAGTTATGTTTAACAATACAATGTTACACAGTTTAAGAAAAAATTTTCTCATTTTATTTTAATTATTTTTAAAAACGTATCTATTTCTTAATAAAATAATTTTTCCAGGTTCTAAATTGCCACCTTTTTGTACTTTTTAAATTTAAAATACAATAAAGAAAAATCTGTAATTTTTTAAAATAATTTTTTCATTTTGTTGAAAAATACGTGTAATACATCCTTATTTAATAAAAAAATGCTTCAGTTTTATTGTATACAGAATATACAATAAAAATTGAGCATATAAACTTTCAGAATTTATAATTATAAAAACAGATACTCAACGAACGATTCAGACGTTATTTTCAAACTTGTACATAACGTAATCATCATGAATTTTCAACGACTCGATAAATTCCGCTCGGCGAGCCTATCATAATCAGAAATCCTATTCACGTCAACGTCGCGTCTCTTTTCTTTGTGAATTAAAATAAACTCTACTGTCTATGGCAACTGAAGAATATGTTTCTGTCAAAGAGAACTGGTCGCGCGACCGGTCTTGAAATAGACGCGATCGATGTTCAACATTACATACGATTCGTTATACACGTTCAATAAACAAGTGGCATCGATGCGCGTCGCAACGATATGGAAGATATCTAATCGTATTACATGCGCCTTATACACTTCGCACACTTAAATAAACATGATATGTAAACATGATATCATTAGGAGGAAAAGAGAAAATCGTAGAAAGCGCATGCAAGATATCAACTGACTCGGTCGAGCGATCCAGTTCTCAAGTCCAGTCACTGGTGATCTGCGCCCTATTCAAACAAAATTTGCGATCTGCCGGTTCATAAAGGGGAACACAATAAACAGTGCGCTGCGTGCATCCCTTTAGTTTTTACTACCATATGATTGTGCGTCGGCGACGTAGCTGCCGCCGTTGGAATCGATCCATCCCACCACGTCCACGTGGTCGGCCACGAATGAGGGAACTTGACACTTGAAAATTGCCGCGTTGCCGCGTATCGCGAACTGATCGTAAACCTGAACCTCAAAGTACTGGGCGACCACTGCAAATGAAGCGAGAAAAAACAAGAGTTTGGAGTTTGTTCTAGGCTGCCGAGTGTCGCCGGTGCGCTTTGATCACGCCGATTAAAATTCCAATGAGTCTGGCTGTCTGTAAACTGACTGGCCGCGTCGCTACAGCCAGCCTCCGATCGTGCCGCTGTCAAGTTCAGCAACGTCCGGTGCACGTGAACATCGATCCAGTTAATCCGACTTAATCTAATTGCAAATTAACACAAATCCGGCACTCCGTCTCTTAATTTCAGGTAGAAATTTATTCGTGTACATTGTATCGAAGAAGATCAATATGCGGCATATTTAACGAATATAGTATTTAAATTTATATTTAACACAACATTTATCTCTCAATATTACTTCGTAATCACAAACCGAATTTTATACCACTTAAGCTTTTATGCGAATAAGATTTATCGTTTTAATTACTTTTATCTCACGAATTCATTAATAAATGAATAGTTACTATACGCTTTTGAAATATGCAACACGCTTCGGGAAATAATATCCGTTTCCGTAATCAAAAATTAGGTACAGAAATGAAATTATGATTTCTCGAGAATATGATGAAATTTAAGACATTAGTATAACTTCGCTTCATTAATTAATATTACATATTATGATATTACATGTAATGTCTTCAAGCACTGGTTAGCACAGCCGTAAAGTAAATTCGATTATGTTACCGGGAAAATCTTTCAACGATCTTCTCTCTTTACTGAAAGTGGATCAAATCACTTGATCGCGCGCAGGCGTTAATTCGCTTCTCGACCCTATTAATCTGGCTTATCCTAATCCGAGGATCAGAACGAGACCACTGCCGACTACATGCTCTGCTTCTATTCACCTTTATCGATCTCTGAATAGAAAAGGTAAACTTTTCGGAATAGAAACCTGCCTTCCATTCCATCGACCACCAATCTTTGTTTCCATTGTACGAGAATTCTGCCGAACGATGCTAATATGTGCAAAACATAGCTACATTACATGAATGAACCGTCTCTACTCATCTGAGACAAATATTGTACATTCTAATTTAATTGCAAGATCTTTGAAAGATGGATATGTTGTGAGAAATTTTAAGGACATAGGAAAAGAAATAAAAGAGATACAAAGAAATAAAAAAAATTATCTATAAAAAAAAATTGCTAATCACTATAATATAATAGGATTTAGAAATAATATAGGTGAGAAAAATTTATAATTATTTCGCCATTTTGTTAATATTGATTTCGTGCAATCAATATAAGTACCCTTTTCTTGTTGGCTATTCACGGTATAAGTGGAACCATCCTCATCCTGCCATTCAATCACATCTACAAAATCCGCCACAAAGCTGGGTACGAGGCATTTCAGGGTTGCGGTATTTCCGCGTAAGACAAACTCGTCGATGACCCTCGTCTCGTAGAATTGCTGGACCACTGCAACGCGAGATTTCTCAAAGCTAATCGTGGTGTATCATATCAAATTTTGTTTCGCTTTTTGATGAACGCTACTCGAACCGCGCCGAAAAACAATTAAAATTGTGCACGGCCATCGTATTTTTCGCCATTCAAATTATTATCGTCTTTATATCCACCTTTCAGATGTTTATCTAGTAACTTAACGCTCTGATTTATTCATTACTACTATCTCAGATTATCGAACGTCAAAATCGAGAAAACATATAATAAATAATTCTTGCAAATTATATTTAAGTAGAAATATTTTTCAATAAAAAACAACATTTACAATCAATAAGACAGACTTACATATATCGAAATTACTTTCTTGTTTCAAGAAAAAATTAAATCATATTTATTTCTATATGTATATTATTATTTTGATAGTTTGTCATAACTGCGAACTTATTTCGTTTTTGGTAATGCATAATTTATTTCCAAATATGATTATTTAATAATAATTAACGACATGTAAAAAAAGAGTTTTCGGTGTATCTTACAAATCAGTCCCAATTGTGTTATTTTATTGAAACATATTTCCATATTTTGCAAGAATTTTGCAAAATTGTGCAAGATTTTTATTTCTCACTTATGACGTCATACTCTGAGATGTAATGAGTAAGTGAGTAAATAGGAATTTTAAATACACTTCCAAATGCGATTTGCACAAGTGCATTGGATTATATCAGATTCGAAAGTAAAAGTTGAAACTTGTCACGAGCTGCGAACTGCAATCAACAGTTGTCGGATTGCCTGGAAACGAATGAGAAGAAAGTGCAAGAGGTGGCCTCGTTTAAGGGTAGGAAATGAAAATAACGGGGAAATAAAAGAATGGAGAAACTGCCCCGCAGACAACGACATACAACGGCATCTCTATGTCGACATCGACCGGCATCATACCGTATTCCTGACCGGACGTGTAAATCGTCCCGTCGTCGGCCATCCACTGATCCACCTGGACGAACTCGGACACGAAGCTCGGTATTTTGCATTTCATGATCGCGCTGTTAGCTCGGATCACGTATTCGTTCTCGGCTTCGGTAACGTAGAACTGCGAAACCACTGCCGGCAATGTGTTAACTCTCTGAGACACGGTGAGAAATAAATTGTTTCTTTGAATAAATTTGACAATTTAATTAGTTATAACGATGAAATTTAAATGATTAATTTAGATTACTTCATATGAAATAAATCAATCGATCAAATAGAAATTTAAATATTTTAAATTATATTAAAATATTTTTTGTCATTCTTTGACAAGAAATATCTTGTTGGGCACGTCATAAAACTCCTTTTGTGCACATTCTTGTAAAAATGTATGCTTCAAAGAGTTAAATAGGCGGATCGACGGAAAATAAAATACGTCTTGAATAATGGGATCGTAAGAGAAAAAATACTAATGTGTTACTTTTGGTTAACGTTGTTAACGTTAGTAAAACATAAATAAGCGACAAATATTTTCCACAGTGAATTGTATATGTATATAGATATAGACATGTATATAGATATAGATTGCAAAGTAAAAAATTCAAGTAAAATTCAATACAATTATAATGGCTAACTGATTTTACTAGGAATCCAAAAAAATTGTCAATATTTTTAATTTATAAATTATTCTTTAATCAAGAAACAGGTTACTGCAAATTCCAGAGTCCTATTAAATTCTTGAGTTACTTATTTTATAGGAATACTTTTCTATTAAATAAGATTTTTTATTAAATAAGAATAAACATCCTAATCCATATACAAATTTTCAGTGGAATGCTTAAAATAATTAAGAACCGCCCAATGGGATTTGTAGTACCCTGTGCGATCGTAAGATCCGTCGGTAGATAAACCTCGCCATCTTCGCGAATCCATGCTTCGACAGTAACAAATTCTGCGATGTAACTGGGGATGCTGCATTTTAATATCGCGCTGTTTCCCCTTATAACATATTCGGTCAAGATCTCCGGATTGTAAGGCTGAGTGACGACTATATGTAGGGGATAAATATTAAAATAATGTTCAATTTAATCAATAAGAAAGATCGCTTTGTTTAAAAATAGCCCCCATTGTATGTGGAACGGAATATGTTCATCGCTTTTAATCTTTCATATTATCTGAAAGATGAAAAATTTTCCGCAAGTAAATTGCAAGAAAAAAATTAGACATTAATAAACAAGAAAATTTAAGTCTTTTAGAAAAATAAATCAAGAATAAACAATATTTTTATTAAAACAAAAAGCAATTAAAATTGAGGAGTAATTTGAAAACTTTCTGTATCATGATGTCCCATGAATATTTTTGTATATCGAAAATAATTCGAAACAAGTCACAATAATGCAAATCAAATTTCAAGAAAGTATCGCTTCTATCCTCTCACACTTGACATTATTTTATATTGTCAAAATATGCTTACTGGACTCTGATATTACACCATGCTGAAATGAGAATTCAAGAATTTTTCAACTTCTCGAACTTAGCTACGCTCGCGTTCGTAGACACGATGTCGGTTTATTTTCTTAGGCCTATCGTAATTCGCGGCGTGAGAGCCACCGGATGGTTTATTAACGTATATATATTCTCTCACGTATATGTGTGCTGCCGCCGCCGTTCAGCCGCCGTCAGATCAGACCGCGTGGCCGGCGGAAACGAATCGTTACCACGTGCCACTTTGAACTTTGACAAAGTTGGGCGAGGGGACAGGGTGTCTGAGTAACAGGGAGAGAGACAGGGGTGATATAACCGGAAAGAGAATTTCCTCGCTCTGCGTACTCATCGTATGTACTTATTGGCCGACGTACTCATCAGCGATCATCATACAAATTGTACAACGCTTGCACATACTATAAGTTAATCAAGATGTATCAAAATGATCTAAAATAATTTATTTATTTTATATATATAATCGGAATAAATATTCAGAATATTTATTACAGATATGATGATAATTGCTTCAAAGTAAATAGAATAATTCATTAACTAAATAAGCGCCAATTACGTTCAAAGATATTAGACTAACACACAAATAAATATACAATATATTATAAATAAATTTTTATCTCAAAAATATAATTGCGCGTCAATTATTATAAAATAATTTATTCAGTCTCGTACAAATGCATTTTTATAAAAACCTGCAAAAATTTAATAAAAACATCAACAAAATTTATATCATAGTAAATATTTTTTTTTATCAAAGAAGATTATATGGCCGTATTCAGCAGAATGTTTATTTTGCAAATGTTAAAAGTTCTCTTTGCATAGATTGGATTATATTTTTAGATTTAGAAAAATAGTCTCATCTCAGTAAAGAAAAGTTCAAATAATTATAAAATAAATATTTGATATAAGTGATATTAGTTTTCTTCAGTTAGATGAATGAAGGAGACATAGAAATAAAAGGAAATATATATCTTTCCAGTGTATCATCCCCGTCAGGATTCTAAAAGGAATAATAAGAGAAAAGTGCACTGGATGTAAAATAAAAACACGTATGTAGGTGTATTATACCATAATCAGTTGACGGTCTGAAGGTCGAACCGTCACTTCCCACCCACGATTCGACCGACACAAATTCGGCGACAAAGCTCGGTATGGTGCATTTTAAAATAGCCGCATTTCCACGTATCACGTATTCCGATACAACTTCCGCCTCATAATACTGAGTCACGACTGCAAAAGGTAATGGCGTATTATAATAGCGCATTGTGTGGCTGTACATCATATCGTGTGCTTTCGAACATTGCGTTACATTGCTGCGTGCCTAATCGAGAAGAAACATTTTTCTCGATTCAGGACGCTGCATAATATTTTTTTAATTATCATAACGTACACATCGCTGTAGACAATGTTTTGTTACGCATGTTTACTCAATTATTCCTTAGAAATGAAACACATTTCTCTGGACAAAATTAGATGATTACGATCAAAGAGATACAACATTAGAGTTGCACTTCAGCAGCTAGCATTGTACAATTTGATTCTATGCTCTACTATGTAATTACGGAAACTAGTTCTTAGATAGTAGATAGAAGTTTTGAAGATTCGATTTACCCGAGAAATTGCGCATCAGTTACGCAGTCTTAAATAAAATCAAAGAGTTTCTGCACTCGTGTCTCAACCATTATTCAAATACAAATTAGCAAGTTCGATATATACGTTTTAAAAAGTTTTATTCTTAAATTAATTATTCTTCAATTAATTTAAATGAAATATCAGTCAGTTTTGCGATACATGATATATGATCAGAAAAAAATTATATCGCGTCTCTCGAACACGACATCGACGACGTTGACTAATCATTCGCTGCCCACGCGGTTTCCGACTTTCCGAATTTCCTAAAAGTTTCGGACTGTACCGTTATCCTGATCCGGATCAAAAGAATTTCCCTGATCGTCCTGCCAACCAATAACCTGAACGAATTCTGCGACGAAGCTCGGTATACTGCACTTGAGAATGGCCGCGTTGCCGCGTATTACATACTCATTGTTGACCTCGGATTGATAATACTGATGTACCACTGCAAATGATCAAAATAATCTATGCAAGCCCGATTTATTTACTGAGGATAACGATGACGTCCACTCGTGTCGATTTTATTTTCATTGGAAATACATTTAACAGAATATCGTATTTTGTAATCGCAAGTTGCTTGACTCTTTGACATATTATTTTTATACACAGTACGAGATATACATTCATAAAAGGTTTTTTCTTTAAATATAAATTAATTTTCAAAAACCGAATGAAATGTCGACGACGTTGACGGCAGCTTTGGGCGATATATTTCGCCATTGCTCCGCGAGCAGAATTATTGTCGTATCTTATGTCAGTCTATAATGATGGTGTACGATCGATTGACTTTGCATGCGTGCATATATGCATATGCACGTATATTGGATGCGTCGATACAACAAAAAGGATTTAAATAAAAATAAAAATTTCTTTCGCTCTTATGAAATTACATTTAATTGTAATTACTAGAACAATTATTACGTAATTAACGTACTAATTGCTTTTGTATTTTTATGAAATACTAGATACAATGAGACATTAATATTATAGACAAAAATTAATTTAAAATATTATAAAAATTCTCGTTATTATTTCTATTATTATTACGATCAATTAGCGTTGTTATTATTAATTTTTAGAACAGGAAAAAGGGAACAGACTAAAAATAAATATTATTAAACGAACTGACGGATTTAAAATATATAGACGGCGCGTCAGAAGTGAACTCTGGGTTTAATAGAAAAATGAGAGAGATAGCTGACAATGTTCAAATATCCAATCGTTTCGGTTAATACATTAGATATATCGTATTGGATATAACGTTAACGAGATAAATGTTACGATGCATGTATATAAATATATATGTATATATATGTGTGTGTATATATATATATATATATATATAGTTATATACATATATGTTGGCCGTGGAAAGTGAACGACCCATATAGTTTCGCGTTGCAACGTTCCAAATAGATTTGCATTTTGCTACCGTGGCAATTGAGATCAATATACGAGAAGCGACCGAGTCGCACGGATGGTGTCAGTCACTCAACCGAACGACACGATGCATTTGTGCCCTCGAACTGAAATATATGACCGGACAATAATGACATTATCTCTTAATTGTCCCTATGCGAGGGGCATAATTGAATTGGGAAATTCATCTTTTATCTTTTTTTTAAATGCATTTATAAATGGCTAGGTCAAATGTGAATGTAGTTTTTATAAAATTTTAGATATCTTTTAAATAATTAGAAAATCTACAATTTTCAATTTTATATCGATACGGATCAAAGATACGACAAAATTTTCTGCTCGCAAGGAGATAAGGAGATCGGTTGATTCTACTAATCGTAAATCCTAAATCTGTTTATACCAAAATCATCGCCAGGCACGAATTCCTCTCCCTGATCCGTATGCCAGGATAGGACTTTGACGAAATCGGCGACGAAAGAAGGAACGACACATTTCAAAATGGCACTGTTCCCACGAATCGCGTATTCTTTATTGACGTCGGTGTCGTAATACTGCGCCACCACTATAATTTCGTACACACAATGATATTCACAGTATGTCGGGAATTATTTTGCTCCAGCCTCAACGGCTCCAAGAAAATATAAATATTTTTTTATAAATATATATTTTTCTTTAAAATTGACTTTCTACCATTAATACACTAATCTTTAAAATGTATATGTCACTATATTTGAAATCACATGTAATATTTTTAACAATTAATAATATAATTTATTAATAATATCTTATAGATATTATATTGTTTAAAAATATTAGACATCGTATATGTGATAATATAAACATTAGAAATCAATGCCTTAAATGGTGTCTAATAATATTTTTAAATAATTATTATTATTTATTATTACTTTGTTTATCTAAAAAATTCATTTTAGAAATCTGTAAAGAATGAATTATATTTAACCGGTAAAAGAATGCAACTAGAAATTGTATTGTGCGGTCGATAAAGCACAGTGACGTCAGATTTAATGACATCACTATATGTGATTCAGAAGCGTTTTTAGTGTTTCGCACGAACAGTACGATGACATCACTTAAAATGAATGGATTACATCGATCATGCAAAGAACAATTTCCTAATTACTTGCGAGCAGATTGAGACTGGAGGAATCGAATATATTTTTCGCATAAACGGCGGCGGCAAATTGTAACATATTTAAAGAGCAATATCTAGCATCAAACTACTACATCATCTGATTGATACTGATATCTTTTATCGAATTGGAGTTTTTTTAAAGGACCTCGGTAGAAGAAATAATAAGCATCAAAAAGCGTGCTTTTTCGCTGAAAAGAATAATTTTTATATTTTCCAATATTTAGCCATCTTATTAAAAAAATTCTATCTAAAAATATAATTTTTTAACTAAATGTATTATATATGTATATTGCAAAATTAATTCAAAATTTTTAAGTAAAAATTTCTAGCGCTTAAGATTACATTAAAATATTACAATGAAGTATCTAATAAAAATTTTAACTTAAAAATAATTTTTATTTGTACGTTACACAAAATGTTTCTGCAATTATTGATCTATAACTTTAATATTTTTTGTCAAACTGAAATAAACATTAAAAATTCAAACTATTTCCTTTCATCTTTATGATTTTAATTGCTATTTTAATAACTAATATAAATTCATTTTGATATTAAATGCAAAGAAAGTTGAGTTTCTATCAAAAATCGATCTCAAATTCGAATTTACTTGAATTTAAATTTAAAGGCGCTCTTTATTTTTTTCAACATCCTATATAAAATACTATAGATGGCTAAATGATAAATGCCTAATGGATAAATGTAAAGATTAACACTTACCAGCTCTCACGTTGACATCACGGCTGTGTACCGAACCTGCAGGGGAACGTGCTAAACAGGTGTAGACCTGAGCGTGAACTTCTTGACGATAATCTTCAGCACGGAAAGGAGGGAATACCAAATTTCCGTTCGGCATAACCTACGAAGGGCCAATAACTATAGAATGTAGAAACTAAATTATAAATTATACGTAATAACGCACGCAGCAAGCTTGAAAAAAAATTAAAGCGTCCTTCACGATCACATGAATGAATGTGGGATGGCATGGGCGTTTAATAATTCCATTCACATATTGCAGATAGGTATTTGATATTGGAACAACTAGTAATCGGCAGCTGTTTTGATAAATAGTTCATCGTCCCACACGTGAAAGAAAAAATTTTTGTTCAATTTTATATGATGCAGTTTACTAACTGTAAGTCGTACAGACGCGACGCGACGATTAAATCATCATTGTATTTTATAAATGAAACATTGAATTTCTTTTTAAGAAATAACTTATCAAAAACTATTCATAAATATTATTTGTTGGATTTTAAGAAAATTTAGATTTTTTTTTGGTAAAAACTAATGATCGTTTATTAAAAGTACGGTTTAGGAATCCAGTGGTAATTTAATGACCCTGTCTTCAAATCGTACTAAAAGCTTATACTTGTTTTTAAATCTTATTTAAACAAATTTTAATCTCTTCAGTACTTTTGTAACAATTTTATTTAAATGTTAAGGGGTACAATATAGGCAACTTTTCTCTACATTTTTTAATTAAAAACATTCATTTTGCTAACATTAATACAATAGAATAGAAAAACAGATGCTATATGCACGCTCATTTATTTTAAAACTTGATAAAACCTTTAAAAAAATCATGAATTTTTTCCGATATCGTTTTAATACTTATTTAATTGTGACACTTTAATTGCAAAAAAAATTAAAATTTAACACAATACCTGTCTCAATCCAGGAACGTCTCCTACAGCAGTATTTCCATCGGAACGGACCCAGATGATATCTGGTTGTGGGTTTCCTCTTGCTTGACATTCAACGACGGCTCCAGTTCCATTTGAGAAATCAATTCGATTTGGAGGTTCCTTGACAAACACCGGTCCCATAGATGCATCTTCGGCAGAGATAACTGCAAGCAGAATGCAAAAGTTTTCATGATCATACACGGGCACTTATATTATTTAACTTATTTCGAAAATATACAATTTCGATCCTTCACACGATCATTCCTGTTCTCAGCATTTTTTCCTTGAAATATTAGAAACAGCCAAATAATGATCTATATTCTTTTTCTAAAAAAAATTTTGGTATTTAGTAAACAAATTTTGTGCGTTATCAGTTCCTATTTCTGTATATCCTCCAACGAGAACGTTTCGGAAATTTATCTTAGGACACGAAAGACTCATCATGTATAGAGGGTAACTTTTTTGCAGCTAAATTTTTTTTTATTCTTATTTAATTCTCATTTAGATTGTAAAAATTCTATAAATTATTTTAAAAAATTAAAAATGAACCAATTTGCGTTGAATATTTAATATTTAAAAAATATAACGAATATTAAATTAAAAAATATTTAAATAAAAATTCAAAAATGTTTTTTCTAATTTTTTAATACAACGATAAATGCAATAAACGTTTAATTTATATCCATTTAAGCACTGTAAAAAGTCATTTATTAGTCACTCAATAACTACATTTTTTGGACAACCGATATTTAAACTGTTTTTTCTTTAATAGATTGACATGATAATTTTAAGATATTAAAACATATTTTTTCTTTAAACATTTTTGTTTCAATGTTTTGCATTTTTATATGAAAAAAGGCATATTTTTCTTATTTTGCTTATAATTATAACATTTGTTATTTACAATTTTTTATAAATATATAACATATATTTTCTAAAGATGTCAAAGTATATGTAAAAATTTATTCAATAATTTTTATATACTCGTAAAAAGTGATGAAAATTAACTCAGGATAATAAATCCCCGTTGTATACAAAGCCAAAAACTATCATGTTTATTAAGAGTTAAAATGTATCTTTTCAAGACGAATAACTAATTTTTCAGGAATTATTTTTTGAAATTGTAAGCGACAAGTCACGACTTTTATGTAAAGATTAATTTCTTTGTGAGGATAATAGAACTAATGTAAAATAAAGACTGCAACAGAGTTTTTATTGTGAAAAAGAAATGTTTCGTGGACAGAACGAAATGTAAGGGACGCTTAATAGCTTGTGGGAACATTAGCACGAAGCCAATTAATTTAAAGTGTCACGAGACGTTTTGTCTCGTGTCTTCGGGTTTCGCTTATCATTCGTTTCAACCAGGATATGCGACACCCACATTCAATTGGCGCATTGCCAATTGCAAACAACAGGTTGTCAAGTCTGTTATTGAATAATATGCGATCAACGTCACGTGACCATAAGGGAGACGACAATGCGTGATTCCTTTTCCGTCGTGGCAAGCTGCGCTCTTCGACTATGTCGGTACCATCGGTAGCGACAAGTTATAGCCATTGATTGTAAATTTATTGCCATTGATTGTAAATACATGAATTTCCATATTCTATAAGAAATAAAAAAAATCGCAAACAGTTTCCGTGCAATTATTTCTCGATACAATAGTTGCGTTCAGCAGAGAAAATTAATCAGTTAGCGCTTAGTGATTCTTTAATATGATTAGTTCTTACCTTTAATTCTTCGTTAAATGTATGTATAGGAACCAATCGTGATGAAAGAATCACTAAGCTAACTGATTAGTTTTCTCTGCTAAACGCAGCCAATGTGTACCTATAAGCAGTTATATCACATAATTAAAAGGTTTTTCACAAATACTAATTAAATCCACTTTTTATAATCTGAATTATAGCGCTAAATCGTTATCTAGTAACGTGAACAATTTTATTCAAGCAAGAATCAAATAAAAAAAACGGAAAATATAAGAATTTAACATTTTCAAAAAAACAATTTATGTTTCGTAAAAACAATTTATAAATAAATTTAGTAAATAAAAAGTGAATTTATATATTATACTTTAAATAATATTTTCTCTTTTACCTTTTAGTGTTGTCCATCATATATCATTATTAATTATAGAGAAAGATGTAAAATATTGATACAGTTAGCGCTTTTCTTATCTAGATGATTTATTTCGTATAATATAGTATCCCTAAAAACAAAAATCTCTTTAAAAAAGAAGAAATATACGCCAAGTACGTAAAAAAAGGTATCGAAAGTTTATTATAGGAGTATATCGTACTGCACAATTTTCGCGTACATAGCCACCTACTACTGATTCACCGCGACAGGGATCGCGGCGAAGCGAGAGCGTATATAAACCCGGCACCGTATAAAATCAAGTTACGAAGAACCGGTTGGCGAAGCGTGCGCCGTTGGAGCAAGCAGGCAGGATACATATATAGGTATAAAGGACAGGTGTTCCGAATTTTTGTCGTGGATACGCGCCTTCTACTGTAGGCGAACCTCCGTTCACATAACTACAATTTTATGTCGCCTATTCTTACCCTCCTCTAGCTTTCCCGATTCATTTCACTCGCGTGCTGACGATAGCAAAATTTCTCAAGTAAATAGCATTCGATTGAAGCGGATAACAAGAAATATCAACTTTTTACTTTTTTTGTGAATACGGTGAGTTACAATTTACATTTCTTTTTCTTATCTTCACGAAGAAATGATTTTGCTAAAGTATTCAAAAACTTAGCTAGATACAGATTTGGAAATAATTTTGTTGGACCATCAAGATACTTATGTGGGATATTCAAACTTGTTGCTAAAATGTCAAAACTTTTTGCAGCATTGTTCATTATGATCTATGGCAAAAATCAAAATCGGAGCATAAGTCGAGCATAAGGGTAGAATTATTTTGATGATTCAACAAAATTATTCTTTCGGTGTTTCTCTCCTTTCAGCTTCATCGCAGATATCCTCTTTCTTCTTTTCCCACATCTCTTTTCCCTTCTCTTAAATCTTTGCATGTTGACAATTACAATGGCGTCAGGTCATCGAAAGAGTTAAAAGGATTATAACCAACGTAAGGGTATTACAATGATTAACTATGTGCGTACGGCAATTTCAATGGTGATTGTGCATTTACGTCCAAAGGGTTACATTATTTATACGTTCTGTGCGGCACGTGCACGTGCACGGTGCAACAATGGCTCAGGGTAGAGAATACTGTTGCGGCTGTACAACGCAACGTGGCGAATGCGGTATGTTGCTGCTTGCAGATATCGATCGCAGAAATGATATGTAAATCTTTTTTTCCGAGATTAAACTCTTACGCATCGATGAAAGACAAGATTCTTCTCTATATATAGCGATAGCTTCGAAACGTCCGGACATGCTGCATCGAATATATTTCCAGCGTGCACACACGCGCACGCGTATTGCCACACGTGTGACTCACGTGCGTGTTCATCGCACGTTTGCGTGTAAAGGTTGGTATGTAAACGTAAAATTCTGTGACACGCATGATAAAGAGAAATGTCAAATCAGTCGAAACCATAAGTCGGCGAAGGTGTCGAAAAAACGAACAATCTAGGTAGTCTTTCAATGGAATTTTTGTTTCGAGTTTCCATTAATCAAGAATTAAAATTTAATAAACGTCTATGCTGGCAATGTTTTCATTTTAAAACTGCTGCACTTTGCAAAAGGTCATGTTTTTTTCAAGATAACAGTTTTTTTAATTGTTTATTTATCATTTAGCTAAATAAAAAAATTATTTAACTTTCATTTAAATTTGAATTTAATAATAATTTAAAAGAATAATTATTTTAAAGGGATAACATAGAATTATTTAATTTAATTCTTTATATATGCTCCCTCTACTGGCCTTACAGTATGCCATTCGGTCACCCCAATTATTAATGACATTTTGGACTACCTCGGCGCCAATTTCACTCAAAACAGTCGTAATATAATGTCATCCACTAACATCCCTTTCTCACGAACTTTCCTCACCAATTTGCGTATAGCTCCTTCGGTGGGTGCTCTATCACGACCCATATTTCTTTTCAAAATTCGTACAGTTTCGGCGACACAGCACTGACTTTGAAAATAAGTTTTTAAAATTTCAAAACGCTCTTCAAGAGAAAACATGTTGTTTCGTGCCGCGGACGGTATGACTAATAAACTGTCAAAATTTCGGGTCTGTAGCTCGTTCGGTGTTGCCATACGACGAAATTCAAAAACGTACCAATAGATGGCCCACCCTGTATATATATATATATATTAACCTCATTAATTCTGCAATATTCTTCAGTTGTTTTTCAGGAAATTCCAGAATTAACAATCAGAATCTTTAAAATTATTATTAGAATTATATTTTATTAAAGCACATTGGTGCGCGAGGGTGGACATACAACTTTTATGCGTAGGTGGAGGAAGTCTGAAGAAATTCTTAAACCTCTTGTTCTTTCAAGTAGTATACGGCTTCTATAAGTACATCTATTTCTGTTACTTCCTGTGAGATAACAAAATATATGTTTTTTTAAATCTCACTTCCTCAGATTCAAGTGCGGACAAACTTCAATATTATTTTCAATGCGAATTTACATTCAATAAAATACAGGGTTGGCCATATTCGACGGAAAGATGTTTTTTTTTTCAATCATGGGAAACGTCGTTACTCGATCTAACATCTCTGTCAAAAGTTACAGTGTTGCCAGATCTTTCCGTCGAATATGGCCAACCCTGTACAATGTAAAATTGGGATTACAAACATGTAATATAATTTTTGTCGTTTACGTATTTGATATTTATAATATCGACAATTTATAATTAACATTGTTTGCCTCACAATTGTATTGAAATGTTCAGAATGTCTCATGTACGTCCGATTTCACAAATTTTCAATAAAACTGAGTTATTATGAACTTCATTCTTTGTTATAATTATCAATGAAATCCGTATGATTTCTTTTTAATTATTCGAAACTTCAAGCTCAATTAGAAGTATCGTGAATACTTCAATTTTATGCTCACTTTTCATCAACAAATGAACAGTAACGCAGATTCCGCATACATAATAGGCGGATTCACCTGGTGATGAGTGCAATTCTTCTTGAAGTGTGATGTGAGCTTGCATTCTGGGAACAGCAGCTGTTCCTTTCCCTCCCCGATCTCTTCGTCCCCTTCATCTTAATTTCTCCTCCGACAGCTGCACTTCGAGATCCGTTCGAATTTATACCTCGGAACCTTTCACGATCCCAACTAACCGTCTGTTCAGTTCAAAACGCTGGCACGAAATTATGTCAAAAGAGAAGCAGCAGCATAGACCGTTATAACAAATCACAATGAATGGAACTAAAATCGTTTGATTTTAGTGATTAGATACTTGAAAATCGCGCGGCAATTTATTAAATTATTAATGAAATGTGATGTCAATCTTTCAGTTACGTTAGCCTTTATATTGTATTAAAAAATCCTATATAACAATTATAGAGTAACAATTTCTATTTATAGAAATACCTTATGCTTTTATATTTTGTTATATCAGATTTAAATTTGTATATGTAATTATACAATATAAATGAGAAAATCAATTTCTTTAATTTTATTCTTGCTAGGAATTGATTAAATTAAGATTTATGTTAATTTTGTCTAATATGCTGATGAATCGATGAGAATATCCAAGGATATTTAACGTCCATCAAGTATCATATTTGAAGCACGTGTATTATGAAGAACAGAATGCTAGAATGTCGTGTCAGCTGATGAATTTCGCAATTTGTAGCTAAGATGTATATTTTATAAAATCACAATAGCGTATTGAAATGTATATCACTTTCGTAATTTATGGAAGAGATATTACAAATAGTTGTAAAAGCATCAGGAATCACGTTGCAATATGCAATTTGCTATAACAAAATTCTTAGAAACCATGCAGCTTTAAAATAAATTAAAATTTCAGCTTTTGATGAAAATTCAATTATTTTCAAGCTTTCAATTAATTTTTGAATGTAATTCTTATTTCTATAATACATCATACATTAAAAGAATATCGTTTTGATGTCCAATCATTATCGTTACTGACTTAAAATCTGCATTTATTATTATTATTATTATATTTACGTCAAAGGTGATTCACACGGAGCGACTTTACTCGCTTTTAGTAAGCATCTTAGAGCTTCTGTTTAACGTACAAAAGTCGTGACTTGTCCTTCTTACATATGTAAACTTTTCTCCGATTTTTCACGTACATTGCCTGACCCTCATGCGTCAATGCTTCTCCGTAATTATCGTCGAGTCATGTTGAGAAATACGAAGTGAAAGAATGAGATTTTTTCGTACGAAGTTGACTCACCCGTTGTCAATGTCAGGAAAACAGCTAGCAGTAACATAGCGGCGACGTGGATGGGTTTCTTATACCCTCCGCCTGGAGGATCTCGCCACATCCTTATTGTGACTCTTCCGAGTGCACTGATTTTCACCTGATTTCACATAAAATACACTGAATGAACGATATGCAGAATACACACAGTGGTAGTAAGATCATCGCCGATGGTCTGCCTCAATAATATTTCAATAATAATCAAAATAAGAATATTTGTTTTAAGACACACATTTAATTATTTCATCATAAGTTGAAGACTTGACAGATAAACACGAAAAAACTTTTACTTGTTAGTTCAAGGCCAATTGATCAATAACTGTTGAAAGCACAATCACTTTCAATATGTGTTTGTGGCAATTTAGTATGCATTAAACAATTTGCGTAATAGGCAAATGAAATTAATCGTTCTCTGCTAGTAAAACTAGATTAGATTAGGCAACAAGATTGACATCTTGTGAACTCTGATTAGTCGGTCATAATAATAAACATATCTGATACATTAATCTAATACATTAAATTCTGATTAAGTAATTATTAAAGGATTTAAAATTAAGATTGAAAATACTGATACGTCCGACACACGCTAGCATGGAAATAAAATTGTTACATTAAGTGTAATTGTTTTTACGTAACAATTCTGAGAAATTTTAATTTATAAATTTGCATTTCATAGAATAACCGTTGGAGAAGTTGAAATTAAACTATTTTCTAACATGTTTTGCATTATTATTTTAAATACAAGAATTTTCAGATTTATACATTTCTAATATTCTAAATTATTTTATTTATATACTATCATTCGATTATACGCTTTGTATTTACAATAAATAAATATACGCACTTAGAATCAAAATTGTAAAATCAATATTAAAACACATATTAAAAAAAGAATCCTAATAGTTTAATTCTTAGTAGCAAACATTTACAGGATTTGATGATCAGAAATAAATTTCTTCGATCACAAGAAATCATCGATTGTCATCAACACCGTACGTAATTGTCCGTAAATGTTAAAAGAATACCGTTTCGCCTGACAAATATTTCTGAGAAATTTCCTACAACCCCTATTCTTCTATCAACAACAACCCGCAGCCAGAATAGACGATTGAAGTAGCGAGAAAAATTCTGAAAAGCATGGCAGTCTCTTTGACATCCGTTGGTCCGCGATAATCCGCGGTAGGCAGAACGCGAAAGCGCTATGCCGCTATCTCGTTGCGGAACGGAGTGGAGGTGCACGTGCTGAATCACTGATAGCAAGGGTTACGGTTGAAGAACAGCGGGTGAGTCGTGAACGGAGGGGAGGGGGAGGACGAAGGCGGGGAAGAAGTAATCGCGCGAGAGGGGATGAAGAGACGCAGAGGAGAGGAGGGAGGCAAAATGTGGCGGAGTTGAACGGCTCGTCACGGGGCCTCGCAACGCGCGTCGCGCGTCGCGCGGGTGCGCGCCATGCTGCCATCCGGACTATCCGGAGCTAGCTCGGGGGCTAGCCAGACGGCCGCGATGGTGGCGATGGTGTCCGTACTCCGTGGACCCCCGCTAAATCCTCACCATCTCTCCCCACGTCAACTCCTCTCCCGCAACGGATCCACCGAAATTATTTTCTGATCCGATACGGATCGGACGATGAGTCTCTCGCGGAAGTCGATCGTATCGAGACGTAACGCCCGTATTTTACGTCATCGTCGTTACATCATGTAACTCGGCTTGCAACTCTCGTATACAACGAGACGCGGGAAAACATTTTTACGCTGATGACTGAAGATCCAGAAGACGCAGATTATACTCGTCGTGGGGATGATATCTCTCGATCGTGAGAAAAGACGAGTCGTAAACTCGTTCACGTTGCTGAACGGCTGATCTTTCGCTTGCGCGAAAAAAAAAAATCGCGGACGCGTTAAGAGGAAGAGTTGACCGCCGAGAGAATCTCGGCGTGACAAGAAGTCGAAAATATAAAAAGAAATATCATATGAGAACCATATGAGAAACGGAGTAACCGACAAAAAAAGATCCATAGATACAGCGCAGCAGAGATACAGCGCATGCTAGCTGGTCTTTCAAGTTTGAAAGAACGATTAGCACAAAGACGCAAACGGAATCGTTGCCCTAGATCTTAGCTGCTGTTCGCTCTTCTCGTAATCGATTGTCGTAAAAATTAATTCCTGGCTGATCGTTTAATTCCTCGAAGTCCGGGCGACCATCGGCGACCATCAACGACCGAGTCTTGTCGAATTCTCAGCTTCCGCTGGCGCAGAGAGGATGGCGCATTTTAAATCGCCCACAAATCGGCACGATCACTACCGATATGTTCCACCACACACACGCACACAGACACAGGCATGCACGCACTCACACGCACATATACACCCATACACTCAACCATTCACTAGCGATTTTGCAAAATCTGCTCCGATCCTCGTTTTCGCAGATTTCCCCTCGTCGAGGACCGTCGTCTCCTCGGGAGGGTGAAAGCATCGCGACCTCGATCTCACGTACCGACGCTGTCGTATGTGAATTCGCAGAGACACAAATGCACGTCGACCAGACCAGATGAGAACGGACGAACGAGCACTCCGATTCCACGAACGACCGATCGTAGAGTGCGGCGTCGTTTGCTTCGGAACGGCGGCTGTTCCTCGGCTATCTCGAGGTCGGCAGCGGTGGAGTGAGGATCGTCGGCGGTGGGGGTCGTCGGCGTGAACACTCACGCTGCTCTGCGGGATGAGGGATGAGGGGTGCATTACCGACAGTGCCGTCCGGAAGATTTAACCCTTTGGAATAAACTAATAAATATATATACATGAAAAGATATGGAAATTGATATTAAAAATGTCGAATCGCACATATAACTTTCAATTTTTTTTCAAAAAGATATAAGAATTTTTAATGTTTCAGAAAACTTGTATAACTTGCATTTATATCAGCGTCAAGCATGTAAATTCAAACGTTTACAATGGATGTAATCTATAAAATTAAATATATAATATTTATAAAAGTCAAGAACGGATACATTTTATACATTGGAATTTTTATATTTTTCGATCAAATTAATATGCAATGAAAAAAAAATTGATATGCCAGTTATTTTACTAATTTTACGTCTGCATTCACAATGTGATGTATACTTATTGATCGTATATTTTAAGTACTTGATGAGGTAATTAAATTGTGAGAATTAATATTTGCAATTCGTCCAGTATTTTGTCCAGGGTGCCAAAATTTAGTCGACCGGCACTATTGGTTAGCCGACCTTTGTTGCACGCGGCGGAAACAGCCAATGGACCAAATATATATGAAATATGTATATTTGTGTGCGAATGCATACACGAACATGTGTGCGTGAGAGTATCTTCGCGAATATTTGCAGAATGTTCGTAGGATTATTGCGGCGATAACTGATATCGGCTATTACGATCATAGAGCTATTACAAGAAATAGACAAATATATGATCAATAGGGAAATGCGACAAATTTGATCAATATAATAGCGAGCAATTATAACAAAATTTACAAAAAATTGATACGAGGTATAAGAAACGCTTTTATCATTACATCTTATTAATTCGATATTATCTGTTTACAAATTTGATAACTCCGATAAAATGCTACAAATAGAGAGTTCTCCCTACACAGATAATATTTTTTATAATATTTTAGTAGAGAAATAGTATATAATTATATAAAATAAATGTATGTAATATAATAATAGAGTAAGTAGAATATATCAAAGTGTAGTACGAGAAAGTGACAATTTATATTAAAAATAGTATTGCATAATCATGTATAACGCTACACTTTACAAATAAAATGTTTTTTTAGGTAAATATTTACGTTAATGTCTGGAAAATTCTCTTTATATTCTCTCCATAATCTCAATTATATTTTGCTTGTATAATTTAATTATATTCATTCAACTCATACTTTTCATTACTTTTATTGATAAAAGATGGGATTGCTGTGCATAAATATTTTATATTTTACGGCAATAAATTCTATTTATGTTGCATTTATTCATATTTTTAGGAAAAATTATTAAATGAACATACTTTTTTTTTTCTTTCTGCCTTTCTTTCTTCATAAAATTCCTTGTAGAATTATATAAAATTTAATACTCTGCTACAGTTTATTGATTTGAAAATCGCGGTTTTAAATATCAGCGATGTCGCTGTAATCGTGCGCGTCTGCACATCTGTTTTTGACATTTCTGACAGTCTTACCAATTGTCGAGTTGGAGTACTTGAAGTTTGGAGTTTGTTTTCCAGCACGGCTCTCTTGTAGTAAACTGTTGTAAAGCTGTACCAAAATGGTAAATAAAGAGGAGGTGAAGAAAAATATAAAGGAATTATGCAAGAATGACAAGTATTCGATTTTACTTCCCACTTATAATGAAGTGGAAAATTTGCCGATAATAATATGGCTCATTGTGAAATATATGGAGGAGAGGTAACTAGACATAACCTAGAATTGATCAAAATTTATGTATAATTAATGAAATAAAATAAAAATTGACAAACTTAAGCTGTATAGTTAAAGAATTTTGTTGTAATTTACAATGTTATAGTGAGCTTGCCTATGAAATTATTGTGATAGACGATGGTTCTCCAGATGGAACTCTAAATATGGCTAAGCAATTGCAGCGTGTCTACGGTGACGATAAAATAATCTTAAAGCCGAGAGAGAAAAAACTGGGATTAGGAACTGCTTACATGCATGGAATTAAATATGCAACTGGAAACTTTATTATTATCATGGACGCTGATTTATCTCATCATGTATGTATCACATTAATGAATAAATGGAGAAGTAATAATGATAAGCGTTTCTATAAAACACATTCTTTAATTTTCAGCCCAAATTTATTCCAAAAATGGCTGAATTACAACGATATCTGAACCTGGATGTAGTCAGTGGTACAAGATATGCACAAGGCGGTGGTGTTTACGGCTGGGATTTCAAAAGGAAGTTAGTCAGTAGAGGTGCAAATTTTTTAACACAGATTCTATTGAGACCTGGTGCAAGTGACTTGACGGGTAGTTTTAGGTAATGAATTTTTTTATAGACTTAGTTCTATGTGTTCTTACAAAATATTCATAAAATAGTCTCCAATGTATTCTTTAATATGTGATTTTACAATTTTAGGCTTTATAAAAAAGATGTATTGGAAAAACTCATACAATCCTGTGTATCTAAAGGATATGTATTCCAAATGGAAATGATAGTCAGAGCTAGACAATTCAATTATACAATAGGAGAAGTGCCAATTACATTCGTCGATAGGGTCTACGGTCAATCTAAATTAGGTGGTTCAGAGATTTTTCAATTTGCAAAAGGCCTTTTGTATCTTTTTGCTACTACGTAATTGGAAATGTCTATAAGGATAAGAAAAGACTGTAATCCTTATATTGTTGATTCATTTACATCTTTTTCAAAATTCCTTAAAATTAACATTAAAAATTCAATATACAAAAACACAAAGTGTCATGTAACTTGTATTATCAAAATTATGTTTTTGATAATACAAATAAACATCAACAGAAGTCTCACAACAGTAAATTTTTTTATACAAATACACATCAAAAGTATCACAACTCAAAATAATTGTTCCTTGTATATTAGAAGAATATCAAAATTGTCACAACTTAAAAAGATTTTTTAAAAATTGTGAAACTAAAGTAACAAACATTTGATCATGTTTCTAAGAATACATTCCTTTTGTCAATATTATTTAGTCATTAATATTCTGCTAAGTTGAAAAATAGTTTTTAATAATAGGACAAAAATTTTTCCTGAAAAATTTAATTTTTTGTTACTTTAGGTAATTATTTAGAATACATCCTCTCCCCCCACCTCAAATCTTAATAAAAATACACTTATTCAACATATTTTCAAAACGAAAGAATATGGCAAAAAAGATTTGAGGTGGGGAGAGGGGGGAGGGGGGAATTCTAAATAATTACCCGTCTTTAAAGTAAGGAATTAATATGTGAATGTATTAAAATGTGAATGTATTATATTATATAATATAAAATGTTATAAATATTTTAAAATAAATTATTAAAATATCATTTTTTATATATTTTACACGCTAATTTTCCAATTCGAAATATCATTCTCGTCGTAAACACCATTAAATGGAATCACCAAAATATTACTACAGATTGCAATATCAGGTATTTAATTCCGTTCTACGAATATCTTTATGCGATATTTTCTTTTATAACGCTTTTAGAACGTTTTCGCGAAAATAATCAAAGTTATTCCAAAATAACACGTGCCTTTACACGTGGCCGTGAACGATGAAGAGGAGCATGCGTATAAGACGCTTCTCGTGGGCTTGTCCACCCTCGCCGCACCCTCTGACGTCACGCAGCCTCCATTTATTGATCCATTACGAAATTACAGTCTATATTTCGACTCGAGCGGACTCGAGTAGAATGCGAGACATGAGTAGACTACATCAGTAGAATATTGGTATTTATATGGTAAACAAACGCTGTACATTCTTCATGAATATAGTTTTTCAGGGATTCTCAAATATTACGAAACTTCCTCGTTTAATTCACGTCACGATTTGTCGAAAAAAAATTCCAGTTTTACTAAATAAAAAGAGTAAACTTTAATAAACGTGTATTCAAATAAAAACACACAGAAGAAATTTATTTCTGTGTTGAATAATTTTTTTCGAAATAAAAAAAATGTGATCGAATGTTCGAAAAATTTAAAATCGTAAAATAAAGATATCAGTGATTAAAATATCAAGTATAAACCTGGAAAAGATTACATAATTCCATTTAACAATTTTAAATGAGAAATAATTTTTTATGGATGGCCGCGGAAAAGAGATAATTTGTGTGTTGAATTCCGCATTGCTTCTCGCGAGAATTAAAATAAATAGATAAGAATAGAAAGGGGAACGCGGAAAACTATTTAATTGTTACGAGAAGAATCTTTTTTATCTTTCACGACTCGAGGGAAATAAATATCTGTATTAAATTTCTGTGATTCACCCCTTCTTTTCGAGAATGTGTTCAACATTCGCGGAAATCTCTATCAATTTCATAGCAGCATCGCGGCATCATTGCGATATCTGCGTCGTGTTTGCGAATTCGCGAATATACGCATGCCTTTCCGCAGGAAAATCTCAACCTATTATTGGAGACGGAGACGGCGGTTTCAGCCTTCCAGCGCGAAGCCAGTTCTGTCGCAAGCTTCGCCGCGGCCGGATGCGCGAGTGGGGTGGCCTGCGCGCCGGGGTGAAACTTGCAAGCTCCCCCTTTATCGAGCTTGCAGATGGCTGTGCCTTTTAGATTTTGACGTATCCCTCCGTTCCTCTCCGTTCGTTCGTTCCGTGCGCTTCGTGGTACAACATTTCAGTCGTTTATCACGCTGTTCGTTCTATTGGTTGCCATTTCCCGACGATCAGCACCCCCGCAACATGCCCAGGAAAGTCGGATTCAACGTCGTCTATGCCACGAGTAAGAGCGACCAGATCTACAATTGCGAAGTAAAACGCGTACTAACCTCGAGCAATGATTGAGAAAGAATTGGATATTACTAAGATTTTAATTTTGCATTTAAATAGCAGAATTAAGTGGATAATTCTGTTAAACAATGATTTAATTTATACTTTAGCGTTCTAGATTCTAAACGCAGCGGTTGCTAAATACAGGCTGTCGCGATGAGCAAGATAGTACGACGTGATTTGTGATCGTTCTCATAAGAATTAATTACCCATACAGTATAAAATATTTCTAAAATATTAAAATATCCAGCAAATCAAAAGGAAATCAGGAAAAAGATTTTTGAAATATTATTTTTTTTACAATATTTGTACGGTATCTCCATAATATTTTTGTGAAATATTTAATGTAATATTTTAAACTGTTTTACAAATACTTACAAAATATTTCTAAAATATTTTATTGAAATATTTCAAAAAATGATTCACATAAATGAATATTTTGTATGCTGTGTGGATGTAAGCTATACATAAAAAGAGGTTGCATTAATTGAAATTCTGGTCGAAAATGGGCAAATCAAAATTTTCTGATTGAGTCTATCATTATAATACTAGTTGAGATAACCAAAATTGTAGTTAATATAATCAGATTCTAATTCGGTTTTAAATTGAAATTTACGCTTTGAGCGTAATTGCAATTTAACTTAGTATAATATACATCTATAGAAATATTTTGTAAATAAAAAATAAATGCGAAAAAAAAATTTTTTATCCGTAGAAAATTTTTAATTTGTTATCCACAAAAATTTCTTCTCTGTGTGTGACTTCAAATTCAACCCTCTTGCGGCTTAGATTCGCATGACTCTTGGCATTTTAATTATTTCCATCGCAATCGTCAGGATCTCGCCAGGATTGCCTTATCTTAATGCTTTTATCATTGCATATATGTATATTCGGATGCATTGATTTCTGCCGCGAGACGAGCCTGCGGTTCCCTCAACAATTATTTGGCACGTGTCCGCGATCGACGCGAACGGTAATCTGTGCCGCAAGCCACGGAATTATTTTAAAAATGCATCGACAATGTTATAAATCTGTAAATACGGGGTGACGGAACGACGTACACGTTCTGTGAAATACGTGAATCATAAATTGTATGCGAAACTGCGGTATTGCGTGACGACATTGCGTCATTCCAAAAGGGTTTTAATTCTGACTCTTGAATACCTGAGTGTCTTGAAACCTATTTTGAAAATCTAAAGAGTTGATTTAAGTTTTGAAAATTTTGAACAGGCGTCGAATACCAATCCTCTTCGCGGAAGAGCACGCGAAATCGTAAATATTACAAACGTAAATGAAATTGTACAAAAAAATGTTCAAGAAAATATCTAACAATAAGTATTAAATTTATGAAATATTTACATATACATTTGAGTAATAATATCCAGCACCACATGTAACTATGTGCGTCAATAATTAAGTAACGTATAGTAAGAACTTCCTCGTGCTCGTTCGACATTTTCGATTGACGGAAAACTCGCAAGTCTAGATTTGAAGTATTATTATATTATGTCATTATATTAATCCCAGTTAAAAAATTTTATGATTTAACTCTTATACTATCAAGAAAGGTAATCAAATTATGCTAGAGTAATTTTGTTGTATTTTAATTAGAAAATAATTTTCATTATTATTTAATGCATCGTATAATGTATATATAATTTATTTAATAATTAAACCAGAGTGGAAAAAGTGCTCCAGGATAATTTTTTAGTACTATCTTAATTCGTAATAGAAGGACTTATGTCTTAAGATTTATTCAGATTCTGAAATATATGTTCAAGGCGAGGAGGATAGACACTCGTCATTAGAGCTTAATGTTCATGGGCCGACAGTAAGAGGTTGGCAGAGTGCAAGAAATTGCACGTATCCTCAGGAACTGATTCTACGTCTTCATGGGCCCACGAAACTTACAAGAATACAAGTTCTGGCTCATCAGTATCTTATACGTAAGTTCGAATTTAAAATATTAAATTCGAATTATAATTGAATTTATCCTCTTAAAAATATATGATAATTGATAATGATAAATTATTAACATTACATCAATGACTTTTAAAACTTAACTGATATCTCTGCAGAGATAAAATTAAAAGGTGCTGAAATTCATATATATTTTGAATTATACTTTAAATCTTTGTATCTTGAATTATACATATTTATTAAAAAAATTAAAAATTGTATTTATTTTTTCAAAAATATTTATCAATTTACTCCTAAATTGCATAAGATATAAAAAAACTGATTCTATTAAAAAGTTTTAACCAAGCATTATTTAGTAAATAATGTGTTATAAATAAAATAACAGATCGTTTCTCTTTTAATGAAAAAAATAAGTTTTCTTTCAATACGATTAAAAACATCATTGTCCGTTAAAACGACGTTTCGGCTAAAAAGCAATTTATCGACAATGGAAATTGAATTAACGAGCCTACCATGATTTCCCGGGGCTACGTCGTCTCTTCTTCTTCATTTTTCGGCTGCACCGCCGGAAATGGAATTATACTGGACGGCTAGAGAATCATATTTTCGCTATAAATTTAAAAGCAGATATACATCTTCCAGTGGATCAATATAATTTCCGAGAAGACTTAAACTAGTATACTAAAAAGAAAAATGTTTTATAATAATAACAAAAAGACTTAGTAAGAACGATATTTTAGTGAAATTACACAAAATTGTTGATTATTATTATCATTTGAAACTCTGTTGATTGTTATTCTTATCGCCTTTGTGTTGATTTATCTATTCAGAATCTTTTTCTCAATGTACAACTAATTTGATTGTAGCTGAAAAGCTGGAGATCTGGACGTCGAGGGAAGAAAATGCATCCACTTCGACGGACTTCAGTTACCTGGGCTACATCACGCTGTCCGACAACGCGTCGACCCTTTATAAAAGCAGGGAACTGAAAAGCGTGGCTCTTCCGGAAACAGAAGCGCTATCGCTGAAACTCAGATTACACAAACCGCACAGTAACGCGCACAATACATACTGTCAGGTATGGTCATTCACAATAGCTGATAATAGCTATATAAATTATTAATAAAATTATTAACAAAAATTAAAATAAATATATAAGTCAACAAGTTGTTTGATTAAAATAAGTTTAACAAAATAAGATAAATTTAAGATATATTATGTGTAAGATTAAATTACTATACAGATAAATCTATTGTATTAGGTGTTGGAATTAATTCGTAGCGTTTTTTAATGAAAGAATGTTATTTATTTCACATGAGCATTAAAAAATACATTAATGAAAGTACTTCCCATCACTTAAAAAACGCTACGAATTAATTCCAACACCTAATATTTTTTAGATAAATAACTATAAAAATTATTTTTTATCAGGTTGGCCTTATAGCTATAAATATACTTGGCGAGCCTTATGGTCAGGAATTAACCGGACAGGGAGATGCTCCGTACAATCCGCATTATATTTCGCCTTACGACGATCTGGCGTTCGAAATGTACGTCGATCGGGAAGTGGCGAAAATTATAAGGCAAATGGAAGTGAAGAAGTTGCTAGCAGTGGAAGAGGAGAGATTCGAGTACGCTTCGAAATTGAAAGTGGCTATGGAGAATCTGAGAAAAGCAGGCGAGCGTCTGGGCAAGTACGAGTTGGAGAAGAAATACGCCATAGCTTTGGAAGATTATGATAAGGCTAAGGCTAAAAAGGCTCAGGCTCAGCAGTACAGACAACAGGTCTATCAATCGTTGGAAATATACAATCTACTCGAAGTCCATGGAGTGAGTAGTGTTTGAAACAACTTCTTTGAAACTTCTTTGCTCTCTTACAGAAATTTAATACTGGAAGGTAGTGATTAATTATTTATTAAGTATTGAGCAGTACTTTCAACATTAAAGTAAGTAGCCAGTAAGCAAAATGTCGGCAGACTAGCATTTGATCAGAAATGTTAGTAAACTGATATCAACTACGGCCGTATTCTGCTTATATTCTATCGCCAATCTGCTGGTGTAGACTGTGTAATTTGTTGTTTTTCTGCCATCAGAAATTGGTAACATATTCTGTTCAAAACGTACCTTTGCAGGCTCTCTGGGTAATTAATTACTATCTTTTAGTATTAAATTGGTAATATTAAATTTTGAATTTCTGTAGCGACTAACAAAAGTCCAGCTGCAATAATAATAATTATTAAACTGATTAAAAAATGGTGCAGCCTATGGAAAAGAACAATCTGTCGACCGCGGAGGACAAAGAGTCGACATCGGCCGACAATTCGAACACAGCGGCGTTGCCCGACATGACATCTCCCCCAAGATTAGTCATTCCACCTAATCGGGATGGTGCCGTATCACCAACTGGTCCCGCACATCAACCGCCCGTATCACCGTTGCGTCAGAAAACTAACAGTCCCGGTATAATCTAAAGAATATATTATAGCATAGTTCTAGTTTCTTGGCATGATTTAGATTTTTTTAATTTTTAAATGTTTATATAACATTAAATTTTCGTACTTGTCAGAGTTAACCGACAGTCCTGCAAATGGTGTCCTTGATAAGCAGAACTGCAACAAGGGATCCCTTAGGCGGAAAACTAAATCAGCGGGTCCAGCCCTTCGATCGAGTTACGAAGCCTATGAGGAAAGGACCATTCCCGCTCTAAGACAGTAAGACAGTATAACGTTGAAACATTGTAATTGCAGCAAAACAACGTTATAAACTTTCGTCGATATCCATGATTAGCTCGCACACGAACGAGTTTACGAGAGAGTGTCACCTGGACAGCGCAGAGACAAAAGTTACCTCGAAACTCAACGACAGGGAGAAGAAACAAGCCGCGTTACCTATTTCAGTCTTCGGGATGGAAATGGTAACAACAAAGCTAGTTTCCTACAATATAGGATATAGGCTCGAAATAAGATAAGTGACAATGATAAACACATGCAGGTGGAAAAGTTCTACTCGAAGCAATTCACTGACAAGGAGGAGGGACTGATGCAACTGAAAGAGGAATTGAAGACGTTCGATTCAGCGGTTTCAAAACATTCTCCGAATAAAACAGCCAGAGCGGCGATTTTGCTGTTGCACAGAGCTCTCAGAGACAAAGTTTTCAGCGTATATAGTTTGGCTGCGCAGCTTATCCGAATCTTCTTCGCTGAGTTCGCCGCGGACAGGTAAACCTTTCGCATCAACTAGATATATCTAAATACTGCTCCTATATTTTTATGCTGAAGGGTTTAGTATCTAGTTTAATTGATGTCTTATTAAACAATTGATTTAGAGTATCTTCAACTGAAATTGCTAGAAGCGTTGAACGTTTGCTACCAGAACTTCTGACAAAGTCTGGCGACACTACCCCGAGAATACACAATATGGCAGTACACACAATCCTCAGCATGGCAGACTGCAAATGTGTGCGGGAGTTGCATATAATACCGGTACATCTGACCAGACCAGTCAACAGCAGCACACATCAGAGGCTCGCGTTGAGCAGGCTGGAGATGGTAGAACAATTGATATTGAGCCACGGCATTTCCACGGAAAAACAAAGGTGATTCTAAACGATATTCTCAGGACACACAAGTTCGCATGAGGAATGTTTATTAGATGTTTTGAGGAATATTGGACCTCTGCCATCGAAATGCAGTCCTTCTGACTCTCGTCTATCCTAATCTCTAATCGATCCGCAGGGGTCCTTCCTCAAGCTCGACTCTGTATTATTAAAACGCAATTACTCTGATAAGGTATTGTAACTGTTGTAGCGGATTGACTTGTCGGACGTTATCCGAATTAGGTTCTTCCGGTCTGCATCACCCGGCTGAGGCAGTACGAAAGGTCTCCGAGAGAATTCTCGTATTGGTGTACAAAGTCAATCCCAGATTGGTACGAAAGCAATTACCTCCTGATGACGATATAACACGACGGAATCTGCTGTATCGCCAGCTCTTCCATGAATTTGACTTGATCGATCTTCAGGTATACATAATACCCATAATATGTTAAATGAAGATTTCATATTTATGTGTATGAATAATTGTAGAGGAAGAAGGAAGCCGAATCCACCCATAAAGCAACGACAACGCCTACGCGAACTAGATCTACGGAAAATAATGTAACTAATTTAACCAAATCACCCTCGAGATCCAGTCCAGTGGTGAGTACCGGAAGTTCAACGAGTATCACCTCTCCGTCCGAAAATAGTGTTGACCATAAGGGAGATAAGTACGTACACGCAATGCGAATTGAATTCATCAGTTCCAAAGGATACAGAGAATTATTCTGTCTATTTTATTTGCACATATTTTGCAGAATGTGCATATTTTGTCTGTCCAAGGGTCAAGTGTACTCCGAAGAAGGTTTGAACATACATTATTGGAGAACTTGTCCCATGTTAACGAAATGCGAAGCGTGTAAGCAAGTCGTAGAAATTTCTTATTTGAATTTGCATTTATTGAGTAAGTATATGAGAATTTAATATTTGTTCAAGTTATTTTTAATATTCAAAAGTATTTCATAACAAATACACTAAGAAAGCATGATAAAAATTTATAATTCTTGCACCTATTAAAATTATATATTAGATTTTATTTTTTTTTTTTACAGATGAATGCGACATGAAAAGCAATTACGTAAAATGCGATACGTGTAAACAAGCAGTACATGAAAATGCGTTCGAGGTTCACAGACAAGACAAAAAATGCACAAGTATTACTTTACTATTTCGATATGATATATTAATAGGGATTAACCCTTATAGGGGTAGAAGACGTATATATTCGACTTTCTTCCTCTTAATCTTTTTAATATTTAATATTTATTTTTCTTAATATTTAACTATTAATATATATACATTATATAATTTATACCTTTGAAATAGAGCAAGTACCTATGTAAGGGTTAAATAGCAGGATTAAAGCAGAAATTTAAATATTGATTTTTGTTTTAGAACCTATAGAGGGATATGAACGTTGTCCCCTTTGTTCGGCTTTAGTGAATCAAAATAAGTGGAGAGAACACCTCATGGGGGAACATCCATGTGTAAATAATCCACGAAGCAAACTTGGGAAAAGTTGTAAGTCGTGATATATATCCCTGACTTCATAAAATATTATTTAGACTACAATAAATCTTTACAAGAAAGGATCCTTTGTAAAGCTTTTATGAGAGTACAGGGAAACTCTAAAATATATGTATATATCAGAATAAACTGTTTTATAGTGAAATTCGTAATTTCTATACGATTCTAGGTTCGAAATCTCCATCAAATTCACAAAATCTCAGCGGCAAATTAACGTCACCGACGGGTAGAGATTACTAGCATCAGGCAACAACTTCGAAGTCGACGGACGAATTCGACAAATCTTAAAAAAAGAGGATTTTGATTTTATTTATTTTATAGTTTATGTATATGTTATATATTTATATATACGAGCTGTCTAACGTTTTTCATATTTATACCTATTACATTTAAATGATTTTTTTAGCAGAACCCGTCCTTTATTAATATAAATTCATGATAGAGCGGATTTTTAATTGTAAATTGAGAATCCTGATATTTAAAGATTTAGAGATGCTTATTAATTAAGCTAGTTTGGAATCATGTAAGTGACATGACTTAGCTAAGACGAGATATTAAGAGTTGTTAATAGGTTTCATTCTTTTTATCATCATTGTTGCATAATATCCAAGGACATATGCAGAGGTGCATCAATTATTAAAGGCAGTGATATCAGATGTTACAAAAACATGTCATTTCAGAATTAATGATTCCTTGCATCCGGCCATATTTATAATGAAAATTTATACTATACTACATTATGGCAAGATGTGTCCAATAGGCATTAGGAAATGGAAAGATCTTTCAGCGATCAAACGTTAGAAAACATATGTAATTTCATAAAGCAGTTATTTCATAGAAAATGGTCAGTAAAAATAATCATTTATCATTCCATCGTCAAAGTTTTTATCCTAAAACCACATATTTTTTTTAGTCCATTTATACATTTTTCAGTATCAATACTCGATCATTATCAGAACGAATTAAATAAAAAATAAACCAATTTAAATATCTTAATTTCTATACACACCTACACACACATACACACTCACACATATATATGTGTGAGTGTGTAAGATATTAGAAAAATTGGGAAGTCTTAATAATTAGTACTTAATTATTATCAAATCGAATTCATATAAAAAAGGATACATAAAAAAAAATTTAAATATTTTAATTTACATACACACATGCAAGCACGCACACATACACACACACGTGTGTGTATATATATATATATATATATATATATATATATACACACATGTATATGTATCACATGTATATGTATATGGTATATGTATATGTAAGAAATTAGAAAAGTTGTGAAGTTTTAATTACGTCATAATGATCTAATCAGTTATTCATTCTGTTTCTTCCTCTATGTTATTCTTGTTTTTTGTTACAACTTTTTCATTAATCTTCGGTTTCAATTGCAGTTTCACATTCAGTTTTAACATCGTCGTTGTTGACGTTCTTGGCTAATGCGGCTGCGCGATTTTCCTCAAATTTATTTTTCTCTGCAGAATTACAATGTAAACAATGATATATTCTTCTACACAATAATACACAGTCATATTATTACAAATACCATACCAAATTTAGAACAATCCGCTCCTAAAAGTCGTAAATAATGAATTGCATCGCAAGTAGGTACATATGCTCTAAGAGACATTATTCCCCTCCATCCTACTAGCTGAAGATTTAGGCGATTTGGATTATCAGTCTTCTTTTCTTTGTATAACAATATACAACTTCCAGTTGCTTAAATTAAATATATTTTTCAAGCAAAATTTATGAATTACGTGTAAAAACGGTATAAAGAACAAAAAAAAAGCAATTATATATAATTATATTTACCGAATTCCTTGAGACGTTCTTGAGTTTCTGAATTTAATTTTACAATTTCAGGTGGCGTGTGTGGATCATCATTTTGTAAAAGCATTATCAAATCCTCTTTTGAGATCTGAACCTTTCTGTCATTACTTATATAACGAATGATACTATGCATCCCTTCTTGAGCAAGTCTGAAGGCGCAATTCATATTTTTATTGTCGCATCGTACGAATGTTTTAACGCCAGTGTTGATCATCTTTACTTTATTCTCATTAGATATCACTATATCGCGAATTGCCGGTGATGTGAAATAAATATTTTTCTTTTTTCCTTCATGACATCTTACTAATAAACAACGTGGATCTAGATCATCAGATATGCCATAAAAATCTCTGAAAATATATCGAACAATATAAACAAACTAGTTGTATTAAATACTAAAAAAAAAAGGAAAAAACAAACAACTGAAACTTACTTAATAGACTGCCAAACATCTTCTGTTTGATCCTTGAAGAAAACAAATGGATCTTCTCTGTAACCAGTCATCCTTCTTCGCTTTTTTGGTGGTGATTTCTTTTCTTCTTCCAATGTTTGTTTCTCACTTTCTGAAAGCTTTGTGTCTTGCGCAGATTTTTCTTCAAGAATGTGCTTATTCTTGTTTTCGTTACCATCTACATTCTGTGTACTTTGATTTAATACACAAATTTCTCTTTCCCATGGCAGAGCTTTTACTTTCTCCAGCACAGCGACGAAAAAACCTCCAGTATCTTGATGATGTGGTAATATTCTCATACTATAACATTGATGAAAATATAATCTAAAGAAATATAACATATTTTTATCTGTTAATTTATTTATGCGATGTTTACCAATGTTCAAGATGAAATTTAGAAGCTTCGTTTGCATCTGGAGGAAACATTTTCGGCCGTACTTGCGTTTGCCATTGTTCGGGAACATCCTCCCAGCTATCATAATATTGTAAATTTTTAGATGCCGGCTTCCAATGTGTAACACCTAATTGCAAAATACAGTTTTATATATATATATATATATATATATATATATATTATATTAAAAATTCACAAATATTTTTATGAATATATTTTTATACATATTTTATATCTATTATCTAAAACTAACCAGGATCACATATTAATCCTGGCACTAAATCTCTACAGTCAATTAACTGTACTGAATCTTCAGTCTCACAAAGAAGCCTATGAAGTACCGCTTCATTTTCAATAGGATTTAGTGAACACGTGGAATAAACCATCCTCCCCCCAACTGCTAGCAATTCTAAACCACGTTTTGCTATCCTGTATTGAATTCTATAAAGTCGAAATATTATGTTTTCTACGTTATTATGTTTTATTTTACAAAAAAAAAATAATTTTTCGATTATGATAATTTATACCCGTGAAGATTACTGCCATTAGCAGGACTCCATTTGCACCATATATCTGGATTTTTTCGCATGGTACCATCACCACTACATGGGACATCCGCAAGTATCCTATCAAATCTGTATTAAAAAAAAGCTATAAGAATGCTCAATATGCAGGTAATTGTTTAAATGTTATAAAGTTTAAATTCCTACTTTAATGTATCTTTTGTACCATCTGATTTTGTAATCATAAAATTTGGCATAATTGACGAATCATGGTTCGTAATAAGAATGTTTGGGCTATTTAGCCTCTTAGCTTGATGCACCAGCATATAACATCGATTGTTGTCAACATCATTAGCTATTACAAAACCCTCTAGAGTAAAATTTAAATATTAATGTTTACATTGTGCTCATTTTTTATCGTGTAAATTAGTATTAGTTACCTGGAGGATTTTCCTCATCTGCATGTATCATTTCTATAAGTTGTGCTGTTTTCGATCCTGGCGCTGCACACATATCAAGAACTTTATGTGAAGGTTTAACATCTAGGACCAAAGGAGGAACCATACTAACTACTTCCTGTCTGCTGATACTGCCATTGTTAGTTTCGGCAATAAGGAAATTATGCAGCCTAAAGTATGCCTCAGATCGTCGGATGTCTTTCCTAGTTAATTGCAATTGCCAAGCTAATTCCTCTGGATAAAAGGGTAAACTATGTAATATAGTTTTTGCTCGATTATTAACATCTTCCTTATCACTATCCAAATCTGCATTCAAAATCTCTTTGAAGAAATCACTTTTGATTATTTCCAATAAGGCTTTAGCTTCAGCTTTTGAACCAGTAATACGGAAAGCAACTGGCAGATTAGTCCTTATAGTGCTGATAAATGCATCCCATTTATCTTCTGGCACTATTCCTTGCGTCTTGTAATAATTCTCAAAATCTTCGTTTTCCCGAATAATATCTGCATAACTTCCTGACTGAGAAGCACTATTCCATTCATTTTTCTACAATTATCAATTACATATCAACACGCGCTTTTCAAATTCACTATCATCATTATATTAAATATAAAAAAAATAGAACATATTTTAAAAAGCCGCAAATACATACTCATGTTAAAATGTTATGTTAAAACATATAACCTATATATTTTGTTTTCAATATTAATGAATAACTATACCTTCTGCTTCTCACGGCGTTTTTCAGCGAAGTTCTTTTTCGGCTTATGTTTTCGACCTTTACCCATTGCTTCGTTAAAATATGTGTTTTTGATTAATTAATACTAATAATTATTAATAATCGCGCATAATACGACCAACTCACACCGTATACAAAATATACATAGACACGTGCTGTTGCTGACTGCTGATACTGCTGATAGTGCTGATAGTGCTAGTGCTGATGTCACTGACGTGCACAATGTGCACTCAGTGCACTACGCACATATGCGGGGCCGTCGCTGACATATAAGGCGCCTTTGCCCGAAAATTCATTTTTACGTAAAAATGAAAATAAGAGATGCAACCTCCAATGATCTTGATTTTGACAAATGTTATCCAGGTGATGATCCTAAACAACATTTTAGTCGGTCAGGTATCTTGGATAATGCTCTCTCTCTCTAATTTTTGTTGATAATATTTTATATGTATAATAAATCTTTATTAAAACAAGTATACATATAATTCTATTAATTCTAATATGTATGTCCCAGACATCGTTGACAAAACATCTCATGTAGGCAATTTATATAATTTAAATATTTATTCAATTAAGAAATAATCTCATAATTATTGATCTGCGAGTTGCAACAATTACAATAAACTGATCCCGAATTAAGTTATTCATTTTTTGTTTCTAATTAATACTTCTGTTTGCTGTAAAGATATAGAATGAAAATTAAGTTAATCGGAATCAATGTTAAGGGGACCCTAAAGTTTGTATTGCTAACTAAATTATATAATTTTTGTATAACAATGACTTTTTCCTCTTGTTCAAATTCGAAAATCCTTTTCCAAGATTAAAGTATACGTATTAATACGTGTCTGTGATGTGGAATTTATACTGAGAACGACAGTTTCCAAATTGAGATCTTTACCATTTCTTAATTCAATTAGCGCTACAGAGCTGTCATGACATTTGCTTCATATAAAAGCTGTGCAATCTTGCGAAATATAATTCATAGACTTACATTTACACTACGACTAATCGTCTTTAAGATGCCCTTAACTGTTGTTGATACAACTGAACTACAATATATTGTCTATATTATAGAAATACTTTATGTACAAAATTACAATGCCGATTTCGCATTATTAAAGAACGAGACCTTGATAAGAAAGTCCATCGGAATCTGGCGATTCCATCCTATTTCTTAAATGTTCTAACGTATTTGCTAAATGTTTCTGAATTTGATCGGTTTCTTCGCTCGTTTCCAGATTAGGAAGTTCCTCTCTAATTTTAGCAATCACTTGATTTAATATTTGCACAGTTACCTAAAAATAATTTATTTTAAGAATAACTTAAAATAAAACTATAATAAACTATTTTATGTTTGTAGATGTCTTACAGCTGTGTTTCCTTTTTCGTAGAAATAAATGTAATGATTCAGCAGCTCCACGTACAGTTGTACTTGCACAGACGTGTCCATGCACTGACTTGCTATCCTAATACCTTTTTTTAAGCAGTCCAACACTTTGCCGCCTTCTTGCATCTATGTGAAAATTGTATTATATTTCTCGTATAGCATACTTTATTTCTATGTTTATTTCTATAAACAAAGTTAAATTTATGTACCTCTTTTCCGCCCGTAGCCAAAGATTTTCCAGACCAAAATATATGTGAACAAGTAGCGACTCCTCTACACTGATCAGGTTTTCTTAATAATTTGCTAGCATATAAAGCGCACTGATTGCGTACAGGCTCTGCGTTTTCTTCGCCAAAACAACTCATTTGCTCGAATGTAGCAATAATCAAGGTAATAGCTGCGAGCTGAGCTTTCGAGTCACTTATTTCATCTTCATATATCGAAAATGCTTGACTCATGAATTCATAAGCTACCATTTCAAAATTATCAAAACGGATTTCACCGATTGCTATTGCGCCTTGTAGAAATAGTCTTAAGGGTAGTTCGGCTAATTCAGCCTTCATCAATGCTGTGATAGTCGTGTGGCAGAACTGAAAAATTTTTTGACACTTTTTTTGCCACATATCATCCTAAAAAAAAGGGAACATTAATTTATATTCAACATTCTTATTTCACTAATATCCGTTTCTATTAAAGTAGATTTTTAATTTTGGTTTAAATTACTGTTTATCTTTTTTTTTCTCAGGTTAGAATTAAAAAAAAATATATAAATTAAACAGATTTTTATAATAAGATTTAAATAAAAATTTTTATTATAATAAAAAATTAATGTATAAAAAATTTAATTTATATTTTAAAATTTATTTTATAATTATAGATATAAAATTTTATAATTATAAAAAAAATTTAATTAATCTTTGTTGATAGAAACAAACATAAAGTTTTATGTGTGCGTTCTACAATGCATCGTAATGCTCCTCGACAGCCAATCAGAAGCATCAACAATTGACGCTTCTGATTGGCTGTCATGAAGCATTGCTATTAGAGACGAGATTGCGACGAGATTGTAGAATGCTCTTAAGAGCATTAAGAGGTACAAACCTGATCTTTCAGTGCTTTGTATGTAAATGCTAATTGATAACTTTGGAAAACTATGGGAGGTAGAGTGAATTTTATTCTTTTGTTACCACCAGCACTGAAATGCTTCCTTGCAGCACTTAGTATCATATATTGCTGATCTGGTGTTTCCGATCTAAAATGATGTATTAATCTTCCGAGCAATCCCTGTTCTTCGGCAAAATCTTCAGGATCTTCTTCTATATTAGGTTGATCTGATTGATCTTGCACCAAGGAAGATACCATGAAGAGCACTGCATCTACTTGCTCTTGCATTGGAATCAATGTTTCATTCTCCAAAATATTCGTTATTATATATATAGCTAGTGATTTCCTGCCCTCATAATCGAAATAATCCAAAAGAGGCGCATAGTGTTCAAGCTTAAGCACTGTTAATATATTTTTATAATTGTCTATGGGAATTTTCATTAATCTAACTAGTTCTCTTGAAACAGCACTATTGTACTCCAATCTAAAAAAGAAAAATAGAAATTATAAACATACAATAAACGCACGTACGCATATACATTTATATGATACAAAATGCTATTTAACATGCGTAACAAATTACACTCACTTATCGACGTTTTGTTTCTGAAATATTTGAACTGTTGTAAACAAAACTTTATTTACGTAATCTACACGATCGGGATAGCATTTATGTGCCAAGTTTATAAGAGCCACTTGGAGGGACACAATATCTTCAGGAGGCATATCTTGTCTTGTCTACAAAAGATTTTTTTATATAATATAATATAAATTAGTTTCTTTTAATTAAAGTATAATATAGTATGTTTTGTGACTATTCTCAGACTTAAACTAAATAGTAAGGAATTTTCTGATTTTCAAATCATGATATATCAAACATTGTGTAATATCCAATAATCATCGAATAGTTATTCTAACATAATCAATAATGAAATCTATTCCATTTAATCGATACCTGTATGATAGTTGCAATTTGATCACTAAATACGTCAAATAATTTGACATCTTGTGGAATTCCTGGCACTTGATTAGGACTTCCCGGTCCTCCTACACCATCGGATCGTTGACTAAAGGCTGCAAGTCGATCAATCAATGATATAATTATGTTTTTAACATTTACTCCATTTTGCAATTCTGCACACGACTTCAAAAATGCATTTAACGTTTGTAAATGGAATTCATCAGGAAAGACCTAGATACAAATATGTAAAAGACATTAATTTTTTAGATCATTGTTATTTTTAAAATAAAATATTTATGACACATATAAAGATATTTACTTGAATTATACACTCCATAAGATATTCCTGTGCTATTGCATCTCTACAACTAACGACTTGCTCCAAGATTCCCGGCAATACAAGCTGAAAATGGATTTATAATAAAAAATATTTCATAGTTAAAAAATAAATAAATTATGATTAAAAATAAAGAGATGAAAGTGTATACCTTTTTGTATTTATCCAATGTTGCAGATTCTAATTGACTAAGTCGTTTCCCTCTCTCTTCTTTCTCTGTCCCTACTATGACCTTGATGTTGCATACGTACCCACAATTTATTCATTTCTGCAAAATTCATCAGAACAAAATCTATGCTGTCACGAACCTAAAAATAAAATTGCAGAAGTAAGCAGTGTGCATGAGGAAAATTTTGTTTACAAAATACATACAGTTCCATCTTCATCATCACCCTCGGTGACATCTGGCAAAATATTCCTTGTGCATTGTAACAAATAATTCCTTAAGAATAGACCACGCAGTGGATGTTGCACGCCTCTACACATTTCTACAAGATCTCTCAGAAGATCTCTTTTCAAACCAAGTGTTGTCTTGATATAAACCAGGCCAACAGTGATAAGTAAATACCTAGAATATTAATCAGAACATCACCTTTTTCAGTAAGAAAATAACAATGCAATCATAAAGCAAATACATACAGTCTAGGTACAATATTGCCAACATATTGTACCAATTCATAAAGATCTGTAACTTTTCTTCCTTTTTGAAATTCATCCAACAAATAAAGTTCCAAGTGCCGTAATTCATCTGTGATTGCCATATCTAATCATAATTGTTATAAGGAATATTTACAATTAAATATCAAAACCAACTACATATATTATAGGTCAAGTTCTATTATTAAATAATTATTAAGGATACACAATTCATAATAGCTTTTTGGACTTAGAAGGGAAGTCCTAAGTTCTCCCAACATGGTAGAGGCATGTTTTAGCGCATCCATTAGTTTGGATTTGTCCAGACAGTGTTTCATCTGAAAAGCTTGGACTTTTACGACTCCAATTGCATCTTCTAGCAATTTCTCCTGTTCCTCCATCCCCGTTATAGCAGGTGTCATTGGCTGCGAGAAAAACAAAGATACCTACCAGGAACACCAGGTAGTACCATGCTAGGTAAGCCATCCAACTCAAGCATGCACTACAGATGCAATGAAAATACATTGTCGAAACAAGGAGACTCAATCTATCCATAAAATTAAGCACTGACAATTAAAAACGACTCTTCAAACATAATGCCACATGATACATATATTTGTATGCAACCTAATTCTAGAAATCTATTTATTATATCATTAAATTGATGATTTTTTAAGAAATAATTGTTTTAATCGGGACAAACACTGCAAATTATAATAATGGGCTATGCAGTAAGTTTAAAGTAAAATATATAAGATACACACATTTCTCTATGATTTATGTGTAAGCGTTGACTGATACAGAAGTAAAAAAAGTAAGCATTTATGTCTATGTTATCGAAAATCTCGATGAAATATTCTTTACAAACACATTCTCGACAAATATAACCTATACAACGCTAGGCTTATTGTTCGCGAGATGATTAGCACTACATGATCGAATTTGAAGGAGATTACTTATCCTTGCAAGCGAAATTGCGAAACATGCCTCTCCAAATTCTACGATTCTTACCATTTTCTTGTGAAAACAAATACACAATTATTATTCGTCGAACATACGCCTCGAGGGCTCTCTTTGACAAGACATCAACGCCCAACTCCGCCAGAGTTCTATGGAAGTCTGAACACACACTTATGAATCAGATACATAGAATAATCATTTACATCGGCTCATTGAATGTTTTTTTATCGTTGCCACTTATTACTTATTTTATACAGTTACATATACACAAAAATTTTTAAATTTGAATGCAAATAAGAGCGAAATTTAGATACACACGAAAAATTTAATAAATATCCGATTAAGAATATAAAATGAATATAAAAAACGAGAAACAAATACAAAATGTGAAACTATTATTTTATAAACTATTCTGATTATTAATGTTTTTTAACGCTTTCACAGATATTAGCGTATCACAACTATTCTATTTATTAGGTAATTAAAAAAAAATTACAAAAATTGCCAAATAGAAGATTTTTCGATTCAATTTTTCATAAACAGTACGTATGTACATGCTGGTTCTTTCGGCTGGTCTGGATCATCCTGTTCAAGAAAATGGAGTAAGAAAGTGGAGTAAAAGTGGAGTAAACAAAAAATAAATAATATAACCAAAGACTTTTGTTAAATACGAATATATTTATTGTAACCCAATGTACACAGGGCTACATCTGATTATCCAAAGAGTGTGGATTTGTAGGAGTCTGCTCCTAGTGAATAAATAACCTTTCTGTGAATCAATGCCAACAATAGCGGGGCAATTGTGTAAAGTGTAAAATATTATTTAACCTTCAGCGATTTCATATATATATCCAATTCATCTTCAGATTCATTTTGATCATTGCACTCATTACATGGGAGAACAGTTTCAGGAACTTCCGAATCAAAATACTTTTCTTCTTCATCTTGATTTCTCAAGTCAACGTTATCATAAGCTTCATTGTCATCTACAGTACTGAAAACAAATGATAAAAATACATATTAATGCAACTGTTACATTTAGATGTCTAAAAAATGTTGTATTTATTATTTTTAGTTAAAAATTATAAAATAACAAATGGGACAAGTGTTTTCTATTTATTTTACTTATTCCAAAAATTATTCTATACAAGATAAATATTATAATTCGAGATATTAGATGACAATAAATCTAATTGAGTAAGAAAAATCCTATTTTTGATCAAAGTAGTATTTAAATATTTGAATATTTCGGTGTGAATTTATATATATATCTAATTTATAAAACAACATTGTTAATTTTATCTTTGTGTGTGTGTGTGTGTGTGTGTGTGTGTGTGTGTTATTACTATACTTATAAATTATGAAAATTTATTATAAAAACAATGTTAATATAATATGATGAAGTTTTTATATTAAAAAATATTCTACAAAAACATCCATAACTTTTATAGACCTTTTATATTATATTTATTGATTAGCACAACATATACCTATAATCAAAATCTGTATCTTTACCATCCAGGAAACTCTGATACATGTTTGTAACAAATTCTTGTCTAAGTAATTTTATTTCTTGGCTTGATATTTTATGTATTTTATTGCTTTGTAATTTCTGGTCTTTATCTCTATTTTTTTTTACTTCATTTAATTCTTCACCCCATTGCTGATAATTTTGTTTCTCAAAATTTGTCTTGGATGCTGTTTCAACAATGCTGTTTCTGATATTATCATTATCATTATCATCATTATCATCATCTTCATCTGAATCATTTTCCTCTCGTACTTCGTCTTCTTCCTTTTGTTGAGATTTTAAACGATCTTCTAATTTATTTCTTTCTATGGTTTCCATAAGTATATCCACATAATTTACACTCTTCGTGTCAATACTGTCTCTAGCCTTCTTCTCCTCTTCTGTCAAATACTGTCCTACTAAATGTTCATACAACAGTGGATTTCTTTTCATCATTTCACATTCGCTAAAGTAGTCTCCTTTTTCTATTAATGTTTTCAAAGCTTCGTATCTTCTGTTTTTGATGTCAATATGACGTGTGGAGTTATTGAAATACCTTTGTAACCTGTTCACATGATAGATTGTCTCATAATCCTGACTTTTGTTGAAATACTCCAAGTGTTCCACCTTCATATATTGTCCAAATTTAGATAAAAATAAGCAGTGACTCTTCTCCAATAACTTCCCAGCTATAGCAAGCTTTTCCTCAAACGTTAACTCAGGTTCTCCTTTTTGCTGGCTCTTGAAAGTTGCTTTGCTGTTACCCACATGGTCCAGAAGCTCCTTCTTGAGGGCATTTTTTTCCAGATCTAACATAGAACAGTCCATGCTTTGTTCATTGTTGCTATTCTTATTCTCATCTAGCAGAGGATCTCCTTTAGCCCCTAAAGTCATGTTTTTCTGCAGAGTGCTTGGTTCTTCAATTTTATTCATCAGAAATTCAGATCAAGTGTGGAAAATGGAACTAATTGCGTACACTGACGAATCGGTGCTTTGTAATTGTATTGTTGCAGCAATTAGTAAAAAACGATATAAGATTAATCTAGAGCACACACGAAAAATCTTTATTCGTCTTTTGTATCTGCCTCTTGTGAAATTACGTTTTGTTGTCTATTATTGTTGTTATCGATGATAAACGAGATAAAGACGTGATTCTTAGTATGTGCGATTAATTTTAAAATTCTTTAAGACATTCGTCATCCATAGTCTGTGCTATGCGTCACGTCATTACCAAGGGAAACATAACCTGCGAGTGATCACCATTGTGAGCAATTGTGAGAATGCAGCGACAAAATGTAATACAAGCGGGAAGGAAATAATAAATACGGGCTTATTGATGTTGCGTGCTTCAATATTTATAGAAATTCCTCGACTAACAGGTATAGGTGTATACGTGTTCTAAACCTGTTACGCTAATTTATTGTTTACTCATGTTGTATTAAGTCAACCTCTTATCTGTTCCTATAATTGATTATCAATCAAGTCAATAGTATCTTTTTACAATTACGCATATAAGGAGTTTAATATACTATAAATTAATATATATTAATTAACGAAATATTATGTTATTCAATGGAATAAAAAGCATAAAAATTTCTTTTTATGCAAAATAACATATATTTTATATATTTTTTGCTCTGTTTGATACATTTTTAATATATCTTTTGATATATTTTAACGAAATTTTTCTTTATATTTTAACAAATATGTCTATGCGATAGCAATACAGTAGTATTATATGGTACAATAGTATTAAATGTTTATATATACGTTTTGATATAATTCACATTGTTTAACAATATTTGTTAATCTATCAAAAATAAAGTTTTCTTTATTATATATTATATGTTGATTATAACTGTAATTATAATATTACAGTATGGCAGATAACTGGTTGAATGATGCAGAAAGATGGAAGTGGAATTGGACTGAATTATGTGGACATCGTGGAGATATTAATCCAGTGAATCCTGAAACGAATGACTTGAGTATATGTTTCCAACAGCTTTGTCTTCAGGTAAAGTATAATAGAATTTAATCTCGTATTACATGTGAAAAGCAACAAATTAATGCCATTCACTTATGAAATTTATTTCTTAATTTCCAGATACCAGTGTTAGCTATCTTAGCTATAATTTCTGCATATCACAGTGGCAAAAGAAGTACATCTTCATCTCAACAACATCATATTTGTCATGTTATAAACCTAAGAATCTTAATTACAATATGTCTTGTGATATTACCCATTATAAGAGCATACATTATTCTAACTGATACTACTATACCTTTGAGGCATACCCAAATGCAAGAATATAGCACGCCAATACCAAAAGTATTGAACATTTCCATTCACAAAAACATAAATTCATCATTAGAGAATGAAACAGATATCATAAGCAAGATACGTGATGGATTAAATCATACTCTTAGATTTGTTGAATCAATTTTTTCATCAGAAATTGATGTTAAGGATACTACTACATCTCCTGCTATATTACATACCAATAATTATGAGTTGAATATTACGGATAAATTTACTTCTGCTAAACCAGTAGATTATCTTGTAGCAGGAACTGAAGGTTTGGCATGGGTTGTGCATCTTTGTTTTATTTTAAGCTTGAAACGTGGATGGAATCTTAACCCACGTGGACCAGTATTAATACGAGCATTAATATGTCTTTTGATTGTTGTTTCTGTGCTATTATTACGAAGCCACATCAATAATAAGCCTAAAGACGATGTATTGCCAAATTTATCATTGGGATTTAGTATCACCACAGTTATTCTTTTGATATTGTATGTTATAACATTGATACCTGGTTCTGCTAGGCCGGAACGGATAAGAGCATCATTGCAGCGAAATGTCGCAGTAAGTTATCACATAATTATCTAGTGTTTACATCAAATCTGCGTTTCTGATTATCCGGAAATACTCAAGTTGCAAAACTTATTTAATTGCTTATGATATCTAAAATTGTTGAATTAGTAAACATGCAGAGATATCACAGATCAGTGAATGTGTTTGTAGATAGGAGAACGCACTCCACTACTGAGTAGTCCCACTTCTTCATACGTACAATTTCCAGAGGAACACGATCCGAGTTATCTTGGCATAGCTATGGAAGATACAACTGTCATTTCTAAACTTCTATTTCATTGGGTAACACCATTAATGGAAAAAGGCGTGAAGGGACTAATAAATCATTTTGATGACTTATTTGATTTACCTGATCAGATCGGTACCATTACGATCAGTCATAAAATTGATCAATGCTTACATAACATGGTAAACAAGAAGACATAACATTTTGCAGTTTATTTATGATATAAATATTCTTGAAATATTTTCATCACATATGAAAATCATTTTATAAATTAATTTAATTTTATAATAATCTTGATAATCTTGTGAAATGTTACAGCCAAAAATGATTAATAACAGAATTGAAAATAACTTGGAAGTACCGCTTCATTCGAATGTAAAAATAGTTACAAAGAAAGTGACACTGTTATATCTGCTGCACAAATGTTTTGGCTGGGAATTTTATGCAGTTGGAATACTAAAGTTTATCGCAGATTGCAGCTCTTTTATGGGACCAATATTATTAAATAAATTAATAGGTTTTATTGAAGATAAGAATGAGCCAATCTCGCACGGATATCTATATGCGTCCCTTATAATATTAAGTGCTATAATTGGTACAAAATTAAACTTTTTGAAATTTCTTAAATATTTACCATATGAATTACAATAATAATATTTTAGGTGCCTTTTGTAATAGTCACTTTACATTTTGGATGTCTGTTGTGGGCTTAAAGTTTCGTTCTGCAATTATTACTTTAGTCTATCGAAAAACATTGCATTCTTCTAATATCGATTTAAATCACAATTTTAATTTTGGCGAAATTATTAATTTTATGAGCACCGATAGCGACAGATTGGTCAATAGCTGTCCTAGTTTTCATACATTTTGGAGTATACCATTACAGGTAATTATACAACGGTAATCTGAATCCGTTTTCTTTTCTTTTTTTTTTTTTAATACATTAAGAAAGAATATAGTGTTTTATATTGTGAGTGAATTTTTTTATTGCCGTTTTTTAAAAAGAAACTAAAAATATATTTTTTTATTTTCAGTTATTCGTAACACTATATCTTCTGCATAAGCAAATCGGAGTTTCGTTTTTAGCTGGTGTTGCGTTTTCAATAGTACTTATACCAATTAATAAAATAATAGCAAATAAAATTGGTAAAATTAGTACTAAACTTATGGAATATAAAGATCAAAGAGTGAGGTTGATGGGAGAAATTCTACGTGGGATAACTACAATTAAAGTTAATGTATGGGAGGATCACTTCTTACGAAATATCTTCAGTTAGTATGCTTTTACATAAATAATTTCTAGCTTTTTTGGCGCTCTGCATTTAAACATTTCTTTTTTTTTGTGTAGAGATAAGAGAAAATGAAGTGAAATATTTACGAGGTAGAAAATATTTGGATGCACTTTGTGTTTATTTTTGGGCAACTACACCTGTCATTATCGCAATATTAACGTTTGCAACGTATGTATTGCTCGGAAATCAGTTAGATGCCAAAACGGTTTTTACCAGTATGGCATTATTGAACATGTTAATAGGACCTTTAAATGCGTTTCCATGGGTTCTAAATGGTCTTACAGAGGCATGGGTATCTCTTAAGAGAATTCAAAGAATGCTGGACGTATGTATATTAAGACTATAATATAGCATAAAATAATGCATTATTACATTTGGAGATACTTAGTTTCTACTTTATTATTTCAGCTCCCAGATATGGACGCGTCATTGTATTATACAGATATTACTCCTGATGTTGATTTATTGCTGCAAAATGTAACATTTACTGTGAATCGTTCAAGAAATAACGATATTGATACTAATACAAGTCTAAAGATTGCGACTCCATCTTCAAGCACCGACATTAAAAAAAGCGTTACATTCGAAGACGATGATGTTTTCACTTTATACAATATTAATTTATCTATACAAAAGGTAAGAATAAATTTTATTCAAACTTTCCAATATATATATATACAAATATGTATATATATTAGGTGTTGGAATTAATTCGTAGCGTTTTTTAATGAAAGAATGTTATTTATTTCACATGAGCATTAAAAAATACATTAATGAAAGTACTTCCCATCACTTGTAAAACCTAATATATATATTTTATATTCACATATTTTGTAAAGGGACAATTGATTGGTATTATGGGCAAGATTGGAAGTGGAAAAACTTTACTCTTAGATGGTATTTTGGCTGAAATTACAAAAACTAGTGGGATAATAGCGGTTAATGACGATCACAAAGGTTTTGGATATGTAAAACAAAATCCTTGGCTACAACGTGGTACAATCCGAGATAATATACTGTTTGGAAAACCATATGATCATAACAAATACAAGTAAGTATCGATTGTTGCTTAAAATTAATTCCAACGATAAATTTATTTATGTCATGTTATTTATAACTTGATATTTTATTTACAATTACAACAGGAACATTTTAAATGCCTGCGCGCTTACATCCGATTTGAATTTACTGCCTAACAAAGACTTTACAGCTGTTGGTGAAGCCGGAAATACTTTAAGTGGTGGTCAAAAGACAAGAATTTCCCTGGCTCGCGCTATATATGCGGATAAAGATATTTATTTGCTAGACGATATATTAGCGACATTGGATGTCAGAATTGCCAGACATGTTTTCCAGCATGTAATTCTGGGTTTGTTACGAAATAAAACCAGAATATTGTGCACGCATCAGACTCAATATTTGGTTCATGCAGATTTAGTCATCGAAATGTCGAAAGGAAAAATTATTAATCAAGGAAAACCGAGTGACATATTGCCCGATTTGGAAGATTATCTTTTGTTGTCAGATTCCATCGAATCCGACATGGACATAATTTCTCTAAAGGCACAACAAAATGAATTTCATCGATTGGAAAAAGACGAGATAGATCCATTACTTGACAAGGAAGCGACCGAAAAAGGGACAGTACGTTTCTCGGTGTATACATGTTACGTCAAAGCCATAGGACGATATTTGGCGATTTCAATATTTTTATCTATGATTCTGATGCAAAGCTCGAAAAATATTACGGATTTATGGCTGTCATACTGGGTGACGCACGCTAATGCCACAGCAACTAATTCAACCGACACGTCCAGACTTGGAAAATTACAACTTTATTACGATAATTATGATTTCCACGATACAAAATATTACTTAATAGTTTATAGCTTGCTAGCTACATTAAATTCTATTTTTACTTTAATTAGAGCTTTCATCTTTGCATATGGTGGAATACATGCAGCTGTAACGATGCATAAGCAACTTTTAAAGATAATTATGCGGGTGAATATGAACTAGAGATATAAGAATAATTATTACTTTGACTAAGAATTTATTATAAAAATATTGTTTCAGGCAAGAACAATATTTTTCGACATTCAACCGGTTGGAAGGGATACATATACAATCGATGATACTTTGCCTTTTATTACTAACATCTTGTTGGCACATCTATTTGGCTTGGTTGCTACTATTATAGTTACTGCTTATGGACTACCATGGATTTTCCTGATATTAGCACCTCTTATACCCATCTATCATTGGATACAAAATCATTACAGGTAATATTGTAAATTTGTACAAATAATAAATAAAATACTTAGTAATTTATTAAAATTTTATTATCTTCCAGGTTAACGTCGAGAGAAGTAAAACGATTATCTAGTATCACGTTGTCTCCCTTGTACGCTCATTTCAATGAAACTTTGAGCGGCTTGACGAGTATTAGAGCCTTTCGTACTGTACCTCGTTTCAAACAGGAAAACGAATTACTATTAGAAGCTAATCAGAAAACGCAATTTGCCTCTATAGCTATCGGTCAGTGGCTTGCACTGAGGTTACAATTGATCGGTGTTGCTCTTTTGGCCGGAGTCAGCGTCATGGCAGTTTTACAACATCAATATAATATAGCTGACCCTGGTTTGATCGGTTTAGCAATTACGTATGCGTTGTCTGTAACTGGATTGTTATCTGGGGTAGTGAACTCTTTTACTGAAACAGAAAGAGAAATGATTGCGGTGGAACGAATCAAACAGTATTTAGACAACGTGCCGACTGAGAATACAATGGGCACTAATCCACCTTACGCGTGGCCTAGTCAGGGTGTTGTAGAGTTTCGAGAAGTTGTTTTAAAATATAGGTAATAACTTTAAACTTTCGGTTCAGAATAATATATGTTTATTATATTTGGAAAACACATTATTTATTAGGTGTTGGAATTAATTCGTAGCGTTTTTAAATGAAAGAATGTTATTTATTTCACATGAGCATTAAAAAATACATTAATGAAAGTACTTCCCATCACTTGTAAAACGCTACGAATTAATTCCAACACCTAATATTATATTTGCAGAGATCATTTGGTGCCATCTTTGAAGGAAGTAACATTTGTTACGCGACCAGCGGAGAAAATAGGCGTTGTTGGTCGAACTGGTGCTGGAAAGAGTTCATTGTTAGCTTCATTATTCAGACTAACAGAAATCGATTCTGGAAGTATATTAATTGATAACGTGAATATTCAAACGTTATCATTGAAAGCGTTAAGGTAATATCCCATTAAACTTACAAAGAATTACCGCTGTTAATTATTTAAAAAATCATTCTAGATCCCGTTTAGCTATTATACCTCAAAACCCATTTCTCTTCTCGGGTACCATACGAGAAAACGTGGATCCGTTGGATCAGTACACCGACATGCATATATACAAAACTCTCGAAAAGTGTAAAGTGCATTCTTTAGTTCATCGATTAGGTGGGTTGGGCGCAATCTTGGACGAAGGTGGCAGTAATCTCAGTGCTGGTCAGAGACAATTATTTTGCTTAGTCAGGGCTGTGCTACATAACGCTAAGGTACTTCTTATCCATAACATCATTCAAAAAAGCTGAACATTCGCGTATTAATCTTGATACTTATTGATCATCTGTAGATTGTCTGCATTGACGAAGCCACCGCGAATGTAGATCAGGAGACGGACAAATTTATTCAGTCGATGATAAAATCTTCCTTCCAAAGTGCGACAGTTATTACTATTGCTCATAGAATAAGAACGATTATGCATTGTGATAGGTATTGTAATTTTCATATTTAAGCTTACTTAATAATTTGCAGATACAGAAAATCATTTTTTAAGTTTAATTATCGCTAGCTTTTGTCTAAAAACTTATTTCTCTTTTCCATTCAGGGTTTTAGTGATAGGGGATGGTGAAGTTCTGGAATTTGATGAGCCAAATTTATTGATTCAGAATACTGACTCCTATTTTTATCAACTGGCTAACCAGGAATTTTCAGATCAAGAATGATTAAGCGTATGAGGCAATTTGATTGTGTATAATGAGTACATCTAGCATTATACATGGAATTATATAATGTAATGTTATACGCACGATAGAATATTTCCAGAGAGAAGAATTATTTTTGTATGAATATGGCAGGATTACATTTTTCTAAAGAATAATCTAAGAGAATAATGTCTTCGAAAGCGAATATTTTTATTTATGACATATTTAATGTATATTAATATTATGATTTTAAACATTATATACATATAATTATAAGTAAACCTGAGATTTAATTACCATTTATATGAAAATAATAAGATTACTCATCAATATTTTATATACAAATAAATATTCAGAGTAAATAAAAAATCGAACGTTTTGATCAATCTCCTATAGCTTATACAATTTATAGATACATTAAGGGGATAATCTTCATCAATTCGATTAAAGCTTTTATTTCAAAATATCGATTTCTCAAGGATATACCTATGTAACTGCTACATCATTGTGTGCGTATGCGTGTGCGTGTGCGTGTGCGTGTGCGTGTGCGTACGTGCGTGCATGCGTGCGTACGTGAAAATATTTGAATTACCTACATTGCTTTGCGTATTACTGTGAGTTCTGCTCCGAGAGCAAGTTTATCTGAGGAACATGCGGTTGGCTCGATTTATATCATAATTAGAAATTCTCGCTGTTAAAGGCAAACGTTTTACAATAGTGTTTCGCGAAGTTAATTAAAGCTTCATAGTGCGCGCACGTGTGTACGTCTTGCGAGTTACGTTTGTGTCTGTGCATGTATGTGTTTGTATGTCTGTATCAGTCTCTATTTGTATGAGCTCGAAAAGCGGAATGTATCCCGATGATATTCGGCATTCAACCATTCGACGTTTCCGTGCTTTCATCGTTACAAGGCGGCGAAAACTAATGAGCTATAGCGCCGGCTAATTTGCTCCCCGGTTTTTAATTACCCGACATTTAGCGGGATTATACACTCTGCTATGTCGACGAAAACGAGGCGTCTCACGCATTCACGTGCCGGCTGAATTACGAGAATGCGGGAAAAGTATGAGCTGTTTTAGCCGGGAAACAAGCGTTATTCACGGCTAATGACGTCGTTTATTTTATACGATTAGTCTTCCGCGGCTTTCTGCGATGCAAGGAACTCGTCGAATAAAGCTAAACTCTGCTTGCTGCCGTGGTTGAGAACTATTCCCAATAGATATATGATTTCCTCGAAAGAATGAACGAACTCTGGAAGTTCGATATTGGGAAAATCACGTTTTCAGATTTTCAACTTTCGTCGATAAAATTAAAAGGAATTATGTGAGATAGTATTCGGAAAATATATACAATATAATTTTACGTTGCATTTAACAGCTATTTAAAATTGATTTTAGTTGAATTGGTTCTTTTGGTTTGTTAATATTGGCGATACGACATTCCATTAATTGTTCTATTGTCTACAATTTATATACATATATGTAGATAGATATGTAGACAGGCATATACAGAGTGGATACTAAAAACTCTAATAAAAGATTTTAAGGGGTGATTCCTCACACAAATTCAAGACGAAAATTTCGTATTATCACTACATATCCAAAACTTAGTTATCAAAGTTGAAAAAAAATTCGTTTTTCCCAAAAAATTCGAAAATCGCTTATCTTGATCAAACTTTTTAAAGTTTCAACTTTGATCCCCCGTACCATGAAACAAAGTCATTTCGAATATGAAAAGTTTTTGTCTGGAATTTGTGTAAAGAATAATTTTTAAAAATATTTATGAGTATTTAATAACTTAGTATTTACCTTGTGTGTATGTGTATGTAAAAACACTTATTTTTTAAACAATTGATAAAATTAGATAACATTCAGGCTCAAAATTTTTTAAATTAAAATAAAAATGGCTAAAGAATTACGAATCAAGCGAGATGTTATTGCTAAATATAAAATTAAAAACTTTGTATATGTATAATCATTAAAACACAATTAAACGGTTTAACTACTATCGGATCTTTTCATTGTAAATACAATTACTTTTAAAAAAGTACAATTATTGAATATAAATTTAACGGTTAAATTTGTTATACTTGAAACTATTATGAGAAAAATATAAAGTTCGCTCTTACAATTTTCGCTCGTAAATTCTTGTAAGTATAATAGCCGCATAGCTATTGTGTTGTAGCAGTTTAGAACACGTCAACGCTTTTTTATATTTGTTTATTCTTTCTACCTCCGTATTTATTTTAATTAAAATGAAAACAGTCGTGGAAAAATGTCTCGAGCAAAAGTCTACTTATCGCTGCATTTTATAAGCCGTTCGTCGCGAAATTATCGGCGCATAACTCTATGATAAGCTTCGCTTTTTAATCAAAATTGTCTGTACTTTGCGATGAAAGCTCATGTGTCTCAATGATACTGCATGACAAGTAAAAAGGAAAAAAAAAAGATAACACAGTATGACAGAACCATTAGATTTTCTTCTTCTTTATACTATAATATACATTACATGAAATTCACGACAGGACATTCCTTTTACAACAGGACATTCTATAGTTTATGGTGAAAAGTAATTCACATAATAAAATTGAATTTCCCCCTATCCTTATCGTTTTTTTTTTAATTCCTCACGTTTCTAATATATAATATATATTTCATTATTAAATTCTCCTGCTTTTCATGTATTAAACATAATTTAATCATAAAATCAATACATATATCTGTATTGTCTAAAAAAATTTAAATTCTTTATGCATAACGAAATGCCACAACGTATTTTGATTGTTTGCTGAGAATTCTACGCAAAGAGAATAGCGTAATTATTTAGCAAGCTTTGTGAAGTGGACAAGATATAATATTTGAGCGAACGTGTGTCCTCAAAAGGCTAGTTCATTAGATTACATCATAGCTTCGTGAAATATTTGAAATCTCATCTTGGACGGTGGTTTGTTGTATCACGAACGCGATATGCAGGTCTTTCGCTCTTACATGCCTCTCGACAGATACTTGAGACCCTGAAGTGTAGCCACTATACTATAGGGGACTGACTGGCTGACTACTCCAAAAGTGCACCTATTGAGGGTTCAACGAACATGCAGCCCTAGAGATTGCACTAGAATGCAAAAAGCAAGAGCGAGAGCAAGAGCGAGAGAGAGAGAGAGAGAGAGAGAGAGAGAGAGAGAGAGATGAGGGGGGAGTCCATTTCTTTGAGCTATCAGGCGTTATTATCCGATTCGAGTGCAATTTCATAGTAAAATGGTCGCAGATATTAAATCATAGGCAAGCGCAAATCGATAGGGTGACCGCAGTATGTAGTAACATAATTACCATTTATTACCGCAATTTATGTGACACGAACATTATTGCAACGAACCGCTGCTCAATTAAAACTGAGGAACGCGACTATGTGCAAATTTATGCACGGAATCACGCAAAAATATTTATTTTCAGAGAATGGCGAAGTACGCATTATTTGTAATGATCGTTACTTTTTAATCTTTATTTTGTTATAATAAGAATTTGGTAATAGCAAATTTTTTTATAATGGTCGATAATATAGTAAGTCAGAGTTGGAAAAAAGTCAAACTTTACTGGTAATGGATTGAAAAAGTCACTCATTACTCATTAAAAAAAAGTAACTTTTTATTTGTGATTAGTTACTTTTATTCCTTGTAACGGAAAAAGTAATTTCTTGATGCGTTAATAAATTAATTAAATAATGCATAATGGTGACAATATAAATTACTTTTCAAAGTGACTTACCTATTTTCCCAACTACCTTAGCAACCTCAGCGCTTAGTTAGTTATATCATTATAATCATAAAAAATTGCAACGTCCTTATCAAATTGTTATTGTAAAATATAATAGTAAAAATAAAGATAGTAATTTTTTCATTCCCTCATTATTTTATTTTATCAGATTTAAGGGTATTATCTAATAAGTCTGTTTATTGAGATTTACTTAAAACGTCCAACTATATTTTGTATTATATTTTTTAAAATTATATATTTTGTATTTTTCAATTCCTATAATATTAATACTATAGATTGTATAATTTACATTTTATTCATAAACCTGACAAATAAATCTTAATCATTTATAAAGTAAACATAATGATCGATCTGTCTTTGATTATGTTAGAAAACACACATTCTCATTATAGTTAATAATTTATTCATCTTCGGGTTATTACGTTGTAACTCAGGACTCACTTTAGTTAAGATTGAAATCGGTTGTATGCGATAATAGAGGATAATCCTGCTTAAAAAAGGAATAAATGATATCGTGGTGACATACGGACGTCAAGCAAAAAGATGATTACACGATCATATATCTAAATTAGGAACGAGCGTCCATAACTCATTACGCTCACAATTCTCTTTCGTCAGACGGTCGCACGCTGTTCGCATAAATCACAATTTGCCCTACTGATGGTCGCAGGTGGATAGGAATGGTGGGATGCAGATCTAAAAAGCTATGATTGCGTGCGACGTGGCACATGGCTGAAACGTGCGACGCGTGTAATCGATCTCGAAGCGATCTTTTAATGCCGGTAATTACAATAGCGATGTTTTTTTCCTTTTTGTCTTAATCAATCTAATAATTCTTCTTGACACTTGCGGTCTAAAGTTAAATGGGTTAAATAATCCAATCAATTGCTTTCCATTGATGAAGATTATTTATTGTTATATTTTTAAATTCATTATGTATTTCATATTTTTATTTAAAAATGTATATGTTATATCTTAAAGGAATTATCAAAAATATAAAAATGTCATAGATTGTTTTATAATTACGAATATTTATTACGAATATCTGTTGTAAAATTTCAGCACTATTCTCTTCTTGATTAAAAAATTATTATTTTTTCTGTTTGCTTTAATTCTTACGTAAAATTGCATTTTATAATACTTATTTGCAAATTTGATGAGAAAGTAACATTACGAATTAAATCAAATTTTTTACATATAAAACTTCATAAAAATTTTGTGTAAAAGACAAAAGTTCATTTAAATTCATTTACTCTTTACGCGTTAAAAAATTATTTACCTAAAACTGTTAAACTGCTGCAAAATATAGTCATTGCGCAAAGTCGTTATAAGCCAAATTATTTGTTTTTTGCAATTTCATGATATAATATTTTCTTACGTGATTGGTTTTAAAGAAAATTTACGATCAAATTTTTTGGCTAAAATCAATTTTTTTTACTGATTCTTTGAACGGATATTATTCAGCCAAAAATATCCTTAATTTAAACATATAATATATCACAAGAAATAGATAAAATTCTCGTATGAAATTTTGTTATCAAAGTTAAAGATTTTTCCTAGTTTCTTTTCAAAACTTTGTTAAATACTTCAATTATTCCATTAAAGTACTATTAATTTCTTAAGATGTGCTACTGCGTCAACGTATACAGACTGTTTTAGACTCACTGCGATAGAATAATATTCCGTAGTATTTTTAAAAATAAAGAAAGAAACAATAACAGAGGTAGAGAAGGAGATATTTCTTAAGGCATGGATGTGACATCTTTCATATTTCCATTATAAGGCAAGATGAGACATGCTGGATGACAGATATAACGCGCTGCCGGCTGCTTTTATCATGATTAGTACACGATGGAAAGTTGCGTGCGCACGCGTAGACACGCATATACGCGTGCACCACAAAACGTCGGGGATACATCGACATATCCGAGCATCATGTGCATGGACTTTGCATTCGTGTTGCAACATTAAATTACGTAATACATCGAGATACTGACATCTAGTGCGTTTATTTTAGATTTTTCTCTCGCAATTCTCGCAAAATGCCAATTGTCTCGTGTGTCGTTGTTTCGCCTGACGTTAGTTTCGCCAGCGCATCGCCTTCTTCTTATCGCCACGATTTTTTTATTCGTCGGATATTAAAATATAAAACGTACAGCTGAGTGATCAAAGCACGACGTCGAAGTATAAAAGCTTAATAATCGGACATCCAGATTGCTGTTATATAAGTCCGCAGATCTTGCTTTTATTCCAAAATCACGATTTAAGAAGCTAAAAATCATTTTTTATATTATTAAATTAATAAATTAAATATTTTCGGAAACCTGTGCTTTTCGAATCATACAAAAATAATAATTAAAACATTCAAATAAATTTTTTAAATATCTCTTTTTTTTTAATATAATAATCTTATTTTATCTTATAAGCACGTTTAAATAATACACTTCATAAATAATACAAATATTCGAGCTGCCAATGTAAAATAATAAACTAAAGTAATAATAAAAACATAAAAAATATAATAAGAAGCTGTTTATTTATTTATTTTATATTGCTAATTAAGTTTGATTGGCAACGGATTTTTATGATCTTTTATTGTTTTATAATATATGTTCATTGTTATAATCATTGTGCCTTTTCATAAAACAAGATTTCATAAGAGAGAATTTCATATCTACCACGCAAAGATTAAGGATACGCGTGTTACGAACTCCAAGTAAAGTTTCGCGTAGAGCTCTCTCCGCGTATGGATCTACGTCGCTCGTATAATGCGAGCCATATTATACGGTTTGTCGCAGCGAGATACGTAAGTGACGGCCCTTCTGCTTGTACTTGTATCCCCGTATGCTCATTATTCCGTCTCGCGTTAAGCCGAGCGTGTTTAACGTTCACTGGTCGATACGCCAAAGGAAATCAGCTTTTCCTTCTCCTCGTCTTTTTTTCTATTGCGGATCATGAAGGCGTCCATTCATTACGTGCCTTATTATAATTGACGAGTTGAGCTGCGAGCTAAGATAGCTGTCTCATTTCGGATCTCGTCTAGGGATGATATTAAGTTTATGCACGTATCCGCGAATCAAACTCCCAACTCAATTCAACATCTGAATATCATTTCATTGTGGTCGAGTAATCGTTTAAAGATTCAAAATATTAAGATAGATATTTGATAAGATTAAAGACGTAATTTTCAATAGAAAAAGATGTCGATATAAATTTTACTTCATTGAGATTCGATATCGTAGTGAGAGAATTTATTTCTGGTCTTACGAAAGTTAGAGACTTAATTGAGACGAAAGATTTGATCTCATTTCCGATCCACGGCGTACTAGGCGAATTTTGCATTCTCGCATACGACACGCGTTTACCAAAGGGAAGCGTTTAATTGCGTTTAATATTTCTGCTCGATGGGCGGAACCGATGATTATCCCATAATATTACGCGAAATATTCAGTTTCGATTACATCGGACCGCAAACGTTACAATGCTAGAAATAATTAAACGCATAATACTTGCGAACGTATAATGTACATCACGCATAATGTACATCTCACCGACATTTTTGTAGACATTAATCCGTGCGCGATTTCAACGAAGCTATGAAGTTTTAATCAGATTATTAATAGGCGTTACACGATTATCGGATGTTTTTCAATTAATTCCAGGCGGTCAGCATGTGCAACTGTATGAACAATTCATTGTGTTTTTCATTTGCTGCCAATGAGATTTTTAAATTATACCTCAATGTACAGTGAAAAAGATTTTTGCTTTATATTGTTAAACAGGGAAGTACATACATACATACATATCAATAATGAATTAATAAAATAATGAATTGAAATAAATAATTGATATTTCTATATAATTTTTATCTCTTTTAGTTCATTAAATAAAGCTTACGTGATGAGTCGCTATACGTTTTGATTAAGCTTGGCTTCAGTTCGGCGTGTAAGTAATCTAAGAACTTGAGCAGAATGGATATACCAGACGACGCATTCATGCGAAAGCGCATGTTCGATCGAATTCGATCCCCTAATTCATTAGCATAGAATTTCAAGCGAGACACTGCGCTTTGTCCGATGAGCATTATAATAATTTAGCGCCGCACTGTGTTACCAGGAATACGACTGGGTTCGCTCGGTCTGCACAATTGGCTTTCACCTGATACGAAATAGACGCAACTCGTATTCCACAGGAGTCCATTCGTATACTATGCCAAATGCGGTGCAGATAGTAATTGGCTTCCTCTATCGTGGATCCATAGTGAAAAGCAGTTATCTTTGCGTTTAGTTTTATATATATATATATATATATATATATATAAAACAAAGTAAATATTGTTTATGGAACATATGGAATACACGTTACCTGATGTTACTACTTTGATTAATTTTATATTAGATACTAATTTATATTATTATTTCATATTATGCAAAAATTGAAGTAGTACAATGATATGCAAAATTTTTTTATTATAGTTTTTATACATCTAATATATTTTAGTATCAACTCTTTATTATATATATAAAAAACATTTCTTTTTTTTATATAATACACCGTATAGATAAGATACACATAATAATATGTCAGATATTGGCAATACCATGATTTTTGATCTTATTTCTTCGAAATGAGAAACCTATGAGGTAGCCTAATACATATATTTGTGCAACGACGAGTTTGTTAATTGCATTGGGAAAGTGGAGTTGCTTCATTAGGAAAATGGGTTGAGCCAGCGTGGATGACGATATCGGTTCTATCAAAAGATCTTATTAGAAACTTAGCCAGATGTACATTGGACTACAATTAAGTAATAACATTGTTATTATAGTCATTATCTTTCTCTTATCGCTCTGCTCAATTTTCTATTATATTTTGCTTGACATAAAGAGAAAATTGAAAATTCTACTAATTCTTACTTTTTTCTAATTTTTAAATGTAACAAAAATTAATTAATTATTAATTAATTTAAAATTACTTAAGCATTTTTTTCTTAAATCATATAGAGAATAATAATTTAACGATTACCTATATATAATAAACATTTAATTTACATAGTCTTGACCAAAAATATTAAGTAGCTATATATATTTTTCCATTTATCTGGGGAATTCTTTTACCTACATCTAGGTAAGGTCTATTATTTTTGGCCAACATCGTATACACATGCGAATATATATATATATATATATAAATTTCCAAACTTGTTACAAAAACATTCAAGTTCACAAAAAATATGTAATTGAGAATAAATAAAAGTATTTTTTTCAATCATATAACGCTACAACTGCTTACGTCTCACATATAATACTTTTCAAAAACTACAATTGTTATATTTATTAAATATGAAGCTATACACTCATATTTCCACATATAAACTTGGGAAATTTGATGGAGTGGTGTTCGATTGCATCTCTGACTAGCAAAATACGCCGGTCGTATGGTAAATATGTCATCGCATGATAAGACTGTCTCGTCGTATCGGTTCTCTCGATTCTTCGTAATCGACACGGAATCGCTGGCCTTCGACACGTATAAGGTCTCTTCTCTCTACACATACAGCGTGTGTTGTGTTTCTAGATCGGTGCTGTCTGCCATTGCCTCGGTGTTCTTCGGATGGTTTCGTATCCGGTTACGCACCCAGTATGTGTTAAATGAGAACTGACAAAAACACGTGTAACTTTCAATCGACCGAGCAGTCGCTCAAAAGATTGCCGGCGGGGTTCCTTAATTAGATTAAATAAATTCGACCGGACTACATGTGTGTACGTGTGTACGCACAGTGCGCTTTAATGCTTCGTTGACGCCACCAACGTGAATAGCAAACGTAAGGATGTGTTTTCGTGTGAATGCGATAAGACGCACCGCCTCTCGTAGCGTCGATGTAAAGGGTTGAAATTGGACACGAGGGCGCCGTCCAGGAATTCAATAAAATTTATCCTCGTGATACGCGCCTTACGAGTTTCAGTTGTCGTTTACAGAAAACAATTTCTACATTTGATTAGTGCGATTAATACTTTGAATAATCAAATATAAAAACAAATTTTGTAAGTTTTGAAAATGAGAAATTGAAATGATAGATTGCTTTACAAAATTATAAAAATTATAAATACTATTTCCCAAGCAGACCATTTAATGAACATTCAAAAAACGTTTAATCGAAATGTTTTTATGATGTACAAAAATTTATTAAATAATTTTAAAAAACATATTGAATTTTAAATATTTATTTTTTAGTTTAAACTTTTAAAATTGGTTTTTAACGGTTTTTGTTGAATGTATTTTGAACGTAACTGTATTGCTTGGGTCTATGTTTATATTAATGCTTATAATTATTAACGCTAAAAGCTTGTTATGTTATATGTACGACTTTCACAACATCAATAAATGGTATGTCTAAATATTGCACCGTCGAGATAAAAGCTGAAATATGCGAAAAATATTCTAGGTAAAAAATCTCTTATCTTATTCAATCGGAATTTCTACTTGAAATAGAGATCTTTTTCAGTAAGGAAAAAGAGAGATTATCTCGTAAATAATTCGATTGTAAATTGTAACATTTATTTGAGGAACATTTAAAATGTTTTTTTCTTATGTTTTTTATATATAATAAAGTGTCTCAGGATTTAATGGACAAACTGTGGAAGCATATATTCTATAACTGAAAATAAGAAGAAAATGTTGTTGAAAACAAAAAATATTTAAAATATTTGAAGTTTGACTGAAATGCTTTATTAAAGTTATAAACAAATACTGTGACATGAAACAGGAAACAACAGATTTTTCATTGCGTAGAATGTATAATAGAATATGAAAGTTAACATTTTGTGTATGAAAAGATCGAATGAGTTTATCTCGTGTGTATATTTACATCGTATTTAGTAAATAATAATGATTTACTCTCTGTGAACTTTAAACAATTCAGTATATCATTTCAATCTGTGCGTGAATATGATATTTGTACAACTTCTGAGACAACAGTTCGAAAACAATAGCTGTTAGATTTTCCTCGTTATAAAATAGTAACTGTCATTAAAATGTTTCGTCTTGAATATTTGTTTATAACTTTGCAATAAAGCATTTCTAACTTATAAATATATCTATTATAAAGGAAGAACTGAGAAATACACAATTTCACAATTAAATCAAACAATTCAGTTTTTATAAAGAACAAGAAATTGATCTTCGTTTGCCCAAAAAATTGTGTTAATCAGCTGGAATAAATATAGGACGAACGAATATTCGCCCATATCATTCCGTTTCGTTTTATCACGTTTTTTAAAACTTCAGTGGACGTGATGATGGCACGAACGACTAGTGTTGAGAATCGTTCAATATAATAATATACCAAATAAAGCACGTAAATTTTTTGCTCTACGAAATCAGTTGCTGCGTCGAAAATGTCCATGGAAGAAAAGAAGAGAAAGGCTAAAAAGATTAAAACGGCGAGCGAAAAGGACTGACAGCACGGTGCTGTTGGGAAAGGAGAAGATGGCGAGATTGGAGGACGAGAATAAAGTGCTGAAACGCGACAGCACGGAATATGAGAGTCGGAGTCTCGCAGCGAGGCGCAACAACCTTTAATAGAGATCCATTCCTTACTTTGAACTGTAACTTCGACACCGACGAAGACAATTCCGCATCATCGGTAAGATCAGACGTCTCTTGTGATACATTGAGTCTTGTAGAAAATAATGGGAATTGTAGAAGAGCGCGAAGCAAAGAAAGCTCATGAAAAATTCGAAACAAACTCGATGAGATAATAGGCTTGTACAATATATATAACTTACGGACTTTGTATAATCACATTCGGTACAAAAGTCCTTGGATTTCAGAATGTTCAAAATCGTGAAAACTGAAACTACTCTCATATAATTTAATGTTTTTTCGATATAAATGGTTAATATATTTGAAGTTTATCGCATTTTCTATAATAACATCTGCAGATATACTCTAATCTAAAAAGTTCCTGTACTGCAATATTTTTCTTATAAACACAACTACTGAAAAGCTTAAGCATCTTCAAGATTTAACCAAAAAAAAAACCCCTGAAAAAAAGTTTTAGCCATATTTAAAGGCAAAAGTTATTAATGGTGACTATAATGACGTATTTTCTTTGTAATTTTGATATATTGTTTATGTTAAATTTCTTATATTATGGTGTGTGTGTGTGTGTGTGTGTGTGTGTATATATATATATATATATATATATATATAGAGTTGAAAATCGAAGATAACTATAATCATAATTACAAATACCAAAAATTTTTCTCTCAGTATAGTTTACATATAAATTTACATTGCATACACGTAGATATAGATTATTATGTTTTATGCGTAAACACACGACTCTGTGAGCAAGCATCGACTATGCAACAGTCGGAAATGTAATTCAATTGTTGTTCTTCGTAGTGTTTGCGCACCACGTGCGAGATTTAAAGGTCGTCGTCCCTTAAATCGATCTAGAAACTTTCCGAAATCTGTGACAGCAATGCATCTTATGCGATTATGCTGTCTTTACCACATGCATATGTTCATCACAAGTTATAAATTGCAATTTTATGTTTAAATACCACAAGAGAAAAAAGAATAATTGCAGCACAGTAAAATAAATGGAACAACGATGTAAATAGCAAACTAATCAACATTGCCAATATATCTGCTGATAATAAAACTATATGTTATATGAAGAACTGTAAAACGTACAAATTGAGTCGACCAATTAGTACCATTAATAAGTTGCATTAATTTATTACGAGTGCAATATATGCTGAGATTGTAATATCAATAAGTTACCCATTTTCATTATTTCTGTCAGCCAATTATCACGTTAATTAAATGCAACGGTTAGCAAATGAAGCACATTTGTATATATTCACTTCTTTAATGACATAGCTATCGATAGAAGATATGTATAAATAATGTAAAATCCATATAGTCCACAATATATACTGTATATATATATATATATATATATATATATATATATATATATATACATATATATTGTATATATAATACATATAAAAATGTGAAACAGACAAGAAACGATGATAGCAAGCTTATTGGAGAAATCCGATTACTTCCAACTTGGTAGGATTTACATTATGTCAGATTTGTAGGACTTGAATTTTTTTGCGCTCGGAGATTTAAACCACATTTAAAAACCGAACTAAAAATTTAATACAAAACCTTTTTGTTTTTTCTTCTTATTGTATTCCGCGGCTTAAACTTTCAGTCGTTTATAATGGACATTTGTGATTTGGAAAAAATTCGGCTTCGAGATATTCGAAGAATTTTCTCATTCAAGTATCAGCCGTACGGCCTTTTTGCGATAATAAATTTATTTCAGTTGAAATAATTCATTTACTTAATCTGTGTATGTGTGCGTGCGTACGTGCGTGAGAGAGAGAGAGAGAGAGAGAGAGAGAGAGAGAGAACACTGAAAATACATATTTTATATCAAGAAAATTGACTATGAACGGAAGTTTGTTTTAATGTTACTGTTACAGATTTTATAACTATAAAATCTGTATAATTTTACAATTTTATCGAAATCAAAGAAGAGCTTTTAAAATGTTGTTCTCAAGATCTGCTTATAATCTTGATTCGCAATGAAAATAACAAAGGAGGCCGTTCAGCTGTATGAACTAATGAGAGTTTAGAGATAAGAGTTAAGTCTGATTGCTTCTCGGGATTCAAAGTCTATCATCGTCACGCGACCTCCAAAGGGATTCGAAGAGAGGGAGGAGAAGGAGGATAGGTTTGGTAAGCCAAGAGAATATCGAATGCAGCATCCACGCGAGGTAAGCCTCGCCGTCGTCCGAGCGGACAATGAGCTCCGTAAAATCGTGTAAATTAGTAAAGGGCTTCTCTAGGCAAGAGAATAATCGGGAAGTGACTAGATAAGCTCTCTGTTCGGTTCTGCTCGCGGAAAAGCAGGATCGTAAAGTGCGGCGTGACGCGGGCGCGTGTGGTACGCCGCGCTGGTCGTATTGTAAATTGATAGCGATAAAATCTACTCATCTCTCTTTCTCTATCTGAAATGGTGAACGAAGGAGGGTCGACATAATGTTTGGTCATGGAGACAGCGAAATAGCGAGATTATTTTAAGGCGTATCTCTCGAGGTCTTATGCGATTTTGTTGGATCTCCATCGTCCATTCGCGTGCAATGTCTTTGCGTTTTTTCCGTTTTTTAAGACAATCGACAGTGTAATAGAAGTAGATGTGCTTCGATCTCGAAATCGTGAATAACATTTTCGGAGAATCCCCCTAGTAGTATTACCTTTTTCCTTGTGGAAAAATATTATTGGATTAATGAAAAAAACTGGAATAGAGTGTATACAATATATTGGATTTAAATGGGTTTTCCAATTATTTTCAATTATTTTTTTCGTGAATTTGATAGTATTTTTCCATAAAGATTGCCTTATACAACATTCAATTTTAAAATATAATAACCGTTTTTAAATATAATAAAGTTTTTAAATAAAATTATGCTACAAAATGCTCTAGTTAGAGACTGAAAGTTTGAGTGGTTTTGTTTGGTTTCCACGAAGATACATAAGACGTACACGGTCTCGTACGACGTACGGTATCTTAAGAGGGTAAAAGAAGTAGAAGAAGAGCTGGTTTGGAGCCGCAGACAGCTCTTTTGCGATATCTATCTGTGCAAATATTAGGTGGATCCGCGGAAGCGAAAGAGAGGCCATCTCGATGTTTTCATTTAATATCCGCTGAAGGTCTATTCGGTCCACGCCGACTGCCAACCGGCATTCAGCGGAAAGATTGCGAGAGTCATTTCCCGTGACTAGCGTGGAGATGTTACCTTTGAGATAGCCCACTGAGGAGCAATACGAAAGTCTGGATGCTGGGAGAGGCACGCTCTACTTGCTCTCGAATTAGTCCCGATAGTTTTCAAACCGACGCGATAGCGTGTGCATTATATAGATATAATTTATATAAGCTTCTAAAAGATTGAAATGAAACGACGATTATCGTTATCTCCGAAATTCTATAATATGATTTCATAATATGTTCAGACATATTAAACAGTAATTTTCGAACATACATCATATCCAGCATGATTGATTTAATACGATTCATTATTAAATTATTATTAGTAATATTTATTTAATTAAATTGTAACTAATAATTCTGACATATTTAAATCTTTTTACAGACGACACACATTGTTTCAAATATCTCTTCTATAAATGAAGAGAATTATAATTTAAATCTTAGATAAAGATAAAATAGATGATGGAGCGGATAAATCATTTAAATAGTGAGCATGAGTATCAGTAGATTAATTGATGATTTGATTTAATGCCGAGACTCTCTTGTTGAGATACAACGTCAGTTAGAGTGATAAATCTACGACAACGCGAGTGTAATGTCCCATGTGCGTCCATTGGCTCATTGCCAAGAATCACAACTGTGCGGCAAATGATAGTAACATTAAGCATCGTTTCCACACACTGAAGATTTAATCAAGCTATCATTATTTGAGTAATCATATACATAATATCCGCAATTTCACGCTCGTTTCCCCACATAATATAGAAGCTTGCACACAATGCTACAATGTTATAATATTTCTGAAAAATATCATAATGTTACTCTGATATTGTTGGAATGATGCCTGTGCTGTACGCGTTGCTATATGATAGAAATTAAATCTTGATCGTCAAGATACACCAAGACGAAATCATAATAATTGACAATTTCTAAATCAATATTCATAAATAAGAAATTGTCTCCAAAGTGACTTGTAGCGTAGAAAAGAAATGCAATAAGCAGAAATTAGTCGATAAGGACGACTATCGTCCTATACGCGACCGGAAACGAATATATATCGTATCCAACATGATTGATTTAATGCACTGCTCAGATATTCATTGATAATAGCCGCTATATTCCAAAACGGAATTCCACCTGCCTTAGAGTTTATAATGTCACCGCCCGGTTAGTGTTTCCTTCGTGCGAGCAATACGAATCGTCGTTCGCGCACGAAGACAGCGGTAGATTGCCGTCGACGGCGCGGCAATTCTTGCGGTGTGACACGCTGTAATATTTCAACGCCGTCTTGACGATATTTTTCAGCCGGTGCCGCGGTAGCTAGGTGGATAGATGGGTATACTGGGAAAGTGGGAAATGTCAGCGAATGATTGCAACCCCCGTGTGGTGCTGCCGAAACCAGCCGGAACGAGATCCCCGAAGAACATCGTTACAAGAAGACGTTTACTATCCATTAGTAACTAGACAAGTTTATAGAACAATAATAATAATAATAATAATAATAATAATAATAATATTGCAGCGTTGCACTTTGGTTTCTGCCAACGTTCAGACTGGATTTCGAAATTGTGTTTGAAACTTTTAAGGGTCCTATTTTACTCACCATTATTATCTCAAATTATGATTAGAAGCGAGAAAATTATAATACAGATTCTTGCAAATTTTGTATTTGAATAGAAATATTGTCAATAAAATAACATTTGTAGTCGACAGAATAAACTTATAAAATATATCAAAAACTATTTCTCCTTGTTTTGGAGAGAAATTAAATCATATTTACTTCTATGCTTGTTATATTAAAAGTAACATAATTTTAAAAAATGTGATTTCCGGGTTGCTATTATGAATGAATTAAACAAATATTATTTTATCAATTACACAAAAAATAAACTAATTTATCTTTATAAAAAATCGTCAAAATTGTTACAACTCAAAAAGAATGATTTTTAGAGTTGTTAAAAAATGACATTTGATTAGATTAAAAATTTATTTTTACCAATATTATTTAATTAGTCAATAATTTTCTGTCAGGTTGACAAATAGTATTTTCTCTTTTCTTAAAAAATTTAATTTTTTAAATTGTGTTACTTTTAAAATAAAGGAACGGTATTATTAATTTAATAATTTGTTATAACTATGAATATACTCCTTTCGGTTTTGGTTACGTATAATTAATTTCTAAACGTATGGTTACTTAATAATTATCAAAATAAAAGAATGATATATTTTACAAATAGGTTTTTATCGATTATAAGTATTGTTTTATTGAACCGTACTTCCATATTAACTTGAAAAATATATTATTATTAATATATTTTGCAAGAATTTTTTGCTTTTGACGTCACAATCTGAAATAGTAATAATATATGAATAAAAATCTTAATTACACTTTTTAAAATACATATTTTATATATAATTAATAATAATGTTACGACTGCGTTTATGTAATTTATATCAAGATAGAAGTATGGGATGAAATAAAAAAGACGCATTATATAGAATTTCTCATTACTTCACTCGATAAGGTCGGTTATTGTCAAACTTTTTCCATCGCTACACGTATAATTTAATCGCGCTCTCTCTCTCTTAAGACCACCTTTACGATCAAAGTCAATATTCAACAAAAGAGTTGAACACGACGTGACCGTGACGTATTAATATGAGAAAGAACATGATTCAATATTTTGCAGGCCAGATATTCAAGGAATCGCTAATGAGTAGTATCAATGTAGCGAGGTAAACGGAGAATGCCAAGAACGTGAATGCAGATACGGTCTCGATTCCGACGACGAGCGTGCAGCTCGTCGTCGGAAAGTTACGAAGCTTCTTTTAGCTTCTACTTCGAGAAAAGAAGAATTGCGACCCTCGGCGAAAACGCGGACGGCGAAGTCATCAGCGTTGATAAATAAAACGTTAGAGCTATACATCATGCCACCGACTGTCTGTCGTCGAGTAGCGGTATTCTTATTACGCTCATACACAAACACATGCGTAACACGCAACACACACACACACACACACACACATATCCTTCAGCCCTTCTTTTCGTCCTTCTCTTTCGCTAGTCGAGAGTGCGTTCAAAAGTGCTTGGACTGGCGTACACGTGAGATCGCCACCCTTTCCGCTTCTCTCTCTTTATCTCTATCTTTCTCTGTCTTTCCATTCCAGCGTTGCTGCCACTTCGAGCTGGTGAAACGCGCGTACTTCAGCCAAACAAAGGCAACCTTCGTCGACACCCCTTTACCCGGCATCACTCTTAACTAGTAGCTTAGTATGTACAGGCCCAGCTGTAATATTACGATCTAACGTATGTTGTACTCTGTAGGTAGGTACGTATGTAAGCTAGCCTGCAAGACGCATGGGTTCCTTTATCATGGAATGTAATTTGAGTAATTATTGTTCGCATATCGCTCTGGATTAATTATTTCCTAGGATATAGAATTATTTCGCAACGATGTTATGCAAACTACGTTTAATATGCAATACATGTACAATTGGACAATTTGTGTTAAATTTAATACATTTTACATGTCTCAAATAGTCCGTCTAAATGTTTGTGTTAATTGAACGCAAGGTAAATAGAATGTAAAATTTATATCTATAATGTGGCTGCGTTCAACAGAGAAAGCAGCTTTGCAATTGTTGTAAAATTCTTCAATACGATTCTTGTTTCTTATTCTTTATGGATTTAACATTTAAGTGTATAAACCAATTATATTGAAGAATTTTACAATAATTGCAAAGCTACTTTTTCTACTGAACGCAGCCTATGTTACATTAAAAACGTACATTCATCTTTTATTTATTTATCTTAGAATTTACATTAAAATTAAATAAACTACATTATTTTTAAATCTTATATTATATTTGTTATCCACATCTTGTACTGATATCCGATAATGGTTAAAATTTTATCAGACATTTTTTATAAATTAGAATACGAAATGTCACTGATCGGAAACTTGTGCATGCCACTGTATATATACAGCCTTGTTTTCTAACATTATGATATGAAAAAAATATAGATTTTTTCGCATGTAATGTAAATCTTCGTATCTAGAATATACGGTTAAAATTACAATCTGTACTGTTCGTTCAATGTACATGCGTTTTCAAAAAGCAGCAATTTGTAAACTAGTTGAAAAAGTCGACGATACGCAATTCCGTCCGCAGAGCCTGCATTTGTTGAGAGTTGTTCGCTCTTGTCGTATGCAGCGCCACGATTCACTCTTTTAGTGGATCTCGCCAGCGAAAACAACAAATAATGTTTTCGCCCCGTTCAGTTTGCATTGAACATAGCGATGCCTCGTTGCAGCCGTTTCGTACAAAATAATGTGGCAAAAATCATAGAAAAGGGTCATGCCCTGGCATTGGCTTGACCGATCTTTATTGCGGTATTTTCTCTTTCGCATTATTACCTATTATATATTGTGCAAAACAAAGGACTTACTTGTACGATTTTAGGTGATTCACGTTACTAGTGAAAGAAGTGCGATTCATTGATTTAAGATTTGTTAAGATCCCAAGAACAAATTCGTGTCTACGTTAAATCTACGTATTTTCCGTGAACTAAATGAATAAAAATTCATCTGATATCTGCATGTAACGTATGTAACGTACGTGTCATGAATGATGTACCAAAATAGAAAAAATTTAACGTGGATTACATAAAATATAGAGTGAAAATTAATGTGAATTTATTCATGTGAATTCTATATTACTATTTTCTAGTTTTATTCCCCTTAAATTTCATCAGTAACTCTATGTGAAGATAATGTATTAAAATCTATATGTGGAATTGTCTACGTAGAATTCATATTGAAATTTTGAGGAAAATTGATTTCGATTTAAAAGTGAAACCACAACGTTTATACATTCATGTGGATAGCATGCCAATAAATTTTTGTCTACGTAAAATATGTGAGTTCAACGATACCACGAACCTGTTCTCATCGCAGCATTTAATATACGCAGATATATCAGTCTCGATCATATTTGTGAAAGAAAAGAAATAAAATTTTGCTAATAATATTATAATTTTTAAATAAAATATTTAATTAAATAGAAATAATAATAGTAATATATATGAGTAATTAAGAATGTAAATAATTATTTAGTAGATTATCAACTTCATTAGTCATAGCTTATCAACAATATTTCAATCTTTGCAATTCTTAACAAAATACAAGCTACAAAATTATTCAACTATGACATAACAGCTAATATTTAATCTTTTTAATCTATAGAAGTACATAGTTATTATAGACTTTTTCGCATCCTACATTGACCAAGCGACACATGCATTTTGTCTGTTAAACGATCTTAATTGCAGCGTTTGATTAACACGTACATATAATTATCTACCTATAAGTGATAACACGTACATATAATTACCTACTTTATATTGCGTTTAATCTTAATTTTTTTTAATCATTTTAATTTGTAAGATAATTAATTTGTGTGATTTTTTTATTTGCTTTCTCAAATTTTTATGTAATGCTGTTATTACTATTACTCTGTATATTATATTTAATCGTAATTTTTTTTAATTATATGTATTTTACACTTATTTAGTCCTGTTAAAAAATCTTTTTGCATAGTGCCGTTATTATTGTTATTTTTCATGTATACTGTTTTAGTCATTTTGTTAGTTTATTCTATATATTTAAATATAATTCTTTAACTCATAAATTTATTGTATAATAATTAGTAATTATTTTTAGTTTTTAGATTTAGGTCTACATTTTCAAAACAGCATTATTATTATTAGGTGTTGGAATTAATTCGTAGCGTTTTTTAATTGTTATTTATTTCACATGAGCATTAAAAAATACATTAATGAAAGTACTTCCCATCACTTGTAAAACGCTACGAATTAATTCCAACACCTAATATTATTATTGATATTTTGGCTCATATTCAAAATACACTTTTATTAATAAATATGCATTTTTATGTCTGAAATTTTATAGTATACATAATGTGAACTATACAGGCTGTCCCGCAATTTTTTGCCAAATGCTTTTGTGTAGAGCTAACTAAACTGAATCGAAAATCTAAGAATTTTTTCAGAATTTTTTATTAACTTTTTAGTACTGTATTTTCTTATATTGGCAACTATTTTTATTAACATGAGAAAATACGATATTAAAAAATTCTGAAAAAGATCTCAGAACTTTAGATGAGAAGAAAATAAGCAATTTTTGTCTCTTGCTGTTTTTCTAAAGTTGATAGTATTTGAGTAAAAAATTATTAAGAATCAATATTCAGCGATTCTTAATTAATATCTTGTTAATTATTGTGAAAATTGCAGAATGATACAGGACTTCTCGACTCAGTTAGTCCGCTCTATTTACACAAAAGCGCTGGGCAAAAAATTGCGAGACACTCTGTATATGTTAAATACGCATTATTATTGTATTGTAAATTCTTCTGAATACGGGTTTTCATCTGTTAGTACAGTAACCTCAGTAGTAACCTCATATGATGCATCTTATTCTTCCGCTGTATTTACTTTCTGTTTATTTAATTAATGCAATAAAGATGTTATTATTATTATTATTCTTTATAAGTTAGTTATGTCCACTCTGAAGATGATTGTATATAAATCGAAATATCTGGATAATATTTATAATTTATCAATGTATTTTGTTTATTAAGCACTAGCACCTGGCTCATAGCTCTTTTTTGTTGCTAGTTTTTGCTTTAATTATTTAGTTTTAATAAGGAACCGTACCAGTTTTAATATATCTCCGTAAAATTTAAGAATAAAGTTATTTTATTTTGCAGCGTAAAATTTAGCTTTTACGCTGAAAAATATGACTTCAAAATACCATGAAAAATTTCAAGCGCTGTTTGCCTTGTGTAAATTGTTAAAATAAAAAGAGGAAAAATTCTATAACATTTCCAGTCGCTGATTTTTTTTATAGAATGAATTTTATTTCGTAATATTAAATTTTTCCTTTTCGAACTTTTAGTCGTTGATTACGTCGGTTGAGTTAATTTGGTTGTTTAGATCAAAGTGCAACGATTACTAATGTTGATCAGGATTATATTCGTTCGTCGATTGCAAATTCATTTCCTCAATATTTCCAATAGGGGCACAAAACGCGAGCAACGGAAAACTCCGATAAGTCAATCTCTCTTAGGCGAGAATGAGAACGGAAAGAATTGATGCATGTGTGAGTTTACGTAAATCTGACCCAGTGATTTGAATTCACGATTAAAGAGCGTGCATTTCCCACTTCACTTTGTCGTCAGAAATCTGACTTCGTCGTCAGAAATCTTAGCTTCTAAGATCCGATTGCATCAACATTACTTTGATTAAGCGAGATTTAAAATTCTCTCTCTCTCTCTCTCTCTCTCTCTCTCTCTCTCTCGACTTTAAAAAGAGAGTTTTAAGTCTCGCTTAAAGTCAAAGTAACATTGATACAATCAAGTCTAAATTCAAGTCAAACATCTTGGCGCTGTGTGTAGTTTGTCGATTATAGCGTCTGACGATGTATAATAAGAATTTAAGGAAGGTGTTTGCAACATTAATGCATCTGTGAGGACCGTGCGAAGATTCTCGAATCACTTGCAAAGCTAGACGGCGATCAAAGATCAGGTTGCAAAATTCTCATTTCACTCATAGTAAAGATATTTCGAGAATATAACCCAATATAATTTCAAGATAAAAAAAGACATGTGAACATTACATCCTTCTTAATAAGAAAAAACAAATATGAAATAAATTCAATTAGCCAAGTATTTCATTACTCGAAAAAGATCTCAAAGAAATTTATTTGTAAAAATTTGTTAATTCTAAAACGTATAAAACGCATTAAAAGTGACTTAAGCGATCAATTATATTATAATGAAGAAAAAACTTAGCGCACGAGTTAAAATGCAATGTTCCAATATGTTTTCATAGTACGGAAATGATTTGCAACACCAATTAATAAAAAGATTATTACATATAATATTTCGAACGTATGACAATTAAGTCTGAGTACAGGGCTAATTGTCACATTTTTCCAGCTTTATTTAAAATTAAACTTATAATATTGATAATGTATAATATATATATTTAAGAGTAATACTTTTTTAATCCCTAATCTATCGAATATTTCAAAATCTTCAAACCACTATTTTCTAAAAATCATTAGTTCGAATCGTTAAATTCAAGATGCAATTTGCTACAACTGTATATGTTGCATTTTTGTATTAGGTGAATAACATTTATGTGAAAGAGATCTATTGCAACATATCGTATAGTTCGTATCTCGCATCCGCGGAAACTCAACTTTTGCTTAATATGAACAAACTAAGAAGGCCGAAGAAACGAAATTCAAAGTGGATCAGCACTTCCATACTTCAGAATGGGTTAAAGATGTGACTATTAATGTATTGCGATCTAATAAAACCTGGGGATCATACAAACATTTGAAATTATCACAATCCGAAGCCAGACCTGTACTTACCGCTCAATTGGTTCGTCAATTGGTACGTATAAATCTTTTCAAAATATTAATTGCTATCATTGTACAATAATATTACTACAATAATATTACAATAGTATCTCATCTTTTTGATACTGTCACACTGTTTCTATTTGTACATTTTGTTATATATATGACACGTTATGATATGAAAAATTTTCTATAGGTTTGTGCTAATCTAAGTACACTTTATTGGGTAGAGAATAATAGATCAGTCGAATCTTATCATGAGGATTTAGTAAATGATGTTTATTCGTCCTTGAATTTCGAAGATGTATTGCTTACGACAGGTAAAATAATATTTACTCAAACGCTTTTGAAAGGATGGTTGGATCAATATTTTCCTATTGGAATGGAATATGTGGGATTGGATGCTAACAAGCAATGTGTAATGGGAATTCGTGAGACTAAGTAAATAATACTTTATTAGTATGTTGTAATATAATATATGTTGTATTATAAAATTAAAAATGAATTATTATAAAATTATTCTTTTTAGTTGCATAGCAAACGTTAAAGATCTGTGTTGAAAAATATCCAACACGTGGACATTCAAAAAAGCAACGAGTCTCGGTGGTTTACAGTTTACTTAGCTTTATACATTTATGAAAAAAGGCTATAAAATAATGAATAAAGGCTATAAAATACTTATACATTCTGATACGTTGGACAAGCAGCTATTCATCTCGCTCTTAACGAAGAATGTGAGATGTTTATTACCGAGCAACTAAATTTTTTTCCGGTCTGAAACTATCTTTACCGATCGATTAAATAATTGACTGAATTCAGAATAAATTTAATTTAATTTATTTCATAAAAGATGAAGATTTTGCTTCTCAAGATTTTGTTTTTCATGTACCAAACCTTGTAAGACAATATCCACGTTTTTTTGTGGTTCTTTCCATGTTATTAGGTGTATTAGACAAGAACTGATAATAAGTTTTTTTTTACTGTTTCATGATAGATATCCAGTTGTGCTATCTTGGGATTGTATTCTCTGTCGCACATTGAAAAATTTTGAAGCTGAAAACTGGCTAGAAAGTGAAGATCTGGCCGCTATACAAGAATTTGAAAGCACATTAATATTTAGTGACTCGATCCTAAATGACGAGATTTGTTTGCCCTTATTTCGCGTACACACGGACAAATTACATTGGACAAATTGCATGTACGATATAACGCGTGTTTAATTCGGGAGCGGTATTAAGCGCAGTGGCGACAGTTATATTTGTTGTATACAACCATCACACACACCGGCCGGTCGGCCGGTCTGTCGCATTTCATGTGGACTAAGCTGCATTTTGACGTCGCTTACGCTATCGCGCGATAATACCGGGGACAACTGTACAATTTCCCATAACAAAACTCGTTCGCGCGCAAACTCCGGCATTCACCAGGCGGTGAAGGACGCCAGAGTGCACAGAATGGAATGGAATAGGAAGTCTCTTTCCTAGTACCGGTCCGGGTTACACGATCGTGCGGAAAGCATAAAGATAAGGAAGGATGTGATACACCTGGATCGACTGATTACTGTGTAAGCTTAGTATGTGCGGCGATGCAACATAGTATCTCCCAAGAGAGAGCGCCCAATCAAATAAGAACGTCTCAATGGAAGCGAAACAGGCACGTGATTAGGACGCACTTAAAATTTATGGATTTGCAACGCATAAGTTTCGGCGCGTGATAAACGCGGCTTGCGACGTAGAAAAATAAGGTCTTGAACTTGTTTCAAAAACTTCGAGCGCGTTCCCGGGTAGAAAATAGCACAGATTTAATAGACACACTTAAGATCTATGTAGTTGCAGGACACGTCTCGATAATGCCCTCAAAATAAATACTCACATATTTTACGGACATTATCATTTTATGCTAGATAGCTTTAAGTTTCATGATAAGATTGAATACAGGTCGATCCCTAATTTATTACAGTTTATACTTAATATATCCATTTCCATCAATGTAGAGTGACTTTAATCTCGGATTAATTTATTTAATATTTCTTATCTTTTTTTTATTCTAAAGTAATCATCGTCCGTTTCTCATTTCAAGACCATCGTAAGTAATATTTTAAGATACTAATATTCTCTGAGATTGCTTTAAGACGGCTTAAGGTTGTATTTAAGATAACGTATGTTCTTAAATATAAGATCGATATATATAATATCGATTATGCATATCTGTTTAAGATTTAGAAAAAGATAACGAATAAATACGAAACTAAAATTAAAGTAATTCATACTGGTTGAAATAGACATTACTTAGTCGTATACTTTTTTGGACGCTCATAAAATAAAGTAGAATTTCGTGGAAGCAAATCGAATGTGTTTCACAAGTTTCATCAATCGTTTCCGATAAGCTCGAGGCCGGCTGATTAACGTAATTCGATCCGATTCGCGCACACGCATCGCGCTTATGCACGCGAATGCAGAAGCGCTTGCAGAGAAGCGCATATTGCGCGGATATTGTGCGACTCAATGATGTTTCCAATCTCATACCTATGTGCTTTTTCCCTTTAGTTTTCTGTCCCGGCCTTTCCCGCATTCTCGTAATATGAACCTTCTTCTTTTTTTTTTATGGCCGGTGGCAAGGAAAAATGGTAGGATGTTTCGCGGACCGTAAACACGGGAAAATTATCGCGCGGAAGGGAATGAAAGGTGGCCGGTGCAACGTAATAGCGAATCCTTCTTTCCTGTATCCGGCGTAGAAAAATAGGCTTCGCTCGTTGGCAAAAGCACGCGCTCGCGATTATGTTAAATTTATGGCGCTATTTTGATGATATCTCGACTTTTCAAGTATTAGCGCCGAGATAATTGCCGGCGAATGGAAACGTAAATAAAAGCAAGCTACTGTAGTTCTTTTTATCGCAGCTCGTTATGATTTACGATTGACGCATGCGACGAAAGCAATACTCTTGAATAATTCAACAGGCGTTTCCAAGAAATTATGTATAAAAGATAAGCTGCGTTTACCGAAGTATGTATCATTAAAACAGAGATTTTAATTAGCGGATCCTCTCCTCATCTTTATTCCTGCAATCCCAAAATTACGTTGTATAAAAATAATATCGTATCATTACTACGGTTTATTACTGTCCTAAATTAGAATGCAAATTTATCTTGGCTTGACAATTTTGAATTTGTCTGTTACGCGAATGGCGGAAAAGGCGTTTGTTGCGCTAGCTTTATGTTTGACAGATACCGAATGATATTTCTATCCGGCGAACTTTTTGTTTCTGTTCACTGAGATGAGTACGAAATTGCGAGCTTCGATATATGATGACAATTCGTTTCCCGGATGTATATTTTTCTTTTGCTCGCAATTCTGAAACTTCGCGATAGAAATGCAACACGATGTGCAAGACTTTTCACGCGCGACTGATTTATCGCTGTCGCGAATCGAATTTTCTGATTAATAAATGATAGGCTGAAAAATCGACATGAAAGAAATCTCGCGATTTTACATTTAAATTTGTAAATAATATAAAGCACAATCACGATTTCATCTTTGTTTGCAATTATTTTTAAGTGAAGAAGGTCATACTGTTCAATCAAAGCGCATCTTAATGTCTAATAATATTTACGTGTGTATGAATTTTACAATTTCTAGTTCAAGCAAACTGCGCTCCGATTAGTAATTCTTTCGTCTTAAAACAGTCTTAAACGGAACCTGGAGTACATAATATTATAAAATCGATAAAAATTGATAAAAAAGTAACACAAGCAGAAAATTATTCTTTTTGAGATAATTTATTAAATAAAACTGACCATAAAGGCTATAATATATTTTTGTGAAAAGACATATTTGTCAATATATTACTTATATGGAAAAATGTCGCAACTCTGATAAGGATTGAAGGAATGAAGTTGTACGATTCTATACTTTCCACAGAGTTGCAGCGTTGGCGAATTTTAAACTTATATAAAATATAATTTTAATGAATATTCATAATTGAAAGTATAACATGGAAAGAAAGAGTAAAGTTATGCATATTCACTAACTTAATTAAAACTTTGTTCCAATTCAGAAACATTTTTTAAAATTCTCTACTAAAAAGTTATTAATTTTTGAGTCGTTTCATTTATCAACGTAGCGATAATCTGTAAAACGTAACGTAAAAAGATTTTGCAAAAAGAAGTACATGCAAAAATATATGTAAGAAATAAAAAAAATTTGTTAACTAATCAAATTGAAAGATTTATTGAAATTGATATTAAAAGGTACTATAATTACTTGTAAAATCATCCTTTAAGCAGTAGGAACTAAACACGTCACTTATGGTTAAGATATTATTCTGTACACAGCGCAGCAACTCACATCTAATTGCATGTGAGATAAATAACGAGAGAATGAGAGAGAGCGAGAGTAAGAGAAAGATGAAGAGACAGAAGTAAAACAATAGGGTGTCCTGGGAACAGGGGCGAGATGCGACCGCAGAAAGGAGAATAAAGGTGTCAGGTAATGTGATATATGGGATCGATTTGAATCCGGCGTTTAAGCCGCGAGCCATAATTCAATCTCGATCGCTTTTTCCTTCCTTCTCCATCTCTGCGATTCTCCATTTTCCTCCTTTTCGTTCTCGTCTTTGGCCTCCGCCTCTCGTTCGGCCGTGCACTATCCCTCAAGGGCACGTTCGATACTCAATATATACTTAGGTACATATCCGAGCTACTCTCCGATACCCAATCCTGCATAATATATACGCGTATCGCAAACCCCGTTGACTCCTTTAAAGCCTCGTACACATTGTCTTCTTCGATTACGGACGGATTTCTTCTGGGATTAACGCGTCGCCACGCTGCGTCGCATCGCTCAGGTTTGATATTATACGTTTCGCAATTTTCACAACGGTGCATTACTAATGCGGACATATACCTATGGAACGATTGCTATCCAAAGTTCTTATTGCTCGCATGGGAGCAAAAGTTAATATAAAAGATGCTGCAAAAAGTTTTGACATTCTAGCAATTAGTTTGAGCGTTTTATATTATGGTAATTAGTTTGATGATCTAAAGAAGAATGTTAAGAAAAAGCTGACAAAAGGATTTTTTACTTAAAAAGAAATAGGTTTCAGGAAATCAAAATCTACAAAAAAAAAACACTATTCTTTTGACTTGTAACTTTTTGGCTGAAAAAGTCGGCTTATTTTTAATACTCTTATTTTTAATATCTTTATTTTTAAATCCGTCTAGTTAAAGTTTTAGAGATACTTCAGCAAAATCATTCTTTTCGCATACATAATAAAATGAAAATCTTCCAAAATTTCTATGTAAATGTTTGTTGTCAAATATTGTAACATGTACAAAATATTAAACAGGAGATAACGCGCTTATTTGTCGTAGATGTAACGGAACGTATATCCTAACATTGATTTCACGTTTATAATTATGAATATTTGAGTACACCTCTCGATGATGAACGCACATCCGATAACGTAACATAGTTAAATTATTGTCGAAAAAGTAATCTATCACGTTCGCGAATAAAATGGAGAATGCGATAGGAGGGCGAGAGCAGGGCGAGAGTCACGCGTGAGTGTGGAATTTATTTTATATGGGATTCTTGGCCGTTTGCAAAGCGCGTCTTACGTCGTTGACGTGACGAGACGGGACTCATGTTTTTCCGCGGGTGTGTATGTAAAACGTATATATGGAGAGACGTCTGGGTCTGGGCATGAGAGATCAGAGAGGGAGGCTCAATGATATTCGAGCGGGAAATCTGAAGATCACGTAGTAAACCTTCGCGCGTACGTAAATCGTTATCGTACGTACGTAATGCTAAGCATTCTAGCTTACTGTTTCTCGTATTCGTAGCGCAATTTTAAAATTTTTCTTTCGATATCCTTTTTAATGCCAGTGGAGAAAGATTTGTGTGTGCCCATAATTTGCAAACACATCAATTCGCAAAATATCAATGCGGCAAAGAATAAATTCTGTTTTTTTAATTATTAAGACGACTGTAAAGTACAGTCGAATATCATAAAGAAAACATTTTTTTAGAAGAATGTTTTATACAAAAGTTATACGGTTTGAACGACGAGATTTGTTTCACTTTGAGTATAAGTATGGAGGAGTTTTCAAGGCCAATTTTAAAATTTTGAACGAAAATCTGAATTATTTATTCATTATTCTTGTAGCTAACATCAAGATTCAAAACACTACAATGAATTCCTTTTGATTAAAAAGTTCAAGTATCGCCAGAGCATTAATGTTATTCAATGTGTTCGATCAACGACTAAAACCTCTTAAAGTCAAAATAATTATTTTTATTTATTATTCATATCTTAAAATTTTACTATATTAGTAGTTCATATCATAATTTATAATACAATTTTGCCATATTTGAGAGAATTATACATATAAGGTTATTATTACTAATATTATAGGAGTAATAACCATACAAATGGACTTTGTAATCATAATTTTTTATGGTCATATCTAATTGATATATAATAATTTTTTGTTATAGTCATGCAATTATAGTCACAAATACCAAATACTTTTCTCTCTGTGTACAGATTTGCACACCTGCCTGTTCATAATGTTTATTGCCCGACTTACGCGATGACTTTGCATTAGTTTTGTAGCATTTTGCCGTAACATTTTTGGTGAGACTATTTGACAGTTTTTTGCATGATTTTCTTTTCACGAGAGAATTCCACGTAATTGATGTTTTGAATTTTCACAAATTTTCCGTTGCATCAATTAATTAATATACGATCGTGATCAGTCGCATTGCTCGATATTAGTTACCTTATTTCGTTCCAATTTCTAAAAACGATCTTAATATACGTTAATGCATGTTATTTGTACGTTTGAAGCGTGCAATATAATTTGGAATTGAGAGACACGAATAAATTTTCTGATTAATTATGGTATTTTATGACAATTGGTGATTGTTTGACGATACTCGGAAACATATATAATCTGTGTTAGCTAGCATCATAGCGAGTTAATTACCGTTTGCGCGTCGGTGTGAAATTGACATTGCGAATTTCAAATCTTTCGTATGTACACACGCGCGTGAGTGTCCTTGTTTAAGATTTGACAAATAACAAGGATAAAATGACTCCAAGAGCGTTGTGAGCGTAAATTGAATCGCAACCTTTTCGAACGAATTGTAAAACATAGATATTAGCAGTGACGAGCATGACGTTGAAAAGAACATATATTCTTACATATACGATGGAACAATAGTAACTCAAAATGTAAAACATTTATTAGTTTCAAAGTAAATAACGTATTCCATGTTAACGTATGCACTTAGTCAATAATAAGCTAAATTCGAATCCTTAATGCGTTTTCTTGAATTATTTACTTTCTTTTAGATAAAATGGCGACATGTTGAGAAAGAGCAGTGGCGTCTTAGAAATTATTAAAAATAACTCAAATTATACAATTTGATATTATAATACGAAGATGCGAATAATGTTTACATCCACTATTTGACATCACTGGCTCGAATGAAGCCGGAATGTCCGATATTGATTTTTGCGAAATTTCTTCTTGCGAAATTAATGTAAAATCTTTTTTAGAATATATACTTTTGTCAATTACATGCATTTAACTGCGCCTATTTCTAGCTCTAAATCGCTCGTTAATATATTGTTGTTTATTAAATATCTCGAGAGCTCTCAATTCAGCATTAAATTTACATTATTGATATTATATTATATAAATTTTATGAAATTCGTTTCTCAAAAAGACTCCATTGATTTTCTCCAGCGAGTGTGTGATTTGCAGTATATTTTAAAGGAAATTGACCGCTTTCGAAAATGCCCAGACATGTATCCTCTTCGAGCGCTGTTTGTGCAGCGTTGCGAAGGGGCTGGTGGATTCCGGAGCGTTGCGAGGCAATGCGAGGACGCATGCACATGATACAGACTCGTGGTCTGTAGAACGAGGGGGAAAAAGGAAGCTATGGAAAACGGAGACGGTTACGCCGCCGTATATAAGCCAGACGAAGAGCGAGAGATAAACAACGCGATCGAGGGAAGGGAGACGGAGCATAGGGTCCCGTACGCGCTCGCTAACTCGCCTCGCTTCCGCGGCCGGCCGGGCCGGGTGAAGGTAGTGGGAGTGGGGGTGGGGGAGTATCAGAACGGGAACCGAACACAAGGCAGTGCACGCGCAGCCGCCGGAACGCGCGCATCAGCGTGTATCTCGTATATACGTATCAGTGGAGGTGAAGGAGAGGGAGAAGCCCGCGAAACCGCGATCAACACGGCACTGCGCGCTCGGGCCTCGCGATTGCTTGACGACGTCGATATATATCGCTTCTCAAAACACGAATATATGAGAAATCGAAGATCCTTCCTCACCGTGTGTCGAGAAGTTTGCCGCTCCAGAGTGTGTCAAATGTTTTTTCGTTTTTCGTCCGAACAACTTCGCGACACACGTGAAGTTGCAGTGACTCTGCAGTCTTGACGAGAAAGAAAACCGCCGCGCCGCACCGTCATCGTGCTCGGAGATGCATCATCATCGGTGACGCGAGAACAAGGTACGGTGATTTCAGTGTTTTCATTGAGAACTCGTGACGCTCTAGTGACGTCCATTTCTTTGTGTCGCGTACGTTAGACGCGTCACTTTCATGGCGCACTGACGACTTGACGAGTCGCCAGGCGTGCATTTAATCTTCGCCTGAATCATGTCCCGTGTCGTCGCGGCGCGGCGTAACGGATTCAGATTCGCGTCGGCGAATTAACGTATTCCTTCAACCTTGGCTCTTTCTAATAACAGAACGATCGAGCGACGCTTGTCGAAGGTCAAAGGGTAGTCGGTGTTGGGATTTTTCTGCGGTCATTTTGGAGTGTTCGTTCGCGAGAGTCGTTAGTTTCTTTTTTTTTTACCGCGAATTCGAGAGTTTGAAATTATTTCGGGGCGACGCGTCGAATTATTTCGGCGCGTCGCGGCACGCCAGGCGAGCGCGACTCGCAAGCGGCGCGAAGTGAGCCGCGCGTGTCGTAAAGTCACTCAAGATTCGAATATCCCGCCGCGTTCGAACGCCGGGGATCGCGCGCGCTCCCAGTAATCTCGCGGAACTCCGCGACCCGCAATCGTGAATTCGCGAGTGTGCTGTGCAAACGCAGTCGGCGTGAGAGCGGTCGAGTGACTTCTAGCGATGCGCCTGCATGGAACGAGGATGTCGCGGAAGGAGGAGGACGATCTAACGATCGATCATGTACGTCGCTGAGGAGCTCCATTTTCTGTCACATCCAACTCACGAGTTGTCCGGTGAGTCAAGGATTTGTCTTTTTAATTTGTATTACGTGACTCTGTATTGAAATTTTAAGAAAATGTCTTTATGAAATTGTCCTTTTTTTTCTTAATCGTGCCTCCAGTGTACATTAAAGTAATACCTATAGCGTTGCTTAAAGTTAACGCAATTGAACGATCTTTGTTTCATTTTGAAAATAAAAATTCGAAAAATGAGAATGAGAAATATGTTACTTAAAATTATGTAAGGCTGTGAAAAACAAATTTTCACGAGATAATTGAAGAAAATATTCCTTGAATATCCCTGGAATTGCGAATACCAATATAAGAATTAATTTCTGTTGTGTAAAATTTGAAAAACTGTAATGATAAATTCATATTAATAATTCTGATAATTTAAAGTATGTGAAAAAATGCGTTCTATTTTTCTATCCAACATAGAACCACTTTCTTATAAAATTCGATAAAATATCGTTGATTTCAATATTACATAATATAATTTGATTTATGTTATTTTTTTCGTCTCATTAAGATTGATTTTGGAATCGTTTGTAATATCTGCTTTTTCCAACGATTCTTGGAATATTCGATATAACTGTATTGCACAGCACAATTATATATACAGAGTAGCTATAATTGCTACAATTACAAAATCGTAATATTCGAATTTATGTAACGTATATATTTGGCGTGTAAATAGACATTACGTAAATAAATAGATATTCCTAGATTAATAACACGTGTATGTAAATTATGATTTCATAATTTCTATTTTTATTATTAACAAATTGTATTTTTATTAAATATCTATTATTCATAATACTGCTATTAGTAATAGGAACAAAAAAGAAAAGAATTTACGCAAATACAATTTGAACTGGTATAATTGTTTTCCGAATTTCACATATCTTATTTATACATAATTTTTACAAAGTAGTATATTTTTCTATGGACAAAACGGTTTCAGAAATCAAAGTTATATGATCCCCTTAAAAAAGAATTATTTAAATTCATGCCTTACGGTGTAATTCGTAATAATATACATATATCATTTAGGTCGATTGCACCAACGTTATTTTGACTTTAAGCGCGAGGCTTAAAATTCTCTCTCCCTTTTAAAGCCGAGAGAAAGATAATTATTATCATAGCGTAGTGATAATGATGAACAAATTCAAACGCTATTGAGATAAATTATGACAGAATCAAAATCGAGACAAAATTATTTTAATCTACTATGACGAACTTAATCGCGGATGTATTCATGAGATAGAAAACGGTGCAGCGCGCATTCGACTGTTCGACGAAAAGATCGTTATAGTCTGGTGCTTCCGTGAAAGGTTGAAGAACGCGACACGATTCCGTTGAAGAAGACCACCTCTTCAAGTAGGCGCTTAAACGTCAACATCTTGGAGAGCCCAGTCATTCGCTACGAGTGCATCCGTGGAGTGCGGCAGCCGCATCGTCTGTCCTCTCGTGACGTCTTGGTTTCCTCTCGTCTGTCCCTTTGCCTCCCTTTGCCTTTGCCCTTCTCATCAAGAGAAGCGGCAAGAATTAATGCGCGGTATAACGAGGAATTCATATCAACGAAATATTTCCAGCCGTTCTATTAATTGCGCTTCCATTTCCGCTCCACCGATTGCATTCGTGATATATATCATATATGCGCGAAATATGTTTCAACTGAAGTTGTTTACTGCACGGGTTATACTCGCGAGTCGCGGCAAGATAATTCGGAGCATAATAGTACGCTGGAGTGAGACAGCCAATTGCAATGTTTATTTAGAGAATGGTAATTTTTTTGCAAATTATGTTCGTGCGAAAATCGCGGAAACTATTCTACCGTAGGTAATTTTGTCGTGGTTTCCATTCGAAGCGATATTGGTTATCGAAGTAATTTGTTACAAAATATATTTTACGCAGGATGATTTTTTTTATAGCGGTGAAATTATTTTTTACAAATATTTTTGTATTAAGTTTGTAAAAATTTTATTTATATATATATTTGAAATAAAATGGCTAATGGTAAAATATATTTAGAATAGTGTAATTTATTGCGCGTGAATTATATTTGAGATATAATAATTATCTTTTTCTTAAGTGCCAATATGTATCAAAAATATTCTGATAACTTATGATAAATTATATTAAAACAAGATGTATTCAAAATGTTAATAAGAATATTCACGGTTCGTGCTATCATATTTGATTTTAAAATATATTCGGTTGTATTATGTAATGTAAAGAGTCGGTTTAACGCAGAATACGAACATAATTTACAACAAACTATATTGAACGTAATATGATCTGTTAAACCTAAGGCATATTCAGTATACCTACGTACATTGTTCGTAATATTCCGCGTAATGTAATATATCGTGGATTGTATTGAAGCAAGATAGCAATGTGGAATATGTGTGAAACAATATCTAATCACAAACAACATCCGCGATATACTAGATTAGTTCATTCCAAAGTATATTGCTCGCGGCGTATAACATACAGCAAAATATATTCGTATCTATATAACTCGGTACAATGCACATGGGTTTATCACGAGTAATAATTCGGCGCAACGTAACTTATTGCTACCTATATATATTGCGAAATGGCTTATTGAAGATTATGCTCGAAACTATTATCGATTCTGCGGAGAATATTATAGCAATTAGTTACTTTATTACTGGAGTATATTTGGAGTAATGTAATACCGCGATTGATAGACAAAAATAGGAAACGAACGCAGGTGATAGAATTGATGGGAAAGGGATGGGCAAAATCACGGAGTAGAGGAAGGCTGGAGAAAATTGAAGAGGTCGCATCGTTGATGAGTGCGCTGAACCAGGGCTCTTCAGATCTAGGGGAGGTCCTACTCTAATTTCAGCGAGACGCTTCTCCGTGTCTCTCTCCCCATTTTCGCGGTCTTCGTTTTAGAAAGGCTGTATGTCGAAAGTGAGACTGTGTGCTCACGCAAGTATGGGAGAGAGGCGCAAGAAAGAGCAGAGACGAATCACTTGTCCTCGAAGAAGTTCCATCCGTCGAGTGCGGTGAGAAGCCCTCTAAGATGAGGTGACGGGAAACAGAGGACTGGTCTTCTGTCCGCGACTTTCCACCTCGCTGAGAAATTTTCCAATTGAGCGCCTAACTCTGGAACCGGATTAATGTTTAACCCCGTTAACAATAGACGCTTTTAAGAAACCTTGCCTTCGCCTAAAAACTCGGTTGAGATGCGCCACTAAAAAATGCAATATGCTACTTAAGCCGCTTGCACTTAAGCAATATTTTTCACCGCAGAACTTTATATGGTACATTTTGTAACAAGCGAATGTTATGGGAGCGTAAAATATAACACACGTACACACACATCGACTTTTATCACTTTTATCAAAACAAATATATATTTATAAAATTAGAATGAGAAGATGTAATAGATTTTTATTAAAAAATATTTAAGCACAAAAATTTGTGCATATATAAAATAAATAATTTTAGAATCAGATTAATGACAATAGACGATTAATAATATAATTGGACTTAAATTATTTAAGCTTTTTGCAAAATTTTGTAAAATTTATTACTTATAAATAATTGGATTTTTTGTTAGCTACTTTGTAAAATTATAAAAATAAGTATATCGCTATAATTTATAGTAAAATTTTACCAACGTTCTTAGAGTATTGTCATTTTTTTCTTTGAAATTTTCTTATGAAGATTGATGTTATATTTATTTATCTTCATATTTTATTTTTGTTATATTTTTCAATGATTAATATCGATTGTTATGTAGGAATATTCATACAATAATATGCGTGTTCATATTGCTAATATATTCGCAAATGCAGCGTAAAACTTATTTAAATTTATCGAAGATGATGAGACATTAGTATGCTAAATTTGTGTAGAATGCAAATCTGTTTTTTTATAAATTATATTGTTTCCAAAAACCGTCGTTATTATATACGTAAATGAAAATAATCTATGATTCTTCCATTAGTCTCTCTATCTAGTCGACCAATTTTATCAACGCTATTACTTTATTATATTTACATATTTACCATAATTAGCGCGATAAAATTTGCGGATTACAAACGGATACGGCGACCGGACGAAAAGAGAAACGGAAATGCATGCAGAGGGTGGCCTGGCGTTTCATTTTGAACGAGGAGAGCATTCTCCACGGTCGGCTGGTTCGTTCTAAACAGGCAATATTACCTATTGACTTTGGCTCGTAGGGTTGGCTGATGGTTGACTAATTGTAAGCCGAATACGAGTTTTAGCGGAATTTGTTTATATGCAGTTTTACCTTATATCAATTTTAATTTATTAAGTTTGATCGTTGGAATAATTAAATAAATATTAGAATTAAAATATTACATTAGCGTAAAATTATACATTCTCTTTTAAAAAGAAATGGGACTATACATTATCATAAATTAAAGATTTAATTAAAATAAATCATTCCAAAAGCTGAAGAAAAATTAGAGAAGGAAGAAACTCGAAATGCTCTTTGATTACAAAATCACTTTTTTCTCTAGTATCTTTTTTTCATTTTTAAAATGTTACTCGACCTGAATTATTCCAAGCCATATGTACATCCGAATTAAAGTCTCCTGGTTTTCAACGGATGATTACTTTGCCAGAAATTTTTGTCGAAGCATGATCTCGGCGCATGTTCATTCCGACAGCTGTCCGATTTGTCCCGCGTCTGGTGCATCTCCAGCATCTCGCGCTTATTCAGCTTCACATTCGAGTTCATGGACGCTCGTAAAATTTCGGGTTCTGGCCGCGAGTACGTAGATTTCTTTGCGTTTTACTCATCCTATGATCTCATCTTTGCATCTTACTCCTTTTGATCTCTTAATGCATCTTTACTCAGAGAGACATTCTTGGACTGCGGTGTTTTATTCTTCTTTTCTTCGCATCACATAAAATCCGACTCTCTGACGATTCACGTGATTATAACGAGTTTTCAACTTTGAAATATTGATTTTACTTGACTGAATAAACGCGTCTTTATCACAATGATTATTTTTCAATCTTTATTATGTAAATTTGTTCTGTTTGATTATTCGTTGCACGTTGGATTTGTTATTGCGGAAATGATCATATATATATATATATATATATATATATATATATATATAACGTATGTTTCTTTTGTAAGAAGTATTTTCCTGAAATTGTAATAATAAAATCCGCTGCCATATGGTGTGTACATGTCAGAAATAATATTACAGTTAGTGTGTCTCATATCGTTATCATAATTTTTAGTAATATTGCATTCCAATAATGTTTGTCCGGTTTTAATTACATTTCATACAGTAGATACATACTGCCATTCACGTAAATTCGTGATTGCGAATATATGGAAGGAATACAGTCATCAAGAAAAATAAAACATACATTTTTTTAAGTTTTTTTACATATTAAAATTAAAAATGCGATACGCAATGATATTTTAAAACTTAAAGCTAGTTGGTTTCCATATTTGAGTGTCCGATAATTTGTTATATTACGTTTGTAGGATTGCAAAATTTGGGATTTTTAATGTGCTTTTAGCGGAAGATGAGAAAAATTTCAGCATACACTATCGCTTAAAAATTTGGAGCACTCTGTATTTTTTTTAGATTAAAACACGATTCTTTATAGATATAATTATTTTATTGAAAATATCAATTTTTATTTTTGAACGTTCACTATTTGAATAAAACTAGGAATAAAATTTACGATTGAAACAATATAAATTTTCGTACTTTTTTACAATGTTAATAAATAAAGTTGATCGAATTTGCTTTTTAAAATTTAGTAATGTTCCAAATTTTTGAATAATATATATTTTAGAAGCTAATAGAGTTACTTTTCGTATTTACGTAATTTTAAATATAGGAAAGTGTAATGGATTAACAGCTCTTTTTTTTGCCATATGTGATAACTTATGAACGGCACTGTATATTTTCGCATCTCTATAATAAAAAGCTCTCTGATCCAAATATCGATGGATCAGAGAGTACGGCGGTATGTCGATGGTATACCATTCGTCATATTATCGGTTTACCGGTGTGTATATTTTTTTACACGTTCTAATTATATCCGTCGCGCGCCCGATCCTACGTACGGTCAATCCGGATTTTGGTCGGTCGACGGGCGAAATAACTCGAATCATATTACACGTGCGTTAATATGCTGCGTAACGCACTGACCCATGCTGAAACGAGCAACGAATAATAAACGAACGGATTGGTAATGGAACGCTTGGATGCGGGACGCAAGACGAGACGATTTTTCTCCTCCTCCCAATAAATGAGTTATTTACCATTCGGCGTTTGGTTTCCAATTTTCACCACAAGATCTAGTCATATCCGGGAGATCACTGCTTTTTGGAGTCATCGAAGCGTATCGATGCAGAATTATATTGATGATATGATGAGTATCGTCATTATTATCAGAGACAATTTCGCAATGATTTGTATTGATAGAGATTGTTAGTACGAAGATTATTTATATTTAACGAACGATATTTTTTACTAAAATATTAACAAATTTAGCTAGATCTGATCAAATTTATATAGATCTGAAAATAATTTTGTTGAACTATTCGAAATAATTATATAAGAGAAACTTAAGCATATAACTGAGCAATATTGCAAACTTTTGACAGTTTGAGCGTCCACATAATTATTTTGACAGTCAAATAATTATTTTTAGATTTATATATTTAGCTAAATTTGTAGATACTTATTTGTAGATAGTAGAGTAAAACCGATCTTACCATCTAGAAAAGTTCTAATTCAATCAAATCAATCTTTGAAAAATTAAAGGTTAAAATAAATCTATGAAGTGGCAACTAACTAAGATTATTTTATGACATGTGAACTTTATTCATTAAAGAATTAAACAAAAGTTTATTATGTCAATATTTATTTCTAACTTTGATTTTGAAAAGTTTTTACTCACGTCGTTATTTCTACGACGTGTGATTCTTACAATATAGGAAAACTTGTTGCAAAATTTTACAATTTCTTTAAACATAATTTAAAGAAGTGTATTCGCTTCCAAGTCCAGGCGTTCAATTTGACCAGTTGATCTGCAGGAAGTCGCTGCGAAGGCTCTGGCGATATACATATATTGGTCTCTGGCAAATTCGTGTCTCTTATATCTTCGATAATTATTCATTTTCCTGCGCGTAATTTGGTTTGATTTAATTGCAAACGATGGATCGTCCGTCGCGTTTGCAGAGGTTTGCCCGATTCTCCTCTTGCGCTCCTCCCTGCACTCTCTTTCTCTCTCTCTCTCTCTCTCTCCCTCCCCCCTCTCGCTCGCTCGCTCTTTCTCTTTCTCTCTAACGGTAACGACCCTTCATGGATTTCCCAGACTGGTTCAATATAAACTGCAATTTAATTGCTGAGCCGGCCAATAAACCATGTTTCCTCCGTAATTTCGTGGCCGAAGACTGCTCATTGCAAAATCAAGGAAGCACGATCGAATTCGGCAACGATTGCAATTAAGACATTTTTCCGTCTTATTTCTGTCCTTTTTATTTCTTTGTTTTTTATCAGAGATCGCAATCGTGTTTTTAACCGGTATATGACCCTTTTAATTTTTGATGCCCATTATTAAAGTCATTGCAAACGATTAAATTTGTTGTTCACTCAATAATTTACATGTTAATAAGTTTTATATAGTAATTATTTAAAAATTATATGTTTTTCTACATGAAAAATGTTAACAGATTCATCGCCCCTTGTAATTATCCATATTAAGAGTTATTGTTTTACAAAAATTATATTTGTGTGCATTTTCGGTCGATTCTGTACATTACAATTTACGCATTGCGTGTCCTCAGTTGTAAGCGGCTAATTGGCAACGTGAATTAAATTAATTTAGTTTATATTAAATTGGTATTTTAAATGTTATTTTGTTTGATTTGTCATATATTTTCTTCATAATTATTTAAGCAAATTCGAGATAAAGAAAGAGATGTATTTCTCAAGAGGATACCACCGAGATTTTCGGTGTTGCATCATATATTATTCGAGCATTGGTTGCGATTGAAGCGATTATGAGCCGAAATTCAAAATCATGCGATCGAACGAACAAGCGATCGAAATCATGCGATCGAACGAACGGATGAATGAATGAGTACTACTCCGTTTATCCGGCGACGACGGTAATTACTGTGTCACGCGAGGTCGCCTCGCGCTATTAAATTAATCTGCCGCCATCGATATCGCCTGGTCGTGGCAAAATTCATAGCCTTATGGCGATAAATACTTACGCAGTTACGCCGAACGATCGATCCCGCCGTATTTCACTCTCGACTCGCGATTTGTCACTTTTTATGTGCCTTTTATGTCTCGACCTGTTTCTTAAACACTCTCTGTATTTCTCTGCTCTATCGTGATCCTTATCTATGTTACCAAAAATACGTGCATGTTGTGTATTCGTTATATTGTATACTGTTTGCTGTAGTATACTATTTGCTGTAGCATCGGAAGAAACGACGATGTTTACAGCTACGTAGTAGGCGTAGGTAGTATCATGGGATATTGGGTGACATTCGATCAGGTGTTGAGAGGGATTCCAAAGGGTGGTATTGTGTCACAGGAAGAGGTAGAAATCCATCTGAGACTGGAGAATTTCTCTGCTTGAAGTATTGTCGATCTTGCATCACTCGATACTGCAATGCATTAACATCTGATATATCTGTTAGAGTCGTTAGAAAATTACCCATGTTTACTGTAGCTCTTTCGCTAATTGATTCTTGCGAATTAACAATTGTGTTATACATTACGCATTTTGCGTAAATTCAAAACATTATGTACATGTTATATATTATAAAGTTTTACGGGTATTTTATAAAATATTAGAGATAGGAAGTTTTTCAAAATTATACTTCCATACTGTTAATGTATTTTTGTTAAAGAAACTTTTTTTAATTGCACAATTTTATTAATTGTAATAATATTACAAAAATTTTAATATAATATGCGACATACTTCGCGAAATCTATAATATTTTTAAATAATTTTGAAATGTCTTCTATTATTACATCAATTTTAGCGAAATGAAGGGTAATGAGAAAAAACAAAATTGACAAAACGTTTTGAGAAAATCTGTTCAACCGTTTATATCGATTATCGTTTCTATCTACAGAAAGAATCTTACACTTTCTTGCTCTTGCAATTGCACGTTTGCACATCGGTAGCGTGATGAATGAATCTTCGAATGAATAAGATCATTTCCGTGGAAACTCTCTCCTTAATAAGTCCTTGTTTAAACGGAGGTTTTGCGTCCATAGCTCAATTGGGATTTTGCAGTTGAAAAACGACCGTATTGAATGAAAACCTGAGATGCGTTCGCAATTCGCATGCTTATACAAAAAGATTATATGGTCTTTTTACCGTATGCGATTTCAATGTGAATTTTGCAACGAAAATTGCTTTGCCTCGAAATATGCGAGAAAAATCCGTTAAAGTGTAGATGGGAGGTTTGGAGTGAAATATGAATTTATATGTTTATGGAAGATATATACATTTCATAAAATAACTATATTTTCAAGTTTGATATTTTGCTGTGGACGGTAACAGTATTTTTGTCGAAAGTATCCAAAAATATTTTTGTAATTTCAAGATAAATTAATGTTAAATTTTATGTAATATTTTTTTAAATTAAATAAAATTAATTATCGTCTTTTTCAAATAAATCGACGAATATTATAATGTAGATGGAGGATTTTGAATTTATGGATTTAAAAATTAAAATTTATATAGTAATATTTAATATTGTACTTAGATTTTCTATGTATGAGCTAATGTTAAAAAACGTTGTATTTTTTTAAATTTACGGCAATATCAAGTAATTATCTATTTTTTAAATAAATTATCGTAACTGTATTATTAGTTGTTTTCAACTGCCTTTTTTCAATTTCATTAAAATGAATGTGTTTTTTCATTGACGGATCTTAAGCGAGATAAAGTCACAACCGCTTCATCTGGAATGTCCATCACATTACTCTTGAAAGCTCACGGCTCTCTCGAGAGACGCACCTTTCCTGAGGCGCGCGTGTATTCATCGCGTAATTAACGTTTTGTAATTATAGGTGCACAATAGAGAGAGAGAGAGAGAGAGTGAGAGAGAAAAGGGGAGGGGGAGGGAGAGAGAAAGAGAAGTTGGACGTTCTATACTCGCGCGAACGTGTTCTCACTTCTCGATTGTAGGCATTACGAGCTTTCACTAGGTCGCACCGCATGAATAAGGAACTCTGAAGAGGGTGTTATGTGCATTATGGACCTCTCAACGATGGTCCCAGAGTCAGGGTTTACGAGCTGCTCATCGGTCGAGACCTGGCTCGTTCTTTAAAGCGGTCAGCTTTTTCACTGTTCTCTCACACTCTTCTTCTCCTCTCTCTCTCTCTCTCTCTCTCTTTCTCTCGTTTTCTTTCCTTTTGCTCCTCTTTTTTTGGACACTTCTATTCATGCGCACGCATTTATGCTCGTTCAATTCAAAGGCTGCTTACTTAGTTAATTATGTATTTTGCAAACGGTGCTAGGGGAATGTCTTTAAGTCATCATCACGCCGAGAATGATCCGCGTTTGTAGGAAAACTGTTAGAAACGATCCTCCCCTCTATATCTGTCTCTCTTTCTCTCTCATTCGAGACACTTCGGCATTGACGAATGGAGGTGGTTGACCTCTCGGTTCTTTAAAAGACGCCCTAGCCTCTCTCCACCTGACGCTCGCAGCAATGAAGCTGTACGGCGATTCTTCACCGCCGAAGATAGGTCGGTTCGCGAACGCGCTAGGTGTCAATGGGATTAATGTTACTCGATTAATAGGACGGTTCGCTATAGGTGATACGGAGAAGCCGAGTTCGGTTAATAGTGAAGTGTTAGCCGTAAATACAATCTTTCCCGCTCTCGAGTAATTTTCGCGAAGCTCATTTAGCTTTATCAAAGTAGTCGTAACCGAACGTCTTCATTCTATCGTAAACGAGAGAAACACTGGGATTTTCGATCCATTGGTTGATAGCTATTGACCATCTTTCTAAATCACCGCTGTCGATCGATTCTTCGGCTTGATCGGTTAGGATAATGTAGCAATGAAATGATGGAACAGAATTGCAAGGCGAAACGGGAGGGAAGAGAAACAATAATAGTCCACCGCGCGCGGAGTATATAGTCTACGTTAACGCGAATAATGCGGAAAGTTAGCCCCGACTGATCGACACCGACGTTGTACGTTGTACTCACCTCCAGTCTTGCGGTCAGACGGGCGAACGGAAGTTATGTGTTTGGATCGCTTCGCGTAACGCGCGGCAAACTGCAACGAACTATTGCAAGCGATGAGGGAATCATTAGTCAGGTCGATAAGTCCTGCGTTGAATCATAAAGATAGTGCAACCTCTATTATCCCCATCGTCCATTTTCACACTTGCTCGTTATCACTGCATCCAACTGTCTAGAGACAATAATAGGCATAATTTTGCTTCTATTTAATTTTGCTCCTTTAATACAGTGAAAATGTTGTATTATTTTATTATTTTTCTTGATAGTACATAGGAAATAAAAATCTGAATTCTTCGAAAAATTGATTAATCAAACTTGTGCTCCGTTATAATCGCACATGTCTTTGAAAGCGTGCCTATATAAATGGTATATTTCATCCAAATTTTCGCGTAATTAACGGTAAAGTTAAACGATGAATTCTTCTCTTTTTCCACTAAATGTGAATACGTAATTTTTAACGAACAGAAAATTTTCTGGAGTCGCAGTCTATGTTTCGTTCATTGAAAGTTTGAATCACTCACCATTTATCAAACTTGAACAAAGCTTAATGAAGCGAAATACAATGGCATAGCGGGAACTATGTTATTAACACTTGTTGGATTACTCCTTTTATTTTCATTTTTCCAATATTCGGAGCTTTTACGCAATCCGGCTTGAATTCGGTTTACGCGGTGCATGAATCTATGTAAAAATTTATGTTACCACATTTATCCGCAATTATGTTATTGCGACATTGTTAATTAAAGATCCTCTTAATTGCGCTTTTATATTACATAAAATATGTCGATCAGTTGTTCGAAATAAATAAAATATCAACAGCGCAATCCCGATATTAAAGCCCTCGTTATCAAAATTTCTGCTCAACGTAAATCGTATTCAATGCGAATCTCTGAGGATTAATTCATTAATCTCTTGTATTAATTCGCGAATTCCACGTGTGGAATTTTGCGTTGACGTAGTTTCATCTTTTGCTGTCCGGCTACATTCCTCTTCCGGACTCCGACTGTGCTTGCTTTTTTCTTTTTCCCCGGTTCATTAATTACGACGAATTCCTGCCGCTTAACAAAACACTTTTTACTTTTGTCAGACTCCGGCACGAGTGCCATTCGGTTGCGAAATTGGTCACGTGGCTGGAAATGTTTGGGGGGGGGAAGGGAGGAAGGGAGAGGATGAAAAGAAGGACCTAGCCAAGGGGATGCGCCATTTCGATCGAACCCGATTTGTTACGTAAGCGAGTATGCCCGGTGTTCCGCGAGAAAATCGTGTTTATCACACCGTGAAAACCCTTGTCACGTGCAGACGCGGAAGACGTATCTAAGTTCGTAACTGTAACGTTCCTAGTGCAATCCGCGCGCACTCGGTGCACTATCCGCACGTATTTCAATTTCGTTTATGATCCCGTCGTGCCCGAGCTCAATGAATGCAATGCTGCTCATTCGAAGCATTCCCAGGAGTTTGATTTAATATATCGTCTGATTAAAGTTGCGAAGTTGAACGATGATTACTGCAAAGTTGATATCCCATTTTTAGAATTACGACACAATTAATATACTGACAAAAAAGTTACAAAATATATGTTTATATATTTACATTCTTCGACGAAAGATTAAATCAATTTAATCAAGTTAACAACTTTGTCAGTATAAAGATCTGATTTTTTTTTTTTTCAAAGAAAGCTTCAGATTTCTCGACATTCCAAAAATAATTTAACTATTGTAGAGAAACATATAATACAAATATTATTATTATTTCTAGCTCTCAATCGCCCGTTAATTTATTGTTATATTTACTATTGTTATTAATTATCTCGAGAGTTCAATTCAGTATTAAATTTATATTATTGACAAATATTACGTTTTTAATATTTTTTTAACAAAAAATAGTAATAGTTTTTGTTGTTTAATCGAAATTGATGTAAGAGACACTTAATATAATAATTTTATTAATCTAAAATGCTCAAGTTTTCAAAAAGAAGATAGGCAACTTACGAGGATTCTAAAGACAATTAGTCATGGTATAAATGAGACTTACATATAGACGATTGTCAGACACATAATGTAATTGTGACTCCGTTGCGTCGAGTATTATGTATGGTAATATATTGTATTGACGAAATTGCGAACGTTGAAAAAATATTCGAAACAGTCTCGCGATTCTGTTCGCGATCTCCGACGAGTATCGATCCTCAGCGAGGCGGCCGACACGGTTACTTCCGGTCGACGGCCAGATTTCACGGCGAATTAAAAATTTCGCATCCTGCCGGGGCGCGTTCACCGACTGATGAATAAAACATCGTTCTGCGTGGTTAGCCTGATTATTTACACAGGTACGCGCGGCGGGTAGCTGCGTGAACCGAAATCAATGTAGCCGTGGCTAAATATCGACTATTTAATACATGTCGAGACGAGACGCGCCTTCGCGAACGTGGCGTGATTTTTAACATTGCTATTTTGTAACACAACTTTACTGTTTGAGATGTATTTGACATTTGAGAAACTTTTCGCACGCGTAAAGTTGCCATATTTGATCCACAAGAAAAGGGTACATATTTGAACCACAAGAAAAGGATACACTTGAACAAATAAAAGAGATGATCTAGAGCGGTAGGAGGGGATATGATGTTTTTATGCATTAAATGTAGGTATTTAATAAAATAAAATTTCTAGAACATTTTATGGACTCGTATTATAAATATAAAATCATATTTATATAATGTGTATATATTCTATATTATACATATAATATATACATTATAATTTTAATTAATGACCAGAAATTTTATCTCAAAAAGAGTACATGTATTCTTAAAAGAATATTTAGAACACGGCTGGTAACTCTATGCACACGGATTTGACAAGTCGTCGATGTAGACATATTCTGAATAATAAAATGCTTGAACGTAATTAAATGCATACGTTGGCACAACGAGTTCTCTTCGACATACTTGATTTTAATGATTAAAAGTTAGCTACGCGATAGGGTTTGTATCTACATTCGATGGTTCGCTGGGAAGAATGAGATCGGATATTGATGGTAAAAAGCTGAGATGCGGTAAGAACAGTTGCTTAATGAGACTCTGCAGATCGTTACGTGATTGACATGCAGAAACCAAGTTCTCATGTATGATGCATGTTTTAGTATCAGTGATCTGAACAGATAATTGAGAGATTATTGCTGAATCAATTATATGCTTGAGAGTACTTCTTAATGTATGCATATTATACATGTTTTGAATTCTTGAGGAGTATAATTAATAACGCTGTAATTTATTTTACTTTTTATAAATTATATTTATCGCATATTTCATGTAATTTAAATTTGTTTATAAAAGTTGTCTGTGAATTACGGATATAATTGAAAATTATTAAAAATTGTGTACGTTAAAGAAAAAATTGTATACAATGGATATTAGATCTGTTCTATAATTTTATGATATTGTTTATTCCCAAATTTTTTAAATTATACTTCTCTTTTCATACACATATATATTTTTACAAAACTCTCTTTTTCGAAATATCTTTTGTTATTATTTTTATGTCTTTTTTAAATGAATTTATAATTATTTATAATAGTATAGTTCATTATACAGGGAGAGAGAGAGAGAGAGAGAGAGAGAGAGGAGATATTTTTGGATTAAATTTTAACTTAAAATAAATTAAGGATCTTGAAATAAATAAAAATATTTTTCAAAACATATGTATATGAACAGTTTATTTATAAAAATTCTAGTATAATTACAAGTTTTGTTCAGAATAATGGATAACCTTGAACATGGGAACAAATTGTTAACATATTTCCATTACAGTACATCAGTGACTGAGCAATATTGGATAATTGTAATTGTTTTATACGCTTAAATGATTTTTTTTTGTGAAAACTAATATTATTTACCGTAGTTTCATAGAGCTTTTGTTTAATAGTATGTAAAAAATTTGTGTAAAAAATCCAATGACGTCAAATCAAACAATTTATAAATATTTTCAACAAGAGTTTTCATGTAATTGGGAATGTTAGACAATATTTTAATAGGATTTTTTTATCACTTCGGTTCAATGTGGACATATTTTTGCAATTTCTAATAATATTTTTTATATTTTTTCTATTTCGCTAGACATAAAACTGAACTGATTTTAATTAAATAGTTTTTAGCGTTTATATTATGCCAAAGATCTATGATAATGGTAAATATTCATTATTTTAATCAATGGATTGATTGTGCAAGATCTTGTTTGACTTAAATGTCTTCATTTTGTATAGGATTTGTATTATTATATAAGAAAGAAATTTTATGAATGTCTTTAATTCTTTATAAAGAAGAATCATTCAAGGATGTGAAATGTTTACAGTTTTCTGTAACTGATATGTTTGCATATTCAATTTTCGTATTTCTTTTGAGATCCTAAATTTTATATTTTAAATTAGGATGTTTCATCAAACCAAAACATCTTGTGTAATTTAATTATAAATTATACTTATATTATTTCAAAAAAGTATAGAAAGAATAACGGCAAATTTTTCAAAATATTCAAGTAATGGTCAATGACCAAGGTTACGAAAATATTCAAGGTCCAAAAACGATCGCTTTTAATGCATGGCAGGATGAACGTTTGGGGTGTCTATCGAGACGAGGGTCGGTTAGTTCCCCATACGAATTGCATTTGCACGCGTTAGACAGCCACGTGGCCCGGTTCCTGAGGGATTCTCTTGTGCATAAGCGAACGGACTGTAAAATCGTACTAGAAATCATTCAGTGCGAGAAGAAAATGGCGTAGGAAAAATCTCGTCCATGCCAACTTAGCTTCAAAGTGGATTAAAGGGCCAATCGATTTTGTTTTAGTTAATTCTCGCCTAATGCGATGTAATGTAATGCATTTCAGAGAATGAGAATGTCTATTTTGTATCGGTGAAACAGTTACTTTGTTATCGCACGTAGTCGCATTATCTCGAATTTACTTGGCGGCAAGGAAAGCACGATCCAATTAGAACCGTAGAGTTATTATCATAAAACACTTTAGTCGTAACTCGGGCAAACGGATTCACTATGTCGTGCGACAGTTTCCAGGTTTATCCCACAAGGATTTCAGATAGATATTTAACTGTTTCAATTTAATCGATTATTCTGCGAAAGACGAAATAGTTAAACAAACTTAAATAAATTACTTTTTTTTAAATATACATACATATGTGTGTGTGTGTGTGTGTATGTGTGTGTGTGTGTGTGTGTAAAAGCAGGGTTGAAAAGTAACGCATTATTACTTGTAACAAAATTAATACTGTTCCAATTATTTGTTTAATAACAAATAAATAACAATATTTCCTTATTTATGATGTTAATGATGACATTTTTTGAGTAATGATAACAAATACAATTATTATTTTTATCTTGTACTTTGTCTCTTTTTACTTTGTATCAAGATTGACCAAAAATCCAATAGGTGGAATAAATTATAGTAAATTCTATTTTATTCATTCCTGATTTTATTCAGTAGAATAAACTGGCAAAAATTGTAAAAATGATTTGTATAGAGTACATAAATATAATTTAGTATGTAATATTTAAAATGTATTTATGCACCTTATGCGAAAAGGTTTTGCTTTAATGAAGTTTAATAAGTAAATTATATTAATTATTATACATGTGCGATAGTTAAAAAAAACGGAACGAACCAATAACAAAATAGTAATAGTCCTTTTTTGATTTAAATTAATATGTGAAATATACATTTTAAAAAAAAGAACTTTGGAGATAATAAAAATGTTATTAAATTTTATATTAATTTTTAGTTTTATGAAAAAAACATGATAGCAATGAAATTAAAAATTTTTATCAATATAGATCTGGTTTACCATCAAGTTGACTATTCAATACTTTGCGAGAATAAATTAAATTATTTATTATATTGAATCCTAATCTATTATATTACAGCCATTTTATTTTGGATAAAAGTTAAATTGGAAAATATTCTCTTGTGAAACTGAAATAATGGACGCGAAACTATATATAACCATGATACTAGAATATTGAATTAGAATATTGATAACAAAATTTTTTATATATTTTATTGCTTTTAATCGAAAGGTCTAGTTTTGGCCGTTTTTAGTGTTTTGTTTTTATTATCTACTGACATGGACTTTATAAAAAAGATGCGAAATTTTATCAACTCTGTACACATACAATACGTCTGTAAATACAAAACTTGTATATAAAAGAGAGTATTATGTTTAACCTCATCGCGATTATCGTAACCAGTGTATAACTACTATGTAAATCTAGCGTTGAACTGATGTTATTGTTATCGGTATAGACAATTACGCGGTGGAAAAGTAACAGAAAATGTAACGACTCATTAATTTTTGAGTAACGATAACGATAACGGTTATTTTTATAAGGGTATCTTCCCAACTCTGTATACAGGGTGTCCCGAATTTAAATGATTAGATTTCGAGAGCGTGTAGGGGATCAATAAATTAAGAAAAAAAGTTCTTTAGAGACATGCTCATTTTTGCTTCGTTTTGGAGAAAAATCATAAAAAAAAGACGAAACGTAATTTCCGAAATATTATATTGTTTTCAAAGTGGAATATTTTCGTGTACGACTTTAGCAATAATTTCATGAAACGGTCCATTCAAGTCTTTGTTAAAATTTTATGCTGAATTTTTAACATATTTGAGTGTTAAATTTGATACAAATCTTTCTTAGTCCAAATAGAATCGAAACTTAATTCTTGAGAACAATGAAAAATGATACCGGAAATCATTAATTTTTGAAAATTAATAAAATGCCGTTCTAATTTAAATTCATAGACATGGGCCAGCTAGGCAGACATTAAATTGCTCGCTGATTTATTTGTCGCTATTTATAGAATTTTTATATAGAAATAGATGGATTCTTTTATCAAATATCGTTCTTATTTCCTCAGTAAAATATCCTTCTTATTTCCCCAGTATCGCAGACAATTACGTAATTGGTTCTTTAAGATAGTTTTGTCCAGTTGTTTATTGCTTGCGGGCAACATCACTCCGATTTCAACCGTGAACAAAAGAATTCGATTACCCGATTGGCAAGAGTAATTACGTAGTAAGCGAGTGAATGGTTTGAAGTAACTCGCTATTTTTACTGTAAATTATATTGGCTATGCACAGTGTCTCGGATTTTCTGCGCTTTTTTAATTAACTTTGTGTATGTTGATCTTTTTTTAACAAAAACGTTTAAAATGTTTAAATAATTCTTGAGCTCTAAATTACGCAAGAATTTTTACAAAAAAGCTTTAGAGGAGCACTTATCAAAGAGTTAACAAATTTTAAATAAATAAAAAAAAAACAAATTTTACAAAATAAAGGAAGTAAATTTTTTAAAATAAAATTTGAATACAAGAACGCTTAATGAAAGTTTCTAAAATCTGATTTTGAATTTTTGAAAAATTTAACTGAAGTTTGCGATACAAAAAAAGGACATGTACAAAAGTGCGGCAATGTAAACATTTTGCTGCTTCCGTTAATAATGCAGTTGAAATGTCAGCAATTTGAGACTTATACTAATGCGCCTGTAGACTGCACAAACCGTCTACGACATGACTACGTATATCGTCGACTGCGGTATTAAATATTTACTTGCTTAGTACTGAGCATCTTCTTGAATCCTCCTGGATTCTCTCGGATTCTCTCAGACAGTTATGTCTATTCTGGATATTGCCACCTAGGGACGGTGTTAACTTTGAATGCCGTACGTTCGAGGTATTCTATTTCCACGACATCTCTCTGTATAATATATTGCACGATATACGTAATATATTAATAATAAACTAATATCGTATATGAGATTGAAAAAATAAAAAATTGGTTTATTTTTTACTGATCATTTAATGATATTGATAGTTTATCATTAATTAGGTAAGATGTATAAAGTTAAAGTTCGAATTTACACTAAAATATATATGTAAAAAATGTACATGGGAAGAAAGTATACGAATAAGCAAAAAGTCTGAAATAAAAATTTATTTAAATACTAATTTTATTAGTAAATTTTATTAGTAAATGTAATTAGCAGTTAAACTTGTTTACGTAATACTACAAAGCAATTTGCATAAAATTATCGTTTTATGCTTAAAACGCCACGTTCGCATGGAACGAAGATCTCGCAATTATTCTATCTTGCTATGCTTGACATAAACGATATCTAATTGTGCATAATCGTAATACTGCACTTCCGCTGACAACTTTCGCCGAGAGACGTAATTCTCAAATTCGCCCGCGGCGGATGGTACAGCGAAAATGAGAGTAATGAGAGCGAACGCGCAGTGCGGAGACAGATTCAGCAATGTGCACCGGTGGATTTTACTTTCTATAGTTTGACGAATGAATAAAGCACTCATCCCATTCAAGAATAAAATCGAACGGTTGCTCCAGGTTCCGTATTTTACACTCACATTCACTCTCATCGTTATTCTCGAAGAAATCACCTGGTTTTGCTTATCATCGTAGCTTTCTCTTTCCCAAATTTTCTGCCGGAAACGTTTTGATTCCAAATATTTTCATATTCGTTGAACCAATTATGTTGAACTATGGGAAATATTCGTAAGATTTACATCGAATGATTTAAGCATTTAAGATCCAGCTCGATTATTAAAGACATTTATTTCTTATTCGTTATGTATTCACATTTACAGTCTTAAGAAATTCTTTGTTTAATATTGTTCGGAAAATGTTGATATAAAAAAACAGATGTACATTGCAGAAACTTAGCGAAATTGCCAGTCTGAAATCTAGTAAAACAAACGGTCTTGTAAGCACGGGTATATTTTATCTGAAACCGTTTGTGCGTAAACCATCAATATCCGCCTTACGACCACTCAGGCGATCTGAATTCGGATTTTATTGCTCTCTAATACTATGATCGTAGAGAATTTACTTTCTCCCTTTTCTCGTTTGGCTGTATTCTTCCGCGGATCTTCTGTCGATGTCGACAAGAGAAAACAGTCGGATATATACATTAAGCCACGGTGGCTTTTATTATACCTCCTTTCCGCGTGCCGATCTTGAATCCCTTCGAAATCCTTCACGATTCAACTCCAGACAACAGTTCTCCGCCTTATCGTTGCGTGACAACGTTGGCGTACGTCGTTGTGTTCAGATATCTTTGATTCCGATATATGTGATATATATATATATATATAAGATAGATAGAGAGAACGAAGTGAAGCAAGAAGGATGGAGATAAAGGAGCACTAGTGATTAGGCCGAGAGAGTTCTTTCCGGTCTTCCGAGCTCGGCTCAATTGATCTCCGCTGTGCTTCGACAGACTCGTTATAATTGAAGAAGGGTACAAGAGTAGCTACATTGTTACATTTACTGCTGTAGATGTTACTGGTGTTATATATATAATATATTTTTTTTTATATAAGAACATTTTTCATATTCTCATGTTGAAGCAGTTAAGTCTTATAATTCTTAATTATAAGACAAATATTAATTTTATTACGTTAAATTAATTAAGATTTATCAATTTTCTAAATAATGATTAATATAAATTCCATGATCATTTATTTTAAACAAGTAATTACATTTTAAATTCCATAATATCTTAATGTATCATTTTTTGTACGTTCATATCAATTTTTGTTTCGCAGAAAGCAATTTACGGTGCATCACGATATTTTTGCTAGATTTTGTCCTGAGAAGTGACAGTCTTTCTCGTTAATCCCACACTAAGCTACTTTTAACGCCTAGGATTTAGATAATTATAAATTCGTGGTTTCATCGTCGCGGAAAGAAGGAATATCTGCTGAAGCTTTTTCTCTCTCTCTCTCTCTCTCTCTCTCTCTCTCTCTCTCGTTCATGATGATCCTCTTGACAGGACATTGAAAACTCTTCGGTTGCCTTGCGAGCCAATATAAAGCGATATATATCCGTTTTCCCTGTGAAAACCAACCTAGACAGAAGGACTTGCCTTATTGAAAGTGGAGAACATTGTAGTAGGAAAAAAGGGGTAACATGAAGGGAAAAAGGGAATGGTAGGAGAGGATTTATTGAAACCGCGTACAGCACTGTTTCTATACTGCGCCAATCGTCATTCGACACCAGCGAATCATTGACTTTCAACTCTGACACTCGAATATTCATACGTTACACGCATATGAATACGTGTATGCGCGCCTCATTGATTTGTTTAATAAATAGTACGGTATCGGTATTTATATTGCGAGCGATATACAACGCGATTCGTGATGCGAGACGGCGAAGAGGTAGGTAGTGATAGACGGAACCCGGCCGATCGGATTTATTGGAATATTTGCGTTACACTTTTGATCAACAGCAACGATCTCCCTTGCACGTCAATGCTGCTGTCACGCTTTGAAGAAGCTCTGAAGCGTGATACCAGACAAAACTTTCTAGATTTAACAGGATTTTCTGATATGTGTGTTTAGAGAATGCAATTTAAGAGCGCAGTGCTTTGATCGTGGAATGATCAGTTTTTACTTATTCATTTATTTTGTACGTGAAAGTTATGCAGTTTTTTTGAGAAATGTCTACTATAAATACTATTGTATTTAAATTGGAATCTGTGTATACTTTATATTTTAATACGTTGTACATTTTAAATTATTCTCATAATATGATTTTCTCATATCTGTGCAGTTTGCACGAAGAAACAATATGTGTTCTTAGAATTGGTGCACTTAGATGTCTAATTAAAACATTGTTGTTATACAAAAAATGTATTGTATGTGTGCGTGAGATATTGATGTAGGATATGTCAATGACATGTAAGTCGTCTGTGTGTAAGTCCTGTTTACATTATGATTAATTTTTCTTTAGGATTCCCTTAATTAAATATTAAAAAATGTACATTTCGACTCTTTTCTAGCTATTTTCAGCGCATACGAAAGCAAAAAATTGAAATAAGTAATTACAAAAAGTTTAATTAAGTTGTTGTGCAATCCGTCCACGAGATCTCTTGCGATTAAATTTTCATGGAGACATATGACTGTCATGTTCATCGCTTAATTTCGTTTCTTGATTTTTGATTATGTTTTGCATATTTTGATCGGTATTTTTAATCAATCGTTATTTTAATGTTGAGAACTGCGGAATATTTCAAATGCACTATTAATTGAGTCCGTTTACAATTTCGAGAAAGCCTCATTAGGCTATCAAGCCTTCGTATCAGCCTCATTATAACGTCCAATTATCCAACCGGTCATGAGATGAAAACTATATTTGTTAAAAGGTAGAGTTTGACCGCAAGAGATCTTGTGGACGGATTGCTCAACAACTTGAGTATGGTTTTTGTAATTACTTATTTCGGTTTTTTTTTTACTTTTATATAGCTAGAAAATAGTCAAAACGTACGTTTTTCAATATTTGACGCCAAAAACCTTTGTAAGAAATGTAATATTTTTCGTATCAAGATTCGTGCATATCTTCGTTTAATTTGTGTTTAATTTACTAAACAGAAGATGAGAATAATTTTTAATCTTTTAGATGTTTTAAATTTGTTTAATTGTTCCGGTCACTTTTGTTCTTGACAGAAACTTCTGTCTTCATTTCTCATGTGAGCTTTTGTTTAATATAATACCGTAGATCTTCTACTGCAGACGTATAGTGAGAGTTTTACTCCTCTAATATTATTCTCGTGCATTTCTGGTTGTCGGAGGAATTTCCATTAGTGGAAGCACGAAATATTCTTGTATCGCTTGCGCGCGCTTTCGTCGACGTGAGCTTCTCGTTTCCACGGCAGATCTTCGATACTGTTGGATACGTGTAATCTTCGACAGTGGGCATTGCCTCTGGAGTAGCGAGCGAAACGTGGTAGTAAAGTAACGGAGCAATAGTTGTGTGCGACGGTAAGGAACTTGTCAGCAAATCGGTTTTCCGATGTCGCTTCGCCATGAAGTTTCCAGTTTGGGACATATTGCGAACCTACAAATGCAGCCTAGCAATGAAATTTGAAATCGAAATAGAATTTCAAATTTTTAGAATTTTAAATTACAATAAATATAGAATAATTTGAAGTATTTTAAAATAATTTTAAAGAATTATTGTAATAAATACTTACTCTTTTAATATATTTGTATGCTTTTTGTATATATTTTTTTATACGAATTGTATTTTGTCGTTTCTTTTAAATGATCAGTTATTCGACTACACCTAAGTTAAATGACATAGGTACTACGAAGCGAGCAGTTTCAAGTTAAGTAAAATGAAAAAAAATGCGAATAAGTAAAATGAAAAAAAAAAAACATTCTCTCTCTCATATCGATGGCACTTTTTACACGATATTCCATCCCGTGTCATCGTTCCGCTTTGCAAGATTTGGAGAATCGTGCAACCGAGTAAACGCCTAATGCCAAAACGCGCGAAATTCACATTCACGGGCGGCCGTCGCGTCGTTTTGCGCGATTGTCGGGAATTACGGTGTGTGCCGTGTATGACGGCCGGAGAACATTCTCAATAAGATACGAGCAATAAAAGACTTCACGTTTGCGGCGGGACTCGCGTTTGTCCATTCATCCGTTTGTTCGCAGGTTCACACGCGCGTTTCTATATGGAATGGATACCAACGGGGAAAAGCAAGAAACGTACGAGTGAGAGAGAGAGAGAAAAAAAAATATAAAAGGGGGAGAGACGTCGTCGTTTTGGGATTTATGCCGATCGATGTCCGACCGTTAATCGGCCAATAAGAGAGGGCTCTCATGTATGGCTCGTGGGACAAAGCCGGCCATTATTTTTCAGACGTGCGTCGCTCGATCGACGCCTTGTATTTCGCATACTTTATTACACGGTATTACCTGGGCCCATCTTCTCTCTGGACCCCTCCACCCTCATTCTGGGCCCCGTGGGCGAGTCTTTACGAGTTAACCAAGCTTGGCGGGCGCGAGAGAAGAAGACGCGAAGGATGAGGACAGAGGAAAAAAGAGCAAGATGAGAGAAAATTCCAGAGAAATCAGAGAGAATAATGAAGGGAGAAAAAGAGCGTTGAGAGAAGATGAAAGAGAAGGAGAGTACAGGGACATTTTTTAGCTGTGTAGATTTAATAAATTCTAAAGTATCATCGAATACTTTTATTTTTATACGTTATGAACTTCGTCTTTTGTTTTCTAGACTTGAACGTTATCCGAGTTATCTGCAAATTATTTATAGTTATTATACATTTTATATTATGTTAAAAATACATTTATTCAAAAGCTTTTCTTGTATACAATCATAAAAAGAATGGTTTTGCATCTAAAAATTTAGCCAAATGCAGATCTGAAAATAATTTCGTCGGATTATTAAAATAATTATGTAAAAATGCTCAAAGTGGTTGCTAGAATATCAAAACTTTTTGCAGCATTGTTCATCATTAGGGCAACTAAAAATATGCATTTAAAAATCCCATTTTAAGCGCCTAAAGTATGCTCCATAAAATAGAAAAAAATATTCTAAAAAAGGAAAATATATATTCTTGAATAATTATCTTCCACTAATAAATTTTTTAGATATATTAAATTATTTATAATAGCAAAATAGAATAATTTTAATAAAAGTTTGTTTGCATTGTATTTTTATTTTTATATTTATTAATTAGTTTTATGGCATTAAAAAAAAATGATTAAATTAAACAAACATGTATATACAATATTTGAAATTAAGCCTAAAGTTTAACTGTTTCAATCTATATTTTGATTACAATAAGTAATAAATATATTACTTAAGCTTTCGAACAGCTAGAAAGCTTTACGGTCGGAAAATATTTATGCCTAGTTAATTTCTTAATTAAAACAAAAGAAATATGCTGTAGAATTCTTGATTGCTCTTATTGTGCTTGAGTTCCCTACATAATTACACATTAATGGTCCAACAAAAATATTTTCAAATCTATATCTAACTAAATTTTTAGATATTTCAGTAAAATCATTCTTTCCGTATTAATATGTTTTTATTTCGTTAGAAATCAAAATTTTATCAGAGAGAGAGAGAGAGAGAGAGAGAGAGAGAGAGAGAGACTGTATATATTCAGATCTCTATCAAATTGACTTTGAAAGAGAACGTAGAATTGAGCAGACAATGAGAAAGCGTGTCGCGTGGGAGAAGATGAAAAATCTGTCGAGCAGACGTTTATTGGAAAATGGCGATCAACCGCTTTCGGAACAGAATGATTAATGCTTGCAAGACGACGTGCGTACGTATACTTGCATCCCCGACGGAGTGCATCCACCGCCGTCGCGCTAGAAGTTTTCGGCGAAGTTTATTCATACTCCGGGCAACTTTTCCTTCGGCACTCTTCTCTTCGGAGTCGAGTCGTTGGAGCTTATCACGAAAAGGCCAGCGTTCCTATCAGAGAGTCGAGGGACCACTCAGCGATATCTATCGAATGTTTTCGCCGGTAAACAACTTAGGTGACTTGTAAGAATTCTCGCGCAAATATGGTAGATGTATAATTGATCCAGTTTATGTAAATATCTTGCAAAATTATTTTATTTATTCGGTATGTCGAACTTCGGACTATTAATCGCATCGCGTAAGATGATTATTATTTATAGATTTGTTCGAGTAAGAAGATCGGTACATTTAAATTATAAAGAGTAACATTCATATGTATTATTATACTTTAATTATTAAAAGTTATATATATTATCTTTTATTCATAAAAAGATTCCTCACTAATCATATGAAAAAAAGTAATTTTTTAGTTAAATTGGAAAATTGAAAGTTGTGATATTTTTCAGTTTATGAAATGCTAATCAAAATTTTTATATAAACACACTCTTAAAAAAATAGATAGCTTTTACTACAGCATAATTTGAAATTTCGAGTTTGATTAGAATAGTATCTTTATCTAAACTGTATAGGCATTTACATATGTGAATCTATACTAATAATGTCAGACATATTAATGGAATAGCTACATCTGAGACATAAACTTACTCGGACATACATATGATTATATATCTATGTGTTTAACTATATAAATGCTCATTAAAAGAAGTAAATTGTGTACTGTAGATGAAGGTATTTTTCAGTAAGATTGGACTTAAATAGGAAATGGTGCTACAGCAAAATCTGTCCATTTTTTTATGGTTACGTGTATGGAGACTTTTGTCTGAAATAACATTTTTCCATGTGATTAATGTATATATACATGGTAGAATAATATCTAATATCACTTTAGTCGAGATTTGAATGGCGTCTGACCAATTCGAGGTATAAAAGAAGAAATAATTAAAGAAAAAACTTATATAGAATTATGCAGAAGTCGTAAATTAATAAAGATAAGATGGTATTTGAGTTTAACATCATCGAACGGAGGAATGTAACATTTCTAATTACGTGTATTGATATATTAAGACGCGTATTGATATATTAAGTTTTTTATTTCCCATACTACACGATCCACTCGACGCAATGGTTGTAAGTTGTAATTCGCACTCGAGTTAAATTACGACGCGAATGAAAGGTTTATCCCCCAGCATTCGTGCTACCTGCATTCGAAGGAGGGTGAGATGAGCACCGCTGTTTAAATTGCACGATTATCTGTCTCGTGCTTTATTTGCCGCTCTCCGCTCTCAGTACAGTGCCGTCGGACTTTTTCTCTCCCCCCTCTCTTCTCCCCCCTCCCCCCCTTTTGCGTCGTGGCTCCTTCGTCATCGACCGTAGCATCGACTCGAGTGGGTTTTTACATGGTACGCGAGAGAGGTCGGCGGACTCACGCGACTCGGCTGCGGGTTCTTAAAAACGGATCCATTAAAGTTTTTCCGACGCTTTTCCCCGCCGTTACTGCTGGTGATGGTTATGCGCCATGCACCATAATTCGGATTTGCATTCACGTTCGTGGCATACCAGAATTGCCCCAGAATTCCGCCATCGCCTGTGTCTCCGGCACTTGTCCGTCCAATATACTTTTGCGAAAGAAATTCTCAAGGGAACTGTTCCATTTTTACACTGGTTTTTCATCAGCATACGCCATCGTATTCCTGCCCCGATATCGGAGAAACACGTCGCCGCGATTCGTGCCTTTGTCCTCGCCGCCGATAACGGTCGCGAATGTGAATAATACGGAACACCAGGATGAGTTAGATCTTCACCGTTAACCGTGCAGGAGCATGCCCATTCGTTCATTCGTGGGAAACACGCGCGAGGAATGTAAATTTCTTGGAAAGGAGGAAAGGAAAAGTCGAGATATCACGTAATACAAATTAGCGTATATCTTTAGTTTCTAATTATTGTGTGAACATTTAAAATGCATGTACATAAAATAATTGTTATCAAGCAAAATTGACAAACATCATCTCATGTGACTTAATACATAGCTATAAACACATAAATGACGTAATTATTACAAATATTTTAGCTAAATTATAATCTTATTTATATTTTGTATTTAAAATACTTATTATTTTAACGCGTTATGTAACTACTTTCATAAAGTATTTTTTTGGAGCTATTTTATAATTTGAAGTATTTTCAAAATGCCAAAACTTTATGAATGAGTGTGTGTACTTTCAACATCAAGTATGCAAATGTAATTTTCTCAATGTGCGCAGATAATTTAAAAGTAAATATTTTACAAGCAATCTTTTTAATAAACTTACATTTATGTCAATTTAAGATACGCAGTAGGTAAGTAGTGCGCGTTACTCGCTCAAAGTTACGTAAAAAAATTAAGAGTGGTTCTTTATGACGAGGTTCCTCTTTCATAAATAAGGCAGTATGTTACCATGAAATGAATACTAACCGTGAGGGTTGCGCGCTGGCTGCATAGAAATATCCATTTGGGAATGTTCCACTAGACATTCAATTTACGTACCTGCATCTATTCAGTACGATTTAAATTTCACGAATCTGACTTACATTTATGCTCTTACAAAAAGCTCTCGACAATATTTTCATGGAGACACACCGATGTTATAGGTAAGTAGTCGGCACGACATGTACTAGCTGTCTCGAAAGTACCTTCCGAAATATTGTTTATTAAAATATTGTAAAATGAAAAATTCATTTTCTGTGGTTCCCAAAGATTTTAAACTGTTAACTATATGAAGAATTAATCATCTTTGACAAATAATAGAAATTTTATTATTCAGATAAATATCTGATGATTACATTATTTAGATTTTGATAAGAAAATCATTTTTTTATTTAACTCGATTATATTTATTAGTGTAATTTATCTATATTGACAAAAGAGAAAAGTGTTTGGTAATCGTGATTATAACTACATGATAAAATAATTATGGTTAAATGCTCTATGTTTAGAATTATTATTGCTATATCTAATGTTTATAATATCTAGTATAATTACGTTTGTAATTTTATTAAAAGAATATAATTAGCACTGAAAATGATTATAAATTATAGTTAAATTGATGATGATGTAAGCATTTTTTTCTCAACATTTCGGTCGTTAGACCCTAAAACCCTTTGGAACAAAAACGTAACTTACCAAAATAGAGAAATTTCTTTTGAATGAGTTTTGCACGGAAAAAATTTCATCGTTGTGAGAGAATGTACGACTCCGGGACACCCTGTGTACATAACGTATCGATAAAAATGTGAATATGTTTACTGATCGTATACATAGCATATATACTTCTTTCCCGGAGTTTTGCGGAGTGTATTCAAGACTTATGCGAGCGAGTAGGCTCTCCTCGTGTCGGCTCGAACGTGGTGCCTCGAGAATTTCGAGTGAGTCAGAGTGAAAAGTTTTGGTACGGTCGCTTCTGTTAAATTCGTGGCATGCAGTGAATCAAGCTAACCCGATGCAGTATCTCCTTCCGCCTAGTCGCCCTTTTGTACCTCTTTTTCCTACCTTTTCCGTAGGTGACGCAGCGAGGGCCTTCCTAATTTAACATTCTGCACCTCCGAGTCCGCCAAATCCGATTTGGCCGCGACGCTAGATAAACTCACTTGTTCACTGTTAAAGGATGAACCCGTAGGATTGTTTCGATTGTTAGGAACGATGCTGAGAGAAAAGTAGAATTTTATTGTATCTAAAGAGGCTAAACCGTTCCAATCAAATGAGAGAATAAAAAATATATACTTACACTGTGCGAGAGAAAAATTTTCGGTACTTGTAACTATAACTATATGTTGCTATAATTATGATTATTATTATTATAAAATATTAGTGATAATATAATGTTTTATAAATTAGCGGAATAAAGTAAGCATAATCAATTCAAACTAATATTGTTATTTGTTGCTCATTTGTTGTCAAAAAATTGCCAAAGAAAAAAATTTGTTGTTCTATAAGTTTTCTTTAAAAAAATGATATTCCGCGAAAGGAAGATTAAGTTAGCGGAACAATATATATATAATAACAACATTCAATTTAAAAGTAACACAGAAATTTGTTGCTAATTTGTTGCTGTCAAAACATTTAAGTTTCGAATCCATTACCTGCGAAATAAGTGTAAATAACGAAAAACTTAAGAGCGTTCAAGTGGTGCAAGAGTAAAATACGCTTAAAAAGTTTGTTCGCTTAAATTTAGTACTCCCACGGAAAGATTTTTTTCGATTCAAAGAAATATTTCTTTGTTATATGATTAAAGAAAAAATGTTTTTATTTGAACGTCATTTTTTTTTATTTAAACATAATTTTTTAAATCAAATAATTTTTTTATTTAATCAATTAATAAACATTTTCTTATTTGATCTGGTGTCTCGGCGCTAAGCTACGACATGGACGTCCCTCCTTTACACGAATCGGCGATTACATTTACCTTATAGTTCTACAAATACATATATTTACATACACTTCATTCACATCGCATGCATAGAGAGATTCGATATCGTATAATTATATACTGTAATTCGTGCGATATGTAATGATTTAGTATTGCAAGTATGTAAAACTAACCATTACAGAAAATGTATAACTCCATAAAAAGCAAGAGAGACATTTCCAGAGATAATTGTAGCAATATCGAAGTAGAGTTAAATTGGGAACTTGAACGTAAGGATATTCACTCGTAGGGAAGGCATATTCCCTTTCCGACTCATAGGTGAGCCATTTTCCGATATTTGCCCTCTAATAATACCACCGCATCCGATTTCCAATTTCCGATGCAGTGCTGCGGGAGGCACTGGAGATACGCGCGACGTAGGCGGAGAAGATGAATGGCTCCATCTTCGGCGAGCACGAGAGCAGAAAATCTGTGAACGATGCTTTAAAATCGAACGCAGTTGTGTGGCGAGATAAGAAAAATATGCATTGGTGGAATTAAAATTATTGGAGTTCGATGGATTTTATGTTTGGCATTCATGCGTATATTATACCGACCGTACTTTAATTAAAGAAATTAAATGCAATCACACATCAAGTGATTCACTTTCATTCGATTAATCTCACGTACCGAATGAAGAAAATTTTTCAGGAAAAGTTTTTTGTTTCAGATTTATTAACATTAAATATTGTTTTAAATGCATAAGAATTCTAAGTATATTTTTAAAATAATTATTGTTTTTTTTTTGCGCAATTAATTATGCTTAGTTTTACGTTGTTAGAAACAATGATATAAGAATGCTTGTTTGACTTCGCTTTTCTTCGTTTCCATTTGATTCGCTTAAGCAGCAATGGCAAGTCGAGAGTTGCTAAAGTGTATTTGTATGCTCTTGGCTAAAGCAACATAAAATGAAAAGCTTTGCAATCCTCTCTTAACTGTTCGATAGACTCAAAGGTATATCAAGTAGAAATGCGGGAAACCTCGCCATACGTAACTACCAGAGTTAAGCTCGTACTTCACTTACGATACATATTAACATTGAATTTACGTTGATTTCTCTCTCTCTCTTTCTCTCTCGACTTTTCATTTGCATACGTTACTCATCATGTTATTTTTTGTTTTTTTCTTTATTTTTATAATTGTAATTTGTATGTAATTTGTACACATAGCTTTTATTTTTCAATTTTATTTGTATTATTTTTGTTTTATTATTTTTGCTATTTATACATTTTTGTTCTTTTGCTTTCTTTTTCTTTTTATGTTTTCGGAGAATTCATCTTCCAAAAATATAAAAGAATATGAATAAACGTTTTTATCTATGTCTCTCTAAGAGCTTAAAATAATCTTCAAAAAATTTGTTAATATCTCAAAATATTTTAGTGTTAAATATAATAAGAAATATTTAAAATATTACACAAGATTGGATAACACATTATAAAAATGTGTCATTCTTAGTGTAAATCTGTTATTTATATTTTAAAGCTCTTTCTATCTGTAACAAAAAAAAAATTCCGTTGGTTTCCGCTAAAAAGAGCAGATCTTTTTGAAATGCAGAAGATTTCTCGGAGCACTCCGTATGGTGATTTAGTCGATGGAGGCTCAGCAGTAGTTTCTTGGCTTATCTTAGACGCGATCTTTCCATCAGAAATTATTGCTTTGAGACCCACGAAGAAACTTCCTCGCTCCTGAAGTTGGTGTAGGTCGTCTAGACGCGTCGCAGACGCATTCTATAGCACGGGGAGAATTAGGGTAAGAGGAGCGAGGATAAAATTCTTCGACGTCGCGTAGTGGAAATTCTTGCAAACCTTATTGTCTTTAGTTTCGAATGATTCGTAAAATAACCAAAGTATAGTTTTTTGTATTGCTTCATATACAATTAGAAAATTTTATTGGTGCGCGTCAAGTAAAATTAAAAACGAAATTAAAAGAATTTGAAATTAAATATAATATTTAATATTACTTTACAAATTATAGATCTATTCAGTAGTCCTTTTAAATGATTAATAATGAAGCTTTCGTTTTATCGCCAGTTTTATCTTAACAAGTCAATGAAAAGTTGTTAAAGTTAATTTAACTTTAATGAGGTTCCCATTTGAGATGCAAGGATCTTCAATCTTGAAAATTGAGTCTTTCGATTTTTTCCTTCGAGATATTATATCAGAGTGAAGAGTCGTTTATCGACATATATGATGACAAATGAGGCCCAAGTCCTATCGACGAACGGATGGCCATTAGTGCTGACAAGAGAAATCTGACGGATGACTTAAAGGTCCAAGGAGTCGAAGAGTTTAAAACTGAAAGCATTCTTCGCAAGTATTGACAAGGATAACCGACTGCCATTACGTCCTCCGGAGGACCTGATCCCTTCCTGCTTCTCGACCTTGCTATTCAGTTGAAAGCATTCTCATGGATTATTCACCACGATACGAGAGTGTCGTCTCGTTGAATGAAATATTTTAGCATAATTTCTATTCTTGAGCAAAGTTCGGCATTACACGCGAGTTACACTTTCTCGAAACATATAACACGTTATAGTTTACTACAGAAATAGAATAATACAAAATAATAATTTATGTGAACGCTGAAACTTACTTGTTCCACTTAATTTACACATGATATATTTCTACTGCATTTATATACATTTAAAATAAAAAAAAATGCGCAATTGCCAGGTTTCATTAAAAAGAAATAAGTCCTGTTTTGCAAATGAAGCCACGCTCAGCATTAAATTCTAGATGTGACGGAAACGCAGGATCTATGGTATTTCATTTCTTCTGTTTTAAAGTTAGCAAATGGTATTAGTTTTTCTCGTTCCCGAATATGAAAATATTCGCATGACACGCGTGGTTCGTAACAGTCAGAAGATGAAACGTATGCCATGCGTATATGTATTTCAATGACAACTCGTGGATGTGTGTGCGCGCCTCACGAATGGGAATAAATCCCATTCGGCGCGAGGTTGCTCCTGTACGACCGGCGCTTTTCACGGGCAGGAAATCCCGAGCAAATCCAAACAAACCGGAGGAGGAGGACCGAGGCTCGCTCGTTCGCCACCTACGATTTCGAAAGAGACGGCGTTTTATTTATAGGAACTTTCGCTGCGGCCGCGGCACATGGCGGAATCACGCGTGTTTCCGTGTGCGTGAGCTGCACGCTTGCGGATAAATTATTTGAATAAGTTGGCATGGCCTTCTGTGTGCGCTATAACGATTCTCCGAAGCGTGTAAAACTCGGCCATCTTTTTAAATTCGAAGACGAAGGGCGATGAATATTGTTTAACGATTGATTTCAAAAATTAATTTGAGTACAACAGTCTCTGTTAAAAATTTTTCAAAAAAAACTAGTTTTTTCAAAAAAATTTTAAACAGAGACTGTTGTACTCAAATTAATTTTTCAAGTAGGACAGAAAGTTTTTATACAAAATAATATTGAAATATGGATATACACGATAACATAAGATAAAAATTTTTCCATAAAGTTTGGAATAAATTTACCTATTAGAATGATTCGTAAAACAGATTCTTCTTTCATATTTAGAGAAAGACTTAGTGATGACAGCTATAAAGATGATAACTATATATACAAGTTTTATATGTAGAATTAATGTAAAGTATAGTTGAACAAATTAATATTTTGTAGCTGCAATTTGTAATTTGTTTGTCTATTCACATAATTTCTGCATATAAAACTTATATAATTGTTATCTTTATAGTATTATTACGTCTTTTTTCTAGGTGTAAATATATTCTGTTTAATTTCAGTTGAAAATAGTTTCTTGTGCATTGTCTGTTTTACACATAAATCGGATTGTTTCACCATTTAATTGCTGTAAAGGTACTAAATAAAACAATGCGGTGGGCAGCACTTTAATGGACGTCTCGAATGAGTCTTAACGTGCCTATAAATATTCAGTTCTACATAAGCTGCTTTGAGCGGATCGCTTTTCTTCGATATTGTAAGTTCCATTTTATAAAGCAAGTTATAATATCATACTATTGATTGCATTTAGATATATTTTTTGTATAACACATTCATTTTTTATTAAATCTTTAAGATAAGAATTAGCCAGTATTTTAGAGAAGAAAAATTGTCGAGCAAAAGGATCAAGGGGTTGTTATGGGTTAAAATTACTTTTACCTGAACTTTAGCGCCTCTGGGGCAGTCATTTGACCTCTGAAAGAGAAATCAGTATTCTCTGATGGGCTGCGTGTTTAAACTTCATAGGTGGGTTTGATTTTTCCCGTAGCTTCTCTGTCCCTCAGAGGCGCTTTCGATGGATTATTCGTTTAATGGCCGGCTAAATATTGACTTTCGGTTATTCGGTTTGCGTATGACCTGGCTGTCGACGCGTTTCACTGTACGTAATCCTGTCTAACTAGGTGGAATAGATATACCTGTGGTCGTGGATACGAATTTTCTAACAGAGACGCGGTTAAGCTGCAGTTTGCAAACGTGCAGTCTATTTGAAGATAGTCATAGCAATGACAAATATCATTTTGCGATCGAATCGAAAGTAAATAACGCACAAATATGAAAAAGATTATGCAAAGGATTGCGTTAAATTAGGCAAAGAATAATAGGTTTGGGTTTTCTCTTTAAGAGTAAATTAAAAATTAAAAAAAATTGTGAATTATATTCGAAGTTTTTGACGCATCCGAAAGCGTATTTTATCTCTTGATAATAAATGTCCATAATTTTAAGAGAATATATGCTAAAATTATAAGGTTACAAAAATATAGAAATTGTTTAAAAAAGAAATTGAAAATTTTGTAGGCTTAGTGCCGAGGATACATTGAGTTTAGCAGTTGTGGATATAAATCTCACACTGAAAAAAATATCTGGTTAGATTAATTGAAATTAATTGGTTGAAAAAGAACGAATCGGAATTTTTTTTTTTGGTTAAATTTACTGGAATTTTAGTTGAGATAACCGGAATTCTAATTGATATAATCAGAATTTTCAGAATTTGATGATATAATCAGAATCTCGTTTGTCCAGTTGATTTTAATCAGAGATTTTCCTCAGTGCAGATAGTTTCAGATAGAAGTCAGACGTTGACGAAGCTTAAAATGATTTGACCAACGCGTTTCTCGACCGTGAGCTTACGTGAAAGAGCGCGATTAACGGCCAGAGTCGAAGCTGCATTATAACGAGCGTCGCGACGTCCGCTTCGTTTTCAAAGGTAACGTCCGCCCCTCTCGTCAGCTGGCCGGTACGCGGCGGCTTGGTCAAATAAAACCGACGTGTTTTTAATGATTCGCGAACAAATACGCGTGCATTCCGCGTATACGTTCGCGGATGGCGATGGCGATGGCGATGGCGATGGTATGTCGCATTCGTGCATTCGTGCATTCGTGCGTTGTGTCGAACGGTTCCGGCGGTTATGGAGGCGCCGCGCCGAGGGATCCGAGGGAGCAAAAATATATCCGAGCGGCTATGTGTGAGGTCAAATTCATGGTTGGCTCATGCAAAAATCACTGCCTCTCCGATAGTCGTACTTGGGAATGTGTGTGTGTTTGCGAACGTTTGATAATTAAAGTCGACCGGTTTTTCACGATTTATACACGCCGACGATTCAATAATTTCTTCTCTTTTTTCGATATGCACATACGCGCGTTTCGATCGCTACGTTGCACATATTGCGAGATGAATTACGATTACTTTTATTATCTAAAGAGACCGTGTTATTTGCGAGTTTACAGAAAGAAAATTATAATCTTGAATATATAATCTATGAATATATACATTTAATTAAAGATATTTTTCTATATCATATTAGCTTCACTAAAGATTGCTAATCTTTTAATAAAAAAGCTACAAATTTTCATTTAATTGTAACTATAATTAATCTCTATCTTTATGTTAGCAGATAACGCAATTAATTAAAAGTTATAGTCTTTAAAATATTCCCCCCTGAAAAAGATGACGACTGTTCCATTACAATATTTCAACTGTTTAAGCTCAGTAATTTCATTGGCTTAGCGATGAGACTCTCGAGAAAAATTCATCAAACTCGGGAATGGCTCGCGACGCGCTGATTACAAACAGCGTGATTTTTTGTACCGCATTGTCGTAGCGACTCTAGCAACAAGTGATATTCGCGTTTCCTTTTCTCTCTATCTCCATTTTCCTTTCCTTTTCTTTCTCATGCTTCAGTACGGCAGCAGGAGCTTATACCGCTTATGCCGTTTTCTGTCTGTCCGTTTATCCGCAATACCTTTGTGTCTCTCTGTACACGGTGTACTGTAGCGTATGTTTCGCCTTTTAGCACTCGCAAATCAAAAGTCTCGTATTGCGCTGTACCTCTTTCAAAGAGACTTGCGATTTTTAATCAATTATGTCCCTTCATTTTTATTTTTTGTCTTCCTTTCATTCTTCTTCCATCATTTTTCTTTTCCTATTTTTATAGATCTAAAATTTAAATCACTAAACATTTATTCTGAAAATCCTTTTCATACACTTGCCATTTCTTCAGTGAGATGTACAAGTTAATTTTGTAATCGGTTCATTTATAGAATTTACAATTTATGTAATACATTCTTTCGTTAATTACATTTTTAATCAATTATGTCTCTTCATTTTTATTTTTTGTCTTTCTTTCATTCTTCTTCCATCATTTTTCTTTTTCTATTTTTATAAATCTAAAATTTAAATCACTAAACATTTATTCTGAAAATCCTTTTCATATAGTTGCCATTTCTTCAGTGAGATGTATAAGTTAATTTTGTAATCGGTTCATTTATAGAACTTACAATTTATATAATACATTCTTTCGTTAATTATGTTTATCTTATTTCATTGTTGACAAAGAATGGAGAGTAAAACGGAGAGAAGAAAAGATACATTTGTGCATGACAGAGCAAAGGAGGATTGGAGTCGATGCTACAGGTTCAGGACGAGAAACAGGGAAGGCTAATGGATCCTGCGGGATGCTAATGGCTTGCAGTTGTACATTCGCGCTCTATTTACGGGTAGAACCAATTACGGCTAATTCGACGACTATCTATTAGTCGAATATATTCCGTGAGACCGCCCCTCGAGGACGTCTTTATAAGGGATCCTTCTGCGTTTGATTATTCGCAGAATATATTCATGTCTCTAAATGCGTTTAGATTTGCTTCTCAGGACAGACGTGCGACATTGCTAGATCGACATTTAGATACTGGTATGAATACAGATCAAATTATTTAGATAAAGTGTAGCTTGGAGACGAAGATATATTTAACATGAGGATGCTAAGTAAACGGGACAAGTACTTGTATGATGTGATACGAATACATAGAGAGTATTATATTATCGTGAGTTTAAAATTTGCTCTTGTACAAGGATATCAGTTGTCAATATATATTAGAATAAGGTAAGAAAGATCTTATCTTTAAAATATATCTTTAAAAATAATAAAGATTCGTATAAAAAACAAAAACAAGTGAAGAATAAATGAAAGAAGTACATGATGAAATAGTTTTGTACATATTAATATGATAACTCGTGACGAATATGATATATATATACTAACATGTAATTTTTATTATATGTAATATACTTATATTGCATATAATTATATTTATGACAATATACCTATATATGTATACATATATAATAATATATTTAATATATAGAATGTTACTGATTATTCAAATCGATTTTCATGGGAAATAATCGTGCCTATTAAAACGATGGCATTCAAAATTAAATGCGGAAACGGTTTGCCAAACGATATTGTCTCTGTGGTTACTAATGATGTCGATAAGATTACGGAGAAAGGCAGTACGCGGCCGGCGGGGCAAATTGTTCATGCCTTTCTCAGAAAGCGCGACCTAATTAAACGAAATATGATAGAATCTTGCTTACAGCTTTGCTTCGGTAGCTCAAGAAATTGTGCTCTCGTAATGAAAGAAAAAGAGAGAGAGAGAGAGAGAGAGGAATAGAAATCGTGAAAGAAAGAGATCGACACTTGAGAACGAACTTTGAAGTTGTGACACTGAAAATAATTTACCATGATGCCTGTCGCTTTGAACGTCGCTCCCGAGTGCGGCATAAATACTCTCGTAATAGGCTTCGAGACTTTTAGAAGGACTGAGGGTGGGTAAGCGGGAGAGAGAGAGAAAGAGAGAGAGAGAGCTAGCCCAAGATCTTAACTGCGAAGTCCCTTCGAGTCACGCGAGCCGGCCACGTCCGCTTCACCAGTGTAACAAATCAATTAGCGGGATAATTATTGCTTTTCATTCTCGAACCGGTTCCGCGCATCATCACGCCACGAGAATCAAGATATTCGATTTCTCCCTTTACATCCCTTTTACTGCCCGCTAGCAAAAGAAAGGCCCGAGGACTTTTCCATACTTCTCGTTAAATCTTTATATCGTAGCTTTGAAACGATTATGCAAGCTGTCAGTCTTTGATAAACGAGTCGTGATAAATTAATAAAATTATAATTTCAAAGTGAACAAGTTCTTTTGCGTAATTCTATTAGCATGATGTAAAAGTTATGATTTTTTTCCCATTATAAAATTATAGTAAAGAAATTGTGCAATAAAGAAACAGATTATTTTTATTATATTATTTTTTTAAATATGCAATTGAAAAAAATAATGGAAATAATTATAAGGAAAAAATTATACATTAATAGCATTAGCTGTTTAATTGAAAATAATTATAATGATTTAATGACAGTATTAATGGAACAAATACGCTATGCTCTTGTTTTAATAAAGTGTTATTTGTTTCATTAACATTGTCATGGATTAATATTATTTTCAATTAAACTGCTATATTATAATATTGTAATACACACTGAGAGAAAAAAGGTTGCAAGTACTATAATTTAACTATAGTTTATAATTATTTTTTGAATCAACTATAATAAAAATTTATAATTGTTTTAATCATATACATTATAGCTGCTTTAATATTGAAATATGATCGTTACAATTACGACTTGCATTAAGTTTTTCCTTACCATATCTCTTAGTTATTATTATCATGTAAATAGTTAGCGAATGTTAAGAAAACAGTTATAATCACTATAATAATGATTGAATTTATTACATAAAAATGGTAATTTTTATTTATCATTTATTTATATCTTAACAATTTACTATATTAATAGTTCAGATTATCATAATTTATAATACAATTTTTTCATATTTGAGAATATTCTTTGTGCGTGATAAGCTCTCTGTAGGCTTCAGTTTATGATTTAATAATTAATATAACTTAATGCGTTACGGATGTTCTTGTGCGGTAAAATTTTTACTCATCTATTTCCTGCGAGTGGAGGACATATTTTGAGACATCGATATACCTACTCAATCCTCGAACAGCACGTAGCGAAATTCGCCGAACGTCGACCACAGATTTCTATTACAGAGTAGATTGCATTCTTGTATTAACGATTTCCAAGCGCAGTCGTGACTATGACTTTCCGATTTTGCGGCTCTTGCAAGGTAGACCATATTTTCGTGATTAGGTTGGCGTTCTTACCGGAGGGGGTGCTATGGAGGGATGAATAAAGGGATGATGTCTATGGAGAAGAAAGGATTGCGAATTTCTTCGATTTTGATAGAATCTAATAGCGTAGTGGGCAAACGACTGCTTTAAGCAGTTAATCCTCTTTTCTTCGTTCGTTCGGAAAACGGAAACACTTCCATTTCCTGCGAAAGAGGCTCGTTCTGCCGTTTGATTTCTTCTTAGAGCACAAAGTCATGGCTTTGCTTTTGATTATTTTACTTATACTCATATGTAAAATTCATAATCGTAATTTTGATAAATTTTTTTTTGTCAATCGACAATGTTTGACGTAAATTCGCCATTTATGATTATAATAAATTGATAATAAAGATTCAAAAACAAATTATAATAATGGACTCTCCAAATTCAAACACCAAGAAATTTACAAAGGGCAAGTGAGTAAATAATAACTGCGCGGTTAGAGGTGCGCTAACCAAATTTTTGAGATAAAATCCGCGCAGTCATTATTTATTCTCACTTGCCCTTTGTAAATTTCTTTATGCATAAATTGATTATCATCGATTTATCACTCTAAATTTTTAATGGATTTAAAAATCCAGATATTATCTTACTTTTTGATTTTTTAAAGACAATAATTTGGAACATATATATTTTCTTTTTATTTTATTTTATCAAATATTGTATATTTTTATTTTATTTAAATATGTAGAAAAGTATATTAAATATATAATTAGAATCAAATTTTAATTAGAAAAAATTTGTCTTGTTTGAATTGTGAAATATTTTTTTATTTTAAAATTGTATTGCTTTATGTTGTTTTATACATAGATTATACTAATTTATCATTATACAATATAATCGTATTCGCAAAATTTTTATCAGCATAACTGTTCAAATCAATGTTAAGTGAAATTTTTATGTAATGAAGTGTAATATCGGCGGGAGATTTCATTATTTCAGGACTATAGATATCATATAATTATTGTGTTTTTTTAAGTGCGCTTGAGAATTTTTTCTTGCGAGTAAAGCACGAATAATATAAGAATGTGAAAAAAGTCAGGAAACAGCTCTGAAAAAGCGGAAACCGCAACAGGACGATCGAGGGTTGGATCGTCGGCTCGGAAAAAAATCACTCTTTATTGTTTTCGTTAGCTCTGCACCTGTCCTTCTTCGTTCAAGGCTGCCGTATTCTCGGAAAGACAGGCAGAAGAGGGTGGAGGAAAAATATGGGAAAGTGTAATAGGAAAGAACCGGCGGTGAAGGTTCCTGGCGTTGAATAATAAAGGAACATGCGATCACGTTCTTCCTTTCCTCGGATGCTCGGAATTTCAGCAAAACGCTCGTTTTTCTTATCGTTCATACTATCAGGGAATTTCGGAAAAATAAATATCTTTTGTCGAATAAATTTCGCGAATAAGAATGAAATTTAAAAAATGCTTACAAAGCAAAATTTTTTGCAAACAATTTTTTTTTCAAGAATTTCGAGTTACATAATAGTCAACTAATGTTAAGAATTATTTAGGATAGAATAGAAATAAATATTAAAATAATAGAAAGAATAATTTAATTTAAACGAAATATTTGTTAATATCTCAACGTTTTTAAACGACATATTACAATCTTTGCTAAATGTCAATTTAATAAATGTGATAAGACTGATAAGGAACGTAATTTCGGCTCAACGAGTAATCAGAATTTGTTTTACGCAATCTCTCTGTTGAACATTTTGTCATGTGATGTATCACGAGACATATACGATCAATGGACACCCCCTTACACGAGTATAAAGGGACTGAAAGTTTCCCCATGGCGAGGTGTTTGCGCAGGCCAGCTGTTGACGGCTTGCCTACGGTCGCAAAAGCTTAAATACCTACTCTACCAGCCAGAACTCCATTCATGAAAATTCAGGAAAGGGTCTGGATTTCCTATGTGGGGCCCAGCTCAGCCAAAAGCTTGTCATGATCGACGACTTCGGCCCTAATTGTTTGTCCTTCGTCCGATAGGCGATTAGGCGGATCATTCGAGCGCACGAGCATATCAAGTACGTTTTTCGATCGATATCTCGATTCGAACAATAAGGTGCAATCTTGGTCATGACCTTTTATATGATATATCATATATGTAAAATAAAAAAGTCTCATCATTAAAAATAATTTTCCACCAAACAGAGAATAGTATAAAAATAATTTATATTTGTAAACAATCTGTAAATTTTAAGATTACAACGAATTAACGTAAATTACAATAGTTCTTTTAAACGTCAAACAGTTCTGTTTAATATACAGTACATATTATTATTATTTATTCAATAAAAATAATTTTTGAATTTATAGATATTTGTATTATAGATACATGTATATTTATTTTAAATATAAAATAGAACAGTCTGTGTGAATCGAAGTCAAGTGACAACGATAAAAAGAGATTCTGCGGATTCGAAAAGCATTATGGGATACAAATTGATGGTGCAAGGTCACATGTCGCGTGCGGTGACACACTGCGATAATCTTCGGCTAATTGGACGCGCGTACACTCGTACAGGTATAGGCCCGCCAGGTTGCGTGGAGAGAGTTAGGTGAGTGCGTCGATAACAATGGATAATCCGCGCATTCACGGGACTCTGCGGCCGCGCTCTGCGTTCGAGAGAGTAGTTTCTCGCGTGTTTCCCCTCGTCTCGCGCCCGCCGAGATATCCACTCTGTGGGTCATAGGGGAGTGGAATCCATGCGCGCGGTTACGTATAGGTACTTGCATGTACTCCATGGGTTTACGGATAAAGGAGCCCAGCAGCCATATGGCGCCAAAGCGAAGCCCTTACCACCCCCTTTCATCCCCATTCCCCTTCCTTCGCTGTTCGTTGTTCCTTCCGTCTCTCTATTCCTCTCTCTCTCTCTCTCTCTGTGTCTCTTTCATCCAGGCTCTCTCGTACCCCTTTGGCACCCCTATTCGCCACGCACGCTTCAATTCTCTAATGGATTTGTGCTCGCTGATTACGTCAGCCAATGTAGTACCTACCTTCCTATTGCTGCAAGGTACGCGCGCAGGGATGTTCATAATCAGGCCTTCATATTAGCTTGTTAAGAGGTACGCGTGTCTGAAGCTGTCATACATCGCGGTACAATTGTCGAGACCGATTAGAGAACGATGAGACAGCGATTCTTTAGTAATTACAAAATTGACGTAATAGAAAGCAATTGTTAATCATGAATTTTAATTTAATTTAATTACATTAAGAGGGCATATAAGTTGTTGGTCTAAGGAAATATTATGATTTAGTAATCTTATATTTATATTTCTTTTATGATTTATGAGTGTTACTTCCTGCGATTTCGATTCCGTCCCGTCGGATAGCTGCCGGCATGAAGACAACAGAGTATTTATCATGGAATATGTCGGAATTTCGATCGGAATTAGATTATGTTAGAAAACACAATAGACACGTAGGGAAATAATTGAATAATTCCGATCCGATTGAATAATCGGATCCATTTCGACTTGTTCCATGATAGGTGCCCAGATGAACGAGCGGCGATCTTCAGAATTTGAAAGAGAGCTGAGATTGACAGAATTGACATTTCTGACGCGCGTTCCATTCAATTATTCCGTTACGATTTTCTTTGAGTTATCACGTGTTCTTGTAATAAAGCTTTCTCGTGTTTTTAAATACTCGTGTCTTTATTTTCGTGAGAGCTGTCTACGCAAACGAGTCGCGAGGGTACCAATATTAATACACATAAGAAATGTTTCAGATGAAAGTACAACGGTGTTTCGAGAGTCTTTTAATTATGTGAACAAATCATATAATTCCACTTAAAAAAGTGGAGGTGACTTTTATATCTTTTTGACGCTTCCACTTAAAAGAAAACAACATATAAAAATACATCTTTCTCGAAATTCTACTTTCATCTGAAACATTTCTTGATAAAATCAATTAATAGTGAATTAAACGATACTTTTCTAGAGACACTCTATATATTTATATGTATATAGTATATAGTATACAATGAAATGAGAGAATAATAAAAAATTATATGTACGTTTAAATATAATTTTGAAAAATTGCTGCCTGCGTTTTCCCTTTCTTTTGTGCACACGCGCGTACATACAAATATGCAAACAAAATTTATAGCTACACAGAAACAGCACGTAAAAGTTATTTCTTGAAAAACTTGTTTCACTATATTGGAATTAATCTATTACATTAGATTACAACGAGAAGCTAGATTTTTGTATCATCAAAGCTCTCATTCTTCTCCCTAATTTTTAACGCTTTCTTTTAATAAAGAATCTTTTAACATTTATTTAAGAATTTAAGAATGAGAAACTATTAAAACGCTCTTTCTTTCAAGAGAAGAATTTATATTTTGGTGATAATTTTTGTGTGCGATGAGCGCGATATTCATGCACAATATCGCGTGATCACACGCATAAAAATTCTTGGCGTTGCATGAAGAGAGACACGGAGGGAGTATTGGGGTGAATGATATCGGGAGTATCAATGAGTCGGAGTGTCGCTGGGTTGACGTATAAATAAATTAAGCGCGCGGAGCCGGTCGCGTCGCGTCGTGCGGGTTGGTGTTTATGGGTGGTCCGACTGACCGGACGTTTATTTCAGGAGCGTTATATACGGGAAATCAATGGGACGTAATTCCATCGTCGAATTCTCTCGCCACGGCCATGCCACGCCACGCCAAGCCACGCCACGCCAAGCCAAGCCAAGTCAAGCCAAGCCACGGTGACGGCACGCGTGTGCGTGCAGCGTACTCGGTCGAGTGTTCCAAGCGCTGCGCGGAATTATTATTATTCACAAGCTGATCGACGCCACGGCAGACAACATCGTGGATGTCTCGCGAATATCAATTAGGTTTAAGTGAAACGAAGAAAGCCATGTAACAGAGACGATTCGAAGGTACTTACGGCTTTCGACGTTGAATTATTGCAATATCGTGTCGCTTGTATACTGATCTGCTTAGTTGTAATTTAAACTTTATACTTATGTATATGATATTATAGCTATATGTAGTAGCAATACTGAATAAAAGTTACGTCTACCTGTCGATACGTTATATTTGTACTTTCTACAACTCTTACTAATGATAGCCCGATCGATCATAAATGTCAATTCAATCGTGTATTGTTGATAAATCGCGCATCGCGAGATTGATTGAATACCTCTTCGAATCAGCCATACTCTTGTATCGCTTGTCGCGGGAAATATTTCTCTGAAATTTGAAATTCGATCACGTGCCGATGTCTGTGTATACGAATGTATCGAACATGCATATATGGGACGTTATCGTTGCGGATATGATCGTAACGGTGCATATTTATGGAAGGGATTCCCGTTTACCGTGCGCCAAAAAGTCGTCATCGCATCCAAACAAATGAACGGGCCCTAACTGTTCCCGCCATCACGACCGGGTCATCAATATTTCATACCCGTCCGATTACGACTACGTCGCTTGACGCTTTTTCTGGTCAGGATCGGCTCGCAGCATCTTCACGTACGGCGCTATCAAATCATGCGATGCGGTGTTGTATTTTCGTATGACGACGCGTAAAACGGATGCGTTAGCGCGTGAAGCAGTCATTTTTTTTTTACACCAACCGAAATTCGCTAACGGCTGTTTTCGAACGGGATTTTTGACGGCAATCGCGTTTCCGGATTCGATCTGATGAATTTGACAACGGTGAAAAAAACCGCGCGCCATCGAATTTGCGCACAAATCGGCTTACCGAGGAGCGAAAAAAATCACAGCCGAGACTAGAAATCGGCGGATGCTTTCGAAATCGTCGTGTCAACTGTCGAGAGTGCTTTCCGCGTTATCGGGCATTTTACGATTCCGCGAGATCCTCGAAAGCTGATACGGTCCAGTCGAACAAAAATGCGCACGAGCACGAGGATTGCGTGTATCGAGCACTATAAATTGTCTTGTAGTTAGGTAGCGACCGAAGATAGTGGGAACCCAGACGTTTCGGGCGCGATAGCGTGCGACATCGAGGAATTTATTAGACTATAAGGTTCGCAAAGGACGTGAGAATATTGCGTCGTTTTACCGACAGTAAAGTGGACTTTGTAGTTCGCGTAACTGTCCAAATGGCGATATCTAACCGTAATGACACCGCTATGGTTGCATCTTCGCTTACCGGAATACTATTTGATTTTTTTCTACGCAAAAACGCAGGTCGTAATAACATCACATTACAAATAACTTCGACCGCTTCGAAGCACCATGAAATTAATTCCAGATTTCAGGGAGAAGGGTTTTCAATCATAATTTTGTTGTGTGTATTTTGATACACGATAAAATTGGATTATAATAATATACAAAAAAAAATGTTTTACTGATTTCTATTATAATCCAATTTTATTGTTAGAGTGAGTATTATTGATTATCATCATATATCAAAATACACACAATAAAATTATTAAAACCCTTGAACCATCTATATTGTGTATACGTCGAATCAATGTTGAATCAATGAAATTGAAATGCAACGTCTGATGAATCAGATATAGATTCAACGGACATTAAACGTTTCTGCAATATATCTATTTTCGACGTTGTACCTACATTGCAATGTTGATGCAACATTCGCAATGTTGCAATTCAACGTTTTTGAGATGTCATCAGTGTGCTGTATGCATTACGTACTTTCTTTTGTCGGAGAAATTAAAATGACGGAATATAGTTGATTTTATTTTCCTTAAACTGCATACAGTAGTCATCGATTCCTCGTCTCGCACGCCGTGACTTGTAAGCCGTGCTTCTCCAACATTGGAGATTGCTGCCCTCGCTGCCGTTGCTACCGCAAGGCGGTCTTACCTCTAAGATTTAACGAGGCACGAGTTAATGCCACCTCTTGCTTCCTATGTTCGTGAATCTATGCGGCTTGCTATTAGCGTTTGTCCGCGCTGTGAACCTTGCACGCAGTTACCGCCAGCGAATATCACGCATGGCTTCGTCAAATGTTGTAATTCTCTCGGAAATGTATGCACCTTGCACGATACGATATATGGAATCTTTCTTGGGTGTTTCTAGAAATCTGACTCGTTATTTTTGACGCTACTCTCTCTCTCTCTCTCTCTCTCTCTCTCTCTCTCTCTCTCTCTCTCCTTGAGGTAGGTTTTCATAATTGCAATGTTGTGTGTGAAATTGATAATATATTTTCGATATAAATATAATCACGATAGAATACTAATAGAATGTCATATATATACAGTAATTATTATTCAAATATTACTGATTAATTGTCGAATGAATAAATATCAACAAACAAAAACAATAAAATGATTTGATTAATGAGATTCAAGCGCAGTTAATTGTGCGTAATTATAAAAATATTTTTAAGTTTGAAATATAAAAACGAACGTTTCAGCCATCAACCATTCACTTTAAGCCATCTTTAGCGTTGGCATATACAGAAATTAAGTATTTCGTTCTTCACCGCACATAAAGAGAATCCGTCACAAACGGTTGGTGATGAGACCGAGTGATTTTGTTTGACTTCTAGTGCAGTAGATAACAAGTTTTAGTAGTCGTTACAAATTGTGGATAATAAATAAATCGTCAAAAAACGAAATGTCAAAAGAACAGTCAATATTAAAATATAAATTAAGAATTTTTCTATGTACTGTAACGTGATCGAAATTGAAAATTCCAATGGCACTTTTAATTTTAAATCTTTCTTTTCAGAAAGATTTAATCAGTTTCTTCCCGAATATTTAACGTTGTTCATTTTTATGATTTTGATCATGCTATTTATTATCATTTATCGACAATTTCTGTTTTAATGCGCATAGAATATTTCGAATGAATAGATATTCAGATTTAAAATATATGGATTGTTTAACATTTATTTTATTTTTTCTCAGAGTTAGCCATATTGAATGCTATCCGTGATTGCCATTGAATCTCGAAATAAGTAGCATTCTTTTCCCACTAGGAGTAGAATGCTAGGTCCTTAGGTGAAATGACGTTTAGGAAGATCCGGGCGGCATAAGAGTCCGGAATTTAATATTAAAAGCTCGTTCGGCGTATGAAGCGTGCTTCGAAGAAGACGGGGAGAAGGTTATACCAGGCCAGATTCTTGAAATTTATCTTTTGCTGTATGTATTCGTTAAGCTTCAAGTTTTTCCGCTTACGAGTAGTCAGCCGAGCTTTACGATCTTTCTTCCTTGCTCTTTTTCTTCTCGTTTTCTGCATCATCTCTTTCTCTCGTTATCTTCGAAAGGCCGGCGGCCTTTGCGTCATCTGGACCGTTGCATCTGCGCTTCGTTACGTCGGTTTCTTCGTCGTACTTATGTATGGAAATTTCTAAAGATGCTTACCAGGCTTCATCAAATATTGCGGAACATTTATTGAACCTGTTGACTCTTCGGGCTTCTCTCACCGGAAACTTGAGAAAGATCTTATTGCCCGCGCACCCGGTCAATTAAAACGTTGCAAAAGTTAAATGTAATGCGCCAGATATACTTAATCTTCCGTCGTCTTTTTAAGATTTATTATTTTATCTCCAATTTCTCTTCTTTAGATCAGTGTGCTATTGCAAACCTGTGAAGATTTGTGAGAGGGCAGCCGAAAATATAGCAAATTAATAATATTAATCTTGTTTTTATGTCTATGTATACAATTTCAATGTTTATACTTTAGCACCAATATTACATAATGAACTCTGGTCGAATGATTAAAACATTTGCATTTAATCTGGATTTTTAATCTTGCGCAAGCTGCAAGCGGAAAGTGTGCTCAGCTGCAGACCAGAGATTTAACGGAAAAAAAAGAAAAATGAGAGGAACTCTTGTAGTTGTTACGTAGCGTCTCAATAGGATGCTCTTTTATCGCGACGTATTGTATAAGAACCTCTTTTTGGCGCATAGGATATCGCGATACGCGAAGGTGAAATAAAAATTCTGATAATGCGTCATTCTGATAATGTGTGTTCATTTACAAGGCATGTTACAGAATGTACCGACATAACAATTATTCTATTGGTAATATGAAGTTTTTGTGGAAATTGTTATGTGTAATTATGCAAAGAGAGAAATAAGTTCTACAATTATATTGCCAGGTTCTAAAAATATGTTAACGCATAAATAATTTTATAAGAATATCTTTTATTTAAATGTTTTAATTATGTATTATAAAAAAATAATATTAATTAATGTAAGTAATGAGATTCTCTTTTATATTTAAATGTACCGTAGAGAAGTATAATAGCATAACAATTACATAATGTAAGGATTAAAAAAAGTACGTAGCGTTACTTTATTTGTATCACGTCTACATGTTTTTTAAAGATATTTGATAATTATTACCATTTGACACAACAAAGTTTCAACTTTATGGAATCTATTTTTTTAATTGCTATATGATAATTTTTAACTGAGTTATGTGTTATGAGCAATCAAGTCAAAATGCTTCTTTTATTTAGTGCGCGATAACTCAATAACAATAAATTTTAGGAATATTTGAAAAAATGATTTAAATTTTGAAGTTTGTAGTGTTACAAACTTTTGTTCCAACTCAATAAAAAAAATTACCAAATCACTTAGGCTAATTCTACAATGTGCTCTTTGTTTCCTGTTTCTTGTCGTTTGTCTCTGTTTGTCTCTTGCCTTTTTGGTCAATAAGACAAGAGACAAACAGCAAGAAACAGAAAACAAAAAACACATTGCAGAATTAACCTTAATCTTTGCTTTCCATTTCGTGACAAACGATTACGTTTTGCATATAAAATTGAAACGACGTTGAAGAAGATGCTGAATTTAGGTTTCAGGCCTGGAATGCAGAGACTACACTGAATAATGAATTAGGCACACTCATCACGTAATATACTTCTCTTGGTTAATTAACTAACAAATAGTAGCTAATTGCAGGCTTAAGTTCAAACAATTTATCTCTCTTTGGCACACCTTTCTCTACTGACCTGAATTCTCTTTCAAACATTTAGTTACTTTACTTTATACGAGATATCTCGTATGCTAAAGCTACCGATATATTTTTATTTTTTCTAGAAATATATGTATAAGATTTGTATATTATCTCAAGGAAGGGCATTTTTTAAGGACGCTTCAACTATCTACTTTTGTTTTTATATAGATACAATCGTGAGGATTTTCCTTGACTCCCTCGACGACGAGAATGTTATTTCTATTCGTGGCGAAGAGGGTAAAATTTGAAATTCATTATTTAATTAAGCTCAAGGAAATGAGCGCGGAATCGAACGTAATGGAAGGCTTAAAGGGATCCGCGGAGGGGACGAAACAACAGTACGAATCGTCAGAGCTACGTGGTGCGTAGGAAAACATACTCGGTGATGTGTATAGATACGGTACACTTGCACGTAGATATATGTATATATACGTGCGAATCGGCATGGCAGCCAATTTAAATGCAGATCGTGGTTTAAACGCTGCCGACGTTCGAACACATGAGTCTGTCGACCGTCGCGCGCAGGGCACCCCCTTGGAACCATCGTCTCTTTCTCTTTCTCTCTCTCTCTCTCTCTCTCTCTCTCTCTCTTTCGCCGTTTTTCCGCACTAATGCCACCGCTGGGATTTTAATCACGAGTTTCCACCCGGCGAACCGTGTGGTCCGTGTTTCTGCACGGTGATCCCTGTGAGCCCGTTTTTCTTTTTTTTTGTCGCTTCGTAATTGCGACATTGTCGAATTCCTTCACACCTCGTACCGTGTACGCATCCTCGACGCCCTAATAATTCATCCTCAATACCCAGTAACTTAACCAGCAGACATGTAACGATATAATTTCCGAATTCGCGCAGCATAAATTTAGAATTGACAGAGGCCATCTATTATCTCAGATTGAAGATTTACTGATTATAATTAAAATTTATGTCCTAGTTGAAATTTGAAAAGTACATTGAGAACAAAGTATTTGGTACTTGGGACTAATTGCATGCTAAAATAATTATGGTTAGCTCCATTTTTATAGTTATTATTGATACAATGTTAGTAATAATAATTACATTTATAGTTCTACAAAAAAATATATAGTTGGGCCACTAAAATCATAATTAAATTATGACGAAGAAAACTGCAATCATATATATATTTTTATGTATATATTTTATGTATATTTTATTTTACAATATGTATATTTTTATGTATATATTTTTTTCGTAGTGTATAACTTTCACAAGTTTCTTTGGTATCGATTTGAAGGATTTAATTTTGTGTGTCAAAATAAGAGATTATAAAAGTACGTATCAGTTTTAATCTGTGACGTGGAGATCTTTCGGACAAATTGAAAGCCGCGTACGATATATTCGTCGCGGTCGAGTGACTTGGGAGGGTGCGGAAGGGTGTCGAGGTATGGCTTATGAATATTCAGAAATTGTGCGTGTTGTCGCTACGTGACGCATATATATTCGTAGGCAGCTGACATGAGGGTTTCAGGCCAGACCGAAGGAAGGAAGGAAGGTGGTATCGGGGTCGCAAAGGGTGCAGAATAGTGGGCCTGAAAGGATAGAGTGCTGATGATAGCAGATAAGATACGCTATGTCTTGCTTATCGGTCTTGCCCCCTGCTCTCGAGTTACAAGAAGGGGAATCGCCAATAATCCGCTTACGCACAGCGGATAGATAAACTGTTTATTATTACTTTCGTTCGTCGTGCTGATATGTACAGCTATGATATCTATCACTGGATATGGGATGCGAGAATCAACGGATGTGCTTTCGGCCACGGATATTAATAGCTAGATTAAGATGAATGGCGATTCTCTTAGTGGCGAAGTGTTCATGATAGTGGAATTATTTATTAAGATTAGATATTTGAAATTGAAAGATTTTGACAGACCAGAAATTTTAGACAGACCAGAATATTATAGATAGATAACAAAATATATGTTTTAAAATTTAATTTTGAGTAAACTTTACTTCAGTAATTGTTAAATTAAAAATTTATTTTTTACGATTGTTAAATACTGAAAGTTAGAAAGATATCTGTAATAAATAAGAAAAAAAAACTTCTCGAAGTTATCGCGTAGGTTATGTAGCTAGAAGAACATTCCGTCCGGTGATTTTGAGACGCCCTGTATATACAGTCGAGCAAAGACATGACTCTCGATATCAGTCAGTCAGTCAGCAAGTCAGTCAGCTGCATTCTCACCCCTGCGTGTCATAAAATCCATTTTCCCGCTTCTGGAAGGGACGAGATTCGGAAGCTCGAGGAAAGGCCGCACGAGGATCCATCGCGTAATCCACTTTTATTACTTTTCAGTCAGCGTGGGGAGTATAAGAGATATTCTCCACTTACCCGGGATTACTTCCATGGAGTCTGCAGCAAACGAAGGAAAATATTTCTACGCTCCGACTTTATTATTTCTATTTGCGGTAGTTAATTGTGCAGGTATCTTAACCATAGATATGAAGGTCTTAAGTGATTATTTCGTATCAGTTAATGTTTTTCTTACATATGAAATATCAAATTGGAATATTATAATTACTATTTTAATAAAGAAATTGATGATCCAATTATTGTTATTGCAAAACTAACATTTTTTATTTAATACTATTGTATTATTTCTTCAATAATGTCGTACTGTTGGAATTTGCAAATTTCACTTGAATAAGCATATGTTATTTATTATATTTTATCTTATATTTAATTGAGCTTCGTTCTGATGATTGCTTGATTCTTCCAATCTTGCTTGATAGAGCTGATGATGAAGCTAAACAAACTTATAGCCAACTTTTTTTATATTCCTTTTATTTGTGATCTATATATTTTGAGAAATAGAATTGGAGTTCTTTATTCGTTTAGATACGAACAACAACTTTTACAGAAATCCAATTTAATTCTGAAAGGTAGTGATTAATTACTTATTTTGAGTTTTAAGAGCACTGTTGTTCAGTGCTTAATAAATAATTAAGCATTATCTTCTAGTAATAAATTTCTGTGAGGGAAAGTTTTGATGATAAAACGAGCAATATTTCTGGTAATGTTGTTATGTGGAGCGTCCAAAATTGATATGTGAATGTAATAGTGTAACATTTCCGCTTTCGTTATTGGTTAATCAAATAATAGAACCTCTTCATTAGTCCCTGCCCAAAATTTTCCTCGAAATTCGTAATACCAGCCAGATGGCTCGAACCAATTCAGCTCTTCTGGTCCATGTCTAATGTACGAATAAAGTTATCCACTTCTGCTCTTCAAGAATAACGTTGCGATGTTACTTCATCTTAAATAAAATCACAATTTTTAGAGGAAAAGAGAAAAAAATCATTGGATATATTTCTAATAATAATCACTTTTCTTGATGTTATTATTTAATGCATATTCTGCGAGGCGATAAATCACTTTAAACTTATAATACATGATAAGACAGCATTAATATTTTAGGCACATATAAAAATTTTTCTCCTTATAAAATTTGAGAACGATGAAAACTGTTTCATTGATCCTAAATAGGGCGAGAAATGGTATTGTGTGAAAGTTGCAATCAGGGGTATTAAGTTGAGACGTGCGTCTTTATCTTACTTAAATTTATGTGAACACAATGCTAGGGCTTCTGAGATATGCACTTGTCGTTAAATATAATGTATCACAATGGTCTTCGAAAATTTTTCTTTCTTTGCTTGATCAGCAAAATTTAATTCCATGGATCTAAAGAAATAACTGTTTTATTATATATAGAATGTAACAAAAATAATAAAATTAAGACCTCTTTTATTTAAAGATATTTTATTTTTAAAATTAGAAGAATTTAGAATATTCTTTTTATTTAAATTCAAAATGAAAATTAATTACTAGCATTAAACAGATTATATTTAATCGTTTAATAATTGTTTATTATAATATAATAGCAGAGGTTATATTCTATTGATTTAGATTAATTCATTATTTATTAATTATTTTAATTGTATTAATTAATTGTAGCGAATATTAGTAGCAAGCTGTTATAAGCGTGCTTGTGTTGTACGGCTGCCGCAGTTACGTGCGTGTGAATCAACACAAAATTGTCGTTTGTGGGCTGCTAGGATGGAGTCATAACGCGATGAAGTAATGGTTACGGCGGTGATTAAATGCGACGAACAGGCACTTGCTACATGGTTAACGGTATCGACAATCTGTACGAGAGATGATGACTCGATACTCGCAATGCGATTGATTATTCCCCGACTGCATGCCACAAAACGATTCTTGACCGCGATCTCGTATGCGATCGAGATGTAACGAACGTCGATAGTACGATTACAATGGGTTAATTGGTTTATTGCTCGTCAGCCGTTGCCAAATGGAATGAAAATGTTTATGACGGGGTTACATGCGTCGTGCCAATTTGCATGTAGACACTCGCGTATTTCTGCTTTTAGGGATTCAATGAGGTGTCTCGTATTCCGAAAAAGAGAGAGAGAGAGAGAGAGAGAGAAAAATCGAACTTTTTCAAGTGCAAAATTTACACTCCTAGTTATTTAACACAACGCTTCGATATTTAACAATAACAAACAATAACAAGAGTTATCGGAAATTGGATTCTTTTTTATTAAATTAATCAACATCGCAGTTGCGCTCAATTTCAATTAACACTTTATCAAATCGGCTCGTAAATATTTTTTAAATAGATATTTCTAAGATTTCTTTTTGTAGAGAACTTGTGAGATTATCTCCCGCTGTGAGGCTGTGGTACAGTAGTAGCATTTTTCTACGATTATAGGGGTGGTGAAAAACTTTTGGCATGAATCATAGGACGGGGTATATAGAAAATAGACGGGAAAGGAGAGAGCAGCACAGCAGGCAGACGCACACAAAGGCAATTATATAAATGTGTATCCAGTCAATGGTGAAAAATGGTAGGAGAATGTCGACGGAAATACGATTAGCTGCCTTTGACACAAAGAAGTCGATGATCTCATTTGGAACACGTAGAGATGATTCAAGGATCTATTTGTTTCGTTCTGCTCTTCCTCTCGTTATGCTATTTAGTCTTATTCCGTCTCGTTAATTATCGAGCATGCAATAAATTCCTGCCCATGTATGTACGGCTTCGAGGGCGTATCGTATCGATCGCTCATCAATGCCGATTGCAAAATCCATTCCTATTACTTCAGTTGCGAAACGTACCTTACAGAGGCAACATTACAAAGCATGCATTACCGTCGCCGTTCATGGAGCTGGTAATTAATGTTCCTCGCAATGTTAATTAAATCCGCGTTCTTAATTAAATCGCAAAGGCTATTTCTCTATGTGATCGAGCCGAACGTGGCGTGAAGTGAGCGACGGCTAGCTATGGCTAAGTACTACGGATCGTATAGCATTCGTAACATCGATGAATCGACGTTTGAGTACTTTACTAATTATCTGCCGCGAGTAAATTTGAATGTTTGAAATGATCATGCACAGAAACGCTTCAGTGGGATTTACTAAACAGCGATTACGCGCTTATAACTGAATATTTAATTACTTTAATGATTTATTTCACCGTGATAACTGTGTCGGATTTAGGCGAATAAATCCTCACTTAACGTAATTAAATCGTATGACTAAATATTCATGGCAGCTGTCTGACTCGCGAAATTGTGCACACGTAAGCTCTTCGACAAATGTATTTCGAGACGAAATGAAATTAAATAAATTTTAATAATTTTCCCACGATATATAGAGGTACACGCACTCAGTATCGTATACATGTACTCCGAGAAAAACATATAGTGATGATAACTACACAGATGACAATTATACAAATTTTATCAGGGTTGGCTGGAAAAATCCAGTGGAAAAAAACCATGGTAAATTGAATTTTACCACTCCGAACTTTATCCAATGGAATAAACTGACAAAAAAATTATAAAAAAATGACTAATATAATATTAAAATATATTTATATACCTTACGCAAAAAGATATTTTTGCTTTAATTAGTAAATTATACTAATCATGATAGCTTAAAGAAAAATGAACTATTCATAATGAAATATTAATAAAACTTTATAATAAAATTTTTTAATTCAAATTAATATGTGAAATACGTTTAAAAAAAAAACTGGAAATAATATAAATAAATATTATTTTTATAATTTCTGTGAGAGAAATATAATTAAAATTTTTTATTAATATATAATAGATCGGCGTTTACCATTTAGTATCTTGTAATAAAAACTAATTTGTTACATCGATTGTTAATCTATTATCGATTTTATTTTGGATAAAGCTTAAGTTAGAAAACACACACATACACACACACACACACACAGAGCACACACTCTCAATCTAAATTAGAATTGTGATTTGTTACTAGAATACTGAATAGCGATGACAAAATTTTCTATTTATTTATTGTTTTTAATAGAAAAGATTTATTGCTTTTAATAGTAAAGAATTTTGCCCGTTTTTCCAGAAAATATCGATTTGTATTGACATGGATTTTATTTAAAAAATGTGGACTTTTGCCAATCCTAAGTTTTATATCATGTAAAATTAATATATATTCGTTGAATAAACTATTTAGCTGCAATAATTATACAATAAAATATAATAAATACTAGTAGCAAGAGATTTCCAACAATATATCAAAATAAAATGAAGAAAAGATAAATGACTGAAAAGAGCCAATGTCTGGCCGGATGTCTGTGCGCAATAATAACAATATATTTAGTCAATTGCTTGTAGTAAATTACATAAATAAAAACGCACAGGTTCGATCTCAATTTTGAATGTTTTCAAAGAAATACAGGTGAGACATATTTAAACGGCAGAAAATATGAGTTAGAATTGTAAAATTACAATAAACGTACTATAAAATAATTTACTTAACTGTATATACATTAATTCTGTATATAACATTTGCATAGTTGTCAATCATATAGCTATCACTATATATTTTTCTTTTGTGCGTGTATATAATACATAGGACAAAAAAAATTGTCAAGACGAACGTAATTCTAAAGCTCATACGACCGAGAGAAGGGTCGACAGACCGACATATCGTGAAAGAGGACGAAGAAGGGATATAAAAAAAAATCGCGTTCTTTTCACGATATACTCGACGCACCTTTTCGAAGGCAGCCGTGCAAGTGCGACAAGCACATCGTTTCGTGAATTCATTCGAGACTCCCGCGGCTCAAGAGGGCCACGGCAAGGACCTAAATCGGAGAGAAGTACGAAAGAGGTTGAAAGATGCATGGTCGCGTGCCTTACGCAGAGGTTCACTAGGATGGTTTATTGTTCGACTCCTGAAGCGCTCAGGACTTCATTAACCAGAATTGCACGCGGCTTCTCCGTCCGGGAAAGATCCGATGGAGAAGAGGCTAACTAAGAAGAAGTTGCAGAAGAAACCCGGCGGGTTCTTCTCGGTGTTCCGTTAATTAATTAAACGAAGGAGCCGGAACTCAAATACGTCGCATTAACTTAGGTATCAGGTGCGTTATTGAGCCAAAGCAGCCGTCCTATTAATTTTGTAAATTTGAAATTTTGCTTGTTATTATCAAGCTTAGGCGACCCTCTCTTTGGTTGGCGTAAATAATTAACGTCTCGTTAAATATTTTTTTTTACAGAAATATCATGATGATATAGCAGTCGTAATGATCTTCATAATTATACATTTAAATTACTTGAAAAAAATTATGGAAAGACACGCTATACACATAGTAGTTTTCTCCGATAAAAATTTTTATAAATATATATATGTATATAAAGAGGGGAGAAACATTTTAAATAATCAAATCCACATTTCTTCAAATCATCAAAGAGTATCTTCGAAAGTGACATATATTGTATATATATTATATATATTTTTCAAAGAAGAAAACAATTTGGATTATTCAGACGACATGCTAGTGATATTAAAAATATTTTGATCATTCAATATTTTCTGAGTCCGAATGATAAGCATCTTCCAGTGAATGCGTGAATTCGTCCCTGTTCATCGCTATTCTTCTGTCCCCGGTTTCCCCGTGGACCCCCCGCGGGTTGTGAGTCAGAAGTTGTGTAACGGGAGGGAAACGCGTACGAGAAGGTGTAGTCCAACCGATTTGGTTGGCGTTACGGCCCAACGCCCCGTCCATACTGAGTTATGGCATCCATAACTAGCACCCACGTCTTTCATTAACCCCGGCATTGTCGCGTGTACCGTGGCCGCGTTGTTAAAAGGGCACAAGGAGATTTGGTCGTGAAGGGGACTGAAGCGGGACACCTATTTGTTTTTGCTCCGTTCGTATTTGCCTGCCATATGTTCCCTTGCTGCACGCTCGAACATCGTTCGAAGATGCAGAATGTTACTATGGTGATGCAGCTTTTTAGATTAAGACGGACTTTTCAGATTAGGATACCTTAACTTATCGTTTCTCAATAATGTTTATACATAATTTTTTATTATGCGTTCGTTAGATAAAAAGTTTTCACTGATTCACGTGTTACGTAAGTCTATAATTGAAATTTTATATAAATTATATTTATGTCAGCGTTTATTGTATAGGAAAAATGTACTATATAATAAAGCGTTTTGATGTTTTATGTTAAACATTTTATCGATGTAACATGATACGATGGCTGTACAGTTAAACGTTTTTTCATTTATTTTCAATAAATTTTTATAAGATTGATTGATATTGTGGAATTAAATTAATTTTTCCAGGATAGTCTATTATACTGTTAAATATACATATTGTGAGAAAACAGTAACCACAATCGTTGTTAGTTTATTATATATGACGACAAATGGCATAACAAATGGCATTTGCATGCTGACCGCATGCATGAAAATTGACGCCAACAGTAACCCCTTCAATAACAAATAACATCGATCATAATTCTGTGTGGACTACTTTGTCACATCTGTTGGACAGAGATGGGTATTCAGTAGAAACGAGCGTAGAAAGTGCAGATAAACGATATCGATCGATCACGGTCGTGAAAGGAAATCTGAAGGCATGACGTGCGAAAACTGGTTGACATGCCTTGATTATATTAAAACCATTAGGTCAGTTTTCTTAATCAGGAATTTTAATTACATAAAAAGAAGTGTGTATATACATGGAGAGAGAGAGAGAGGGGGGGGGGGGGGGGGGGGGGGGGGGGGAGGGAGGGAGAGACAGAGAGAGAATGTCAATAATAAGTTAATAATATATAATTTATATCGAGAAAAGTTATTTAACATGTAAAGTATCAAGTACGATTGTTTTTTTAAACGTCTTTATAATGTTAAAATTATTACAGAATGAGATTGAATTTGATTTTTCCTTGAGGATTGAAAAATATATATCGGGTATTATCCATAGTATTTCGGATTTGCATTATTTGAGTTTCTAATGCATCTTTACTATCAATAATATTGTCTGATTAGATTACATATTTAGCTTAACTATTATAGTATTATTCCACTGATATAATCCTGTTTATTTTCAATGAAGTGTAGTTTAATGGAATTAAACTTGGTTTGAACGATTGTAATATGTAATCCGTAATACATGTAGTATAATTTACATTAGCGAAATTATCACTTCTCACAAATTACACAGTGAACATGAAGCTGCAAAGGAAGCAGCACAATTAACATTGTAGGCAATATTTATCTTGCATATATATTTGGTACCAACATTGTGTTTAACATTGTTTTGTAGAACGTGAACAAAAAATGTATAGTCTACTTCCTGCATTGTTTTTTATACCAGTTGGTACACCATTAAAAATATTAAAAGTCATATATACACGCGCAAACATACACATAAACAAACATCCCCTTTTTCCATATGTATAAACGCAGCTGAGCAACTTTTTTTTTTAACGAAACAGGACTCTCGACCCTTTATTTTCATGTAAGATTTAATTTAAAATCAAATGCAACTACTTGACGTTAGTCATTTACTTCAAGCTTACCAAGTTTATGTTTTTGAATAGCTTTAAAATTATATTGTATAAATATGTATATGTTCTTTTTTAACATTATACTTTGACGAGGATATGTATATTTATACAATACTTTTATTAAGAAAAAATGTGTATTAAATTCCTATTAGTAGATTCCCATTAATATATAAGTTTTCAAAAACGTATACTTATTATTTTTTACAATTTTGAAAAATTATTAATATTTTATCAAATCAATCATTTAATTTATTTGACTTTATTGAAAAATGACCATTAATATTTATACATAATTATGCTTTTTTCGTATTCTAATGTAAATCAATTTTCTGAACAGACGTACGGCTAGAGATAAAGTTAAGAAAAAGCGGGAAGGAGTGTTGTGATGAGAAACATGTTATATTTTTAGCGGAGCCCTTTGATTTAACTGCGTGTGGGTGGGCTGTGTGGTTGCGCTGGCTTTTTAGTGTATAGTAAACATCGTTCGAAGATAAACTAATTTGTCTTGAATTTATAAAGTCTGCTCGTCCGTCTCGGGCCGCGGACAAGATACATAGATCATTTACTTGCTTAAACAAACATAAGGAAGACAGGGAAAGCGTGTTGTAGTCGCGGGTGTGAGTTTTCGGGAAACTTTCCGCACGATGATAAATATAAATATATATAGTAACGAACCTACATCTATGTACATATATATATATATATATGTGTATATATCGTTTCTCTTACTTCAAAGTGACGCAACTCAAGTTTGTCAGAATAATGTTGTTTGTCGAAAAAACTATTTTGCAACTTAACTAATTAAATAATATCAGAAATAAAAAGAAAACAATTTTTACACGATCAATTGTTATTTTTGTCATTTTTGTTTTTACAACTTTAAAAAAAAATCATTCTTTTTGAGTTGTAATAATTTTTTTAAACCATCTTTTTCGAAATGTAATGATTTTGATGATTTCTTTTATGAAGTTAAATTAATTCACTTTTAATAATTGGTAATGCTTATTTAACTCATTTCATGATAATAACTTGAAAATCATGTTTCTTAAATTATATCACTTTTGAAGTAAAGGAGCGATATATCAAAGACTATGTTTAAAAAAATACTAATTATTATGCGAATAATTACGTCATTTTTATATAGATGGTAACTAAAGATATTAATTAATATAATAAAATAAAATATAATATTTTAATATTATAAAATAAAGCTTCAATTAAAATCTCTGCGTTTGGTGCCATTTTCATAAAATTCTATAATGTTAAATATTTTAATAAAATATATAAAATATACGCATACATATAAGGCACTAGATTTAAATATAAAAAATCCTTTTGGAATTAATTATTAATTAAAATTATACTTATCTGTATTATGAGTAATATCTTTTTTTTTCAGATGTATACTTTAGACTTGTAAGTCAGAAAATCCATTTTCTTAATTTTACCTTTATCCTCTATGCGATTTAGAAATTCTACTTTTGAAATTTATTAATAACGTACTTAAGAAGATATTCTCTAATTTTTTCACATAATACAAGGATTTCAAATATTAAGAATAAGTTTGTAATTAATATGTAAACATTTCTAAATTTTTCAGATTTTTTGAGCGTATAATTTTCTTTAAATAATTTTTTAAAATAGCATAAACTTTTATAAGAGAAGGTGGTATTCAAGTATTTATTTGTAAAGAAAATATAAGAATTTTGAAGAATTATATAGATATAAAGGAATATATATAGAATTTAAAGAACATTTTGAAATTAAAAAGAAGTTTTACCGTGTGATTTTCGTAACAGTATGAAATGTTTATAAGTTACTCAATTCTCTTTAAATATGATGTCATAGTGACACATCCAAGGGATAAACCGAGGATAAACTGAGGACATTATTAGGACATTAATTAATGGCATTATTATCAGGGTATCAGTGGGTATAAAAATTGAGTGTTATTTGAGCATTATTGGGCATTAGCAAGCGTACATTGGTGTACATAATTTTAATTTATCTCATGGAAACATCAATTCCATCAGAATTATCAATACCTAAATTAAATTTAAATAATTATTGCAAACAATTTTTCTTCAATATTTTCTATATAAATATTCGCTTTTATTATAAAAAAAAACGTTTGTTTTATAACAAATTACAATTTTACTGCTTAAATTTTATTCAGAATTATTTTTTAGAAGACGACAATGTCATTCTGCATCTTTGGTGCTCTCATGTTAGAATTAAGAAAAGTCACGTGACACGCCTTCACTTTTTTAAGCTGGAGATCCTTTTTAATTTGTCGGCTCATAAGAGAGTCGGAGATGATTTATTACAATGCATTTATGAAAAAGAAAGAGGGAAAAGGAATAGAATAGAAGTAGTTACACGCATGTCGCGCACGTGATACTCTGATATGCGATCACCATGAGAACGTCGGACACTGTGGTCACATGTGCCGATCGCGTCGCGGTATGAGAAACTCCCGGCATGTATCTTCGACCCGCGTGTTGATACGGGTACGCGCAGTTGTACGCCAATGATTAATAGGAATCGACAGTAGCCGACATTGCGCGACGCCGACGTCATCCGGTCGAGAAATATCGCCGATAAATTCTTCTTTGAATTGCTGCTCCCTCCCCCTTCCTCACCGTCTGTCTTTCTTTTTTCCTAACGAAAAGCGAAATATCTTTTTTCCAGGCCTCTTTTTCGAACTCGTTAATAACATTTTTCCATCCTCGATAACGCGTGCGCGCGATGAACAATTGATGCGTTGATATAAAGGAATTGGAAAGTGCGAAATGCATTCTGGAATATTAGATATCAATCGACTGTTATTAATTTGTCGTATTCGCTCGTGGCGATCGGCATGATAATCTAATTGATTATCTCAATGCATGAGATAATGAGGCTGATATAGATTTCTGCATTAAATATTGTCGACATAATTTCCACTTAAAATAACGACAAACGTATTTCGCGACGATATATAGGGATTTTTTAATTTTTTTTATTTGTAGAAGATATAAATTTTATACAATAGGATTGAGAATCTGTGGAACGTGTGCATCGCATTATTAAAAACATTACGCGATAATAACGATCGTAATTCGTTTATTGCATTAGCGATGACATCATTGGTGATGAATTAATTATTATGTACATGTATTAAACGTCGCGCGTTTGTTCCCATTAAACACGAATAATTCTTTGGATTCGATTCTGCTTGTCAAATTGGAAATATTTTTTCTCGTTAATGACGTTTTTCGATCGTCGCCGGAAGGTGCGCTCGTAACGAACGATCGATGTGTAACATGCGTGCAATGAAAGAGTCGAAGGGATTGGGAAACTCGCGCTCTTGTTAGAAATACAATGTACACGTCGCTCAACGGATGAAGCTCGGACGTTACGTGTCAATCGAACGTTATTAATTTGCGGTATTCATTACCATCGTAGGTAGATGGCGATTAGTATCATTGATAATGGCATGAATTAGTCATGCCAGCGTATTATGTCGCATTAAACATTGGTTGCTCATTTCCATCGAACGTGAACGATAGCAGAATTAATAATTTAGATTGGTAATCTTCTTTGGTTTATGATGGTTTTAAATGAAATGCATTATCTAAATCTCTGTCATCTTTTTAAGTAAAAATATTTCTCTCATGACTGGAATGAAATATCTTAATTAAATATCTCAGTTTCATAGATTTCAGGAAATATACTTAAATAATTATGTTATATGTATGCTTTTTAAAAATTGATATTAAATACATAATTTTTAAAAATTTAGATTATATAAAAATGAAATTAGTATTTTTTTATTTTTTTATTTTAAAAGAAATTTTGGATTAATATATATAATACTTAAAAAATATTGGTACATTAAGGAGGTTTTTTAATTTTTAAAATAATTTAAAAGTTTTAAATAATTAATAAAATTGAAACAGTCAAACTATAATTGATTATTAAAAAATATTTTTTTTATAATTGAAATGAATATTTATATTAATTTATTGTAAATATTGAAAAAAAATTGTTTCTAGTAATAATTTAAATTTAATTTAAATGTTGGTAATTCTGATGGAAATAACGTTACCACGTTTTCACTAGTGTCATAATTTTCAAGAGATTTTTATGAATATTTCATACTTTTACATTTACACGAAAATGATACAGCGAAACTTCATTCTTTTTTATTCCAAAATGTTTTTTAAACTCTATTTTTAAATATCTATGTAACTTTTCAAAATTCTTTTGTATTTTGTTTACAATTAAATTACTTAAAGCCCTCTTTCTTAAAAGAATTTAAACTATTTAAAAAAATTATTTAAAGAAAATTATATTGTAATATGGTCAAAAAATCTGAAAAAATTTAGGAATGTCTACATATTAATTATAAATTTATTCTCAATATTGATCAAATTTTTATATTATGTATATAAAAAGACGGGAGAATATCCTTAAGTATATATTATATTTTTTTAAAGACAAAGATATTGAAAGTATCTAAATCGGATGATTTACCGCGGATGGATTGCGACGTTGACTCGGAACCTCGAACTTCGCGACGTGATCTTCAGTAGAATATATGCACGGATAATGCATTCATTGTCAGAGACGTGGAAGTGAGAGTCAAAGAAGTTCCGGAATCGCCTTCGGCTGAATAACTCAGTGTCACGCGTGACAAGCATACGCGTGTACACGATCTCTCGCATATATACGTGACACATTGTTTTCGCGGGTGCACTATTACGAAAGGGAACTTGCATGGCGCTCGTTTTCACCTCTCATCCTCCTCACCCTTCTCATCGTTCGCTCTCGCATTCACCCTTCCCAGCCTCCCAAGTTCGCAGTTCTACGAGTGGGCGTTATTGTGTTACGATGTATACCACGGGGCAGACTTCTACGGTTCTCCGTGCCACGGATTCGGGTGCAAACGTTATTATTTTTCGCAATTTGCTAAGCAGATGCCTCTCCCCATTGTGAAGCCGCCGCTGGTGCCGCTCCGTTGCCGGGAGTTTATTTTCCCGGCTCGTCTCCAACAGACGCTGACATTGTGATATTTTGCCTTCATGTAGCGGAATTTTTTTTACAAGCGAATCCCTGCAATTGTGAAATTTTTATACCCGTGTATGGACCCAGATATGCGAAAGGGGGAAAAAAGGAGATAACGAAGAATATACGCGTAGTAAAATAGAAAGTTTTGGCACGGAACATTTTGAACTTAGTGAATGATTATTTTGACAGTATCAGAAATATTTTTCATGGGAAAAATATTTTTACATTTCCTATTTAATTTTGCAATGTACAAATTAGTCATAATATATTAGGTGTTGGAATTAATTCGTAGCGTTTTACAAGTGATGGGAAGTACTTTCATTAATGTATTTTTTAATGCTCATGTGAAATAAATAACATTCTTTCATTAAAAAACGCTACGAATTAATTCCAACACCTAATACATAAATATAAATATATACATATATGTACAAATTGCTTACAAAAATAATCATTCGTATTTCATCTAATTATAAATAAATAAATTTAATTAAAGGTGATAGATTATTGCATATCTGGTATTTGTTGCTGAAAAAAGTCTGGTATCAATGGTAATCAAACCATCATGGTAATCAATAAATCGTAAACAACCAATAAATGATAGTTGCTTTTCAAAAAAAAAACAACTATGACTTTTTTTGATATCAATAAATTCATCTGATTATTCTGTGCATAACAGTATGAAGACACAAAAATGAATAATTTACGAGATATTTTATAATTTATTATAGCACATTTTAATATGAGATATAAAATATCTCGTAAGCTATTCAGTTTTTAGTAACTATATTTTAATGTTTTTACTTTTTAAGTACTCAATAATAAAACAAATCAATTCGTGTAAAGAAAACACATATTTATTTTTCAAAAATATATAATATATAATTGCATATTTAAATGTAATTGCACAAATTATATAATATTTTCGAAAAGCAAATCTTTATCCTTTTTACATCAATTGATATTGTTTTCATTATTCTGTTGCATTGAGCAATTACAATCACCCAAAAAGAAATAATTTACGAGAGATCTTTTGTAATATATTTTATATAAAAATGTGTCAATATATTTTAAAGAGGAATACAGCATAGAGAATCATGTCTCCGAGATTGCATCTAAGGAACATTTTGATCCTTTAACAATAATCTTTAATTTTAGCTAATTGTTTGTTATTAAACGCAGGAGACCCAAAACCCATAAAAAAAAGTTTTTTATCTATATATACCATCGATTTAAGACAAATTATGATTTTTGAGATAACACAAATATATTATTATATATAATAAAACAAAAAATGGAAAAACGGTATTAAAAATATAATATTATCGTTTTCTTCCGTTTTTGGACGAACGAAAACGTTGTAATAATTTTTGTCATTTTTTTACGTCCATTTGCACTCTCCCTTTTCTAATTTTTAACTGTATCGATCGTCGTAATTTTTACTTCCATTACGTCGCTCAGGAAGCTCATTTTTGCTCTTTATCTTCGTACACAGTTTCAAGTTGCTGCATCCGCGCGCACGCGAACGCGAATGGCGCGTATTCGCGTCAGAGGCTGAATATTTAAACCAACTTGCTGGCACGCATTGTTTCACCGGCGTCCTCATCTCGGTGGACTACACACGTCGGGAAATAATGATCGCACCGACCGTCTACCGTTCCTTTCTTCTCTTCTTTTGCCGGTATCGTTCTTTGCTCTTGCGACGCTAAAGCATCCACGACGGAAAACGCTGCACTACCGGCTTGAGATTTTACCGGACGCGTTCCTTTCTTCTCAGACAAGGAGGTGGTTGAACATGGAAAACGTTCGTGACTTTTCTTCGTTGTGTACCTGTATTCTACCTGCAATATAGACAAAACATTTTTTTTTAAGACTTAGAGTGAAGTTGTAGATAAATATAATCGTGTGTAGACAAATAACTAATCTCTAAGAATTGTTTTTTCTTTTTATTTATTGTTGATTTTTTATTAGTTACGTAATATTTTCAATATGAATATAAGAGTAGGAAGGAGAATTGTGTCGTCGCATATCTATATTGATTTTGTTTTTCCTTTTAAATATTTTTTGTGCGTATCATGTGATATTTCTAGGATTAATGATAACGCTACTGAATCGTATCCAGACTCGCTTGGCGCGTTAAACTAGTTTGAATAAACGAAAGGAAACAGACGCGCGCGAGGAAGAAGCAAACTGCGAAGTCGACATACCGTGAAGCAGAAGTTTTAATGTTGGTAGTTGTGCAGGCCGATAGTTTCTTTTTCGTTTTTCTTGTCAGTCCTTTCCAAACATTCGCTCTTTTCGAAGTTTATCATCATTTCTATGATCTTCGGCGCCGCTGAAGTTACGAAGAAGCGATACTTTACCGAACTCGCCGATCGCTTTCCATTTATTTCAATTTATTGATTCTTCGATAATACATTTTCCTTTTGGTAATCAAATATCTAATTATTAAGTTAAATAACAACATTATAAATATATAGCATAATTATTGTGTCGTGTAGAAAAATTATTTTTGTATAAACGTATGCAGTCTGCTTTTATATTTTCCAAAAATTTTTAAATAATGGACCCATAATAGAATTTTTTTTAACATCAAAATATTTTATGTTATTTTTATAGATATACGCTATGGAGGTGCGAACGGAAAGACCACGGACCGCCGGTCGAATAGCACCAACCGGAAGAGTAACACCGACGGTGCATCAAACCGGTGGAGGTCGAAGAAAAGCAATACCGGTTCCGCCACCGAGAGTGCCGACGCCAATGCCCATCGTAAATAATAATCAACAACGGTAAGTGCATTTTGAAATTATAATTGAACATGTTTATGCCGGAAGGAGAATAAGTTTTCCATAATTCTATTGTTGGTAATATCATATGTATGTATAATATAATATAATTAATTATTAATATCGCGATACTTATTCGTCGAAAATGAAAATATAATTTCTATCACAGAAATAAACACGATTTATCGATTACTTCATCTAGATATATTTCATACGCATTTACAAAAAAATCTTCATTTTCAACAGTGTAATATGTAACTTTGTGCACACAGTTTGTTGTGTAATTTAAATAGTGACACTAGTTTACGTTTTTAGTGAAAAAAGAAAACAACTTTTTTTAACGTATTTTGGAATGAAATATTTTCTATTATTGAAATATTTTCATCAGATTTGATTCTTGAGATATAGGAAAAAACATTTTAACAATAGAAAATTAAAAGACTCGATATTCAAATAAACTAAATTAAATTGGGTGGGCAGGTAAGAGTCTTGCACAATTATCTAGTCTCAAATATATATTAGCCAATTGCTTTTTTAGTACATTACAACAAACGTTACGATTCCGAGCCATAATCAATATGTAGTTAACGTTAAAGACTTCTTTGAGATTTTAAACTCCTAGATAATTGGAATAGCTTCATTGCCGAATATGTGTGCCATACTCTCTGGAGCACAGAATTAACAGGCATTTGTGGATTATTTTAATAATTATTAAAGTAACAATTATGTTAAAAATCAGTCATTATATAAATTAGTTCGTTGGAATACTTATGATGCTGTCGTTAGAAGGTATTCAGTCACAATGAATAAACATTTTTTCCAATATGATGAAATTTTATTGAAATTAAAAAATAAATCAAAAGTATTTGGCATTCAATTTTTTTTTGTGTAACTTTAGATTGGTTCCACGTATTAAAGTCTAGCAGTAGTTAGTATTGAAAATTACTCTTCAAATTTTCATATGCTCTTGCACACAAAATCTTATAAATTAGTGTAATTAAATAATATCGAAGAATTAATACTTCGGGATTGATCGTATTTGTCGTTCGAGTTAGTCGCGCAGAAACGTCCATAGTAATGACTCGATTCTGACTCAAGTTCGTGGAACTTCATGTAGCGAGGATATATCGGGATCGTGCTTTCCGAACTTGGACTTGGACAATCGCTATACGGTTGCCCATTCGCCCGACGACACGGCGCTCAACTTTGTCTCGCGGTTTAACGGCGACGGATTTTACAGCGAGTTTCCAGTCGCACCAAGGTGCAGTCGTGGATAGTAATGGAACGAGGGATAGGTACGGCTGATTAAACTCAGCCAGGAAGCGCAAGGTCGTCGCTGCCCACTTCGTTGATCTCCTCCGCCAATCTGCTTCTGCCAAGCGTTGGCTCGTGCAGAACTGGGGATTTGCCCGCCACCACTCGCGGATAATACCACCCCCGAGATGTTAAGCTTTCGTGGTTGGAGTATTTTTCGGGGCTGGTGTTCAAGCTTGGGATTTTCGAGAGTGGTTTATCGAAGCGCCGCAAACTGCGCGGCGTAAGAGTCGAGCCTGATAATTGAAAAGCTAAGTGGATAAAGGTGGATACACGACACAAAGGTACGATTACGCTGTACTGACATGTAACGATTTAATCTTTAGCGATTTTATTGGAGGAGGATGTCGTTCTCATATATTTTTTGAAAATCCACATGAAAAGGACGATTTTGCTGAAGTATTTAAAAATCTGATATACAGATCTGAAAAAAGTTTTTGTTTATAAAATAAATATATATAGGATGTTTAAGTTGGTTACTACAAAGTCGAAATGTTTCATACTCGAACGTCCTTAATAATTTGAATAGTCAAAATAAAATTATTTTCAGAATACGTATTATGAAATTATGAAAGGAAATCAAATTTTTGGTTGAAATTGTGCAAAGACTTTTATTTATTTTTTTTTTAAGGAAACTAAAATAATTCGGATTGGAATTTCAAATAATTCCATAATCCCCAGATCTGTATCTAGTTAAATTCTAGATCTATTTCAAATTCTAGATCTGTTATGTCTAATTAGTTATTTTAGATACTTTGGCAAAATACTATTCTATGCAGCATTAAATTTTGTTTTATTTCGTTGTATTTATTTTTATTTAATATAAAAATTTTATTATATAAATATAATGTAAAGCGAATATAAAGCGTTATGTCTTCGAGAAAGTATTTAAGTATATAGATAAACTAAATTTGTTTATCTGAAATAAGTTTCAAAATTGATTTCGTATTTTTCAGGTTGTCAAAATTGGTTTCGTATTTTTCATTCTTCCTCCTCTTTCTCTTCTTTTATAGTTTTATATTTAAGTTTGATAAAGGTCGTTCTTGAGTATGTCACTTAAGCGTACTGTCTAATTAAAGTTCTTCTCGTCTAATTAAGATGCTTTCCTTTTGTGTTGAACCTTGGAAACTAACATCTTAGATAAAAGTCGCCGATAATAAGCACCGTTAAGAAAAGGGAAGAAAAAAAAGTACACTCCCGCGTCTCGTTGTTGACGGTTGATCATCGGTATCTTGCGAGCACTTTTAACGAGTTGCAACCTGTAATTAATTACTACGCAATTACATCTTTTTCCTTGAATAAGCAGAGGAAATAATAAAGTACACAAAGACCGTAACGTGCAACAGTTTTCCTCATTTATACATAGTTGCATCAATTAAATTATACTATTTTCTCGGTAAAGAAATAGAATGAAGAATGCAGAAATTTTTATTAAAATTATTTTGTACGACATACAATGATGTTTTATTTCTTTTTTTTACGATGATTGACCTGACATTCGCGAAAATTGTTTGAGTTGCAACTCCATCAAAAGTCTAATAGAAATCTCAAAGCTCGTCGGGTTTCATATTCGTAATTACTCGGCTGGACATGGGCACGACGTGTAGTCGTTAAAGGACTTAATCTCAAGCTTACGGTCCAGAGAGAGAAGGATAGACAGAAAAAGAAAGAGAAGAAGGAAATAATAGAACGTAGAAAGGAGGAAAGGGGTAGAAGCGAGTATAGAGATTAGGGAACTGAAGATTATCTCGAAAAGTGGTTGTTGTCACTGCCAGAGTATTCATAAGTCGTCTGGTATCGTATTTCTGTGATTTTGCTGCGCAAAATTACGTTGCTGTTCTACCTGAATAAATTTACATGTTACCGGTAATCAGGTTGTAAAACAGGATCTTGTTTGTACTTTGCATGATTTCAATTTACATTACAGTATTAATGTGACAATTAATGTTATTAATGTTATACAAATTCAAGATAACACATTACATAAAATTAATTATGTAATTAATCAATGTGATATATATAAATTGTTGATAACTTTTTAATTTCTTTTAAGATGACTTTTGACAAAGACATAAATTTTATGTCGCAATCTTTTTTCGATATATAATAAAATTAATAATGATTATTTTTTTAAATAATATTATAACAACACATGTATAATATACGTACACCTTTAAATTCCTTGGAATCTTACTCTAAAGAGTAAAAATTGAGCCAATCTCGAAAAAACTAAGTTTTCAGTCTTTGATAATGAGATTTCACTCTTCAGAGTATGTGAGATTTACTCTAAAAGTTTTGTATAGGATAATATTCTGCAAGTCTATTAATTACGAGCGAGTGACTACTTGAACCGCAAAAAAATATTTGCGCCAGTGTGAGTTACCGAGGAAAATTGAATGCACAGTGGTTAAATGCTGATCATTGAAATTCTACGATTTTCTGGTTCATGGTATTTTTATGATTTCCGTGGCATCTCTTTTTCGATTTTCTTTTTCTCTCTCTCTCTCTCTCTCTCTCTCTCTCTCTCTCTCTCTCTCCGTTTCTCTTTTTCTCGACGTACGTACATTTCATTAAACACTCCTTTTTTTCCTACATTCGCGACCACCCTTCGTAAATATTCGTGCGGCGAAGGTTCTACAGCTATTCGCAATGAATCCCCCGTTTCCCGGGGGGTAGATGTAGACGCGTAGCGATGGAAATGGGTGGGGTGCGTCAGGAAGTTTGAAGTATTTTCCTCATAAAGCTTTCGAGGTATCTAAAATATTTGCGACGATGCGGATTTCGCTTCGGGATTTTAATTAATTAACGACCCGACACGCTGACTGGCCCGAACGAACCAGTTTGGTCAGACGATGTGAGGGGCGGAAGGTGATGGTAACGGGAGGTGAGTGGAGGAGGTAAAGGTTCATTAGAACCTCGCGAACCAGCTTGAAATTCTGTCGACCACAATGTAAATAACTCACTCGTGCTTTATATAAAGCAGAGAGAGGACCTTTGTGCCAAAGAGCCGCCCGTATGCGTTCATTAGGCGGTGTTTAGTTTTAGTTACATTTCGAACCATGCGCGTGAACACGTCCGCGTATTACAGTATTATACGTGTACGCGAAGAATCGTTGAAGTATCTAGCTTTCGAAGCCTCGCTGTATCCGTCGGGTTTGCCCTGAGGATAATTGCACAGAGACTGATTGGATGAAAGGAACACCTTTTATGTCGCGGTATATTAAGAACTTGTTAAATCAGGAAAGGTAGGCGAGATTGTATTACGAATGATTGTGCGATACTTTAGTTAACAATACGTGAAATAATAGAGTGATTCGCGATGCATATCTTTTCGTGGTAGACGAATGAACAAAGATGCGAAAGGTGACTAACTTGTTCTTTACGAATCATATATAGGTATATATCTTTCGCGAGTATCATAATTGCAGGAAGTCCTGGGTAAAAAATGCGAAATGCAGATTGCAATTATCGTTGCAAATCAGTCGAGCCACATGGTCGCCTTGGTAAGGAAATAATACGAAAGATAATAATTCCGATCTCTCAAAGCGATTCTCCAGAATCTGGTACATCTCCTCCTGGGAATATCGCGACTAACGAACGCGCCGGTGCCACCGCGGTGGAATATACGCCAATTAGCCCGTATTTTTCGTTCAAAGAGATCAAACCCCTTTCTGTATTAGTACAGGACCAGAGGTTACGGACGTAAAGAGTCGTTGGTAGAGACAAAGTAGAGGCAATGTTGGAGATAATATCAAAGGATAGTTAAACCGTGATATATATAAAGCGTCGGCGTCAGAAAGCTTTTGCGATTTCTGTAAGAGGAAAACGCGCTATACGTTCCTTTTGTAAATTTCATCTATGTCGTGTCGCGTTGTTTAATTATTTTTCGCACATTTTTGCAAGAAATTATCCGGGAGAATTTGAGTCCATTTGTTCGACGAAAGAAGTATGAAGTATCAGAAAGAGACAATGAAAAATTATATAGAATGAGTTCAAAGAACTTGTGATCATAATTTTAATGATGAATCTTACGTCGATAGTTTCCAAGGAAACTTTTCTTGTAGAACGTTACAAGTTTTAGTAAATATTTCTCGCATTAAATAATTCAAGCATAAATTAAGATTTCGAAGAAGTAACGTCTATAAATGAATGTACATAAATTGTAAAAAATATAAGATTTTATTATCTAATCGTTGTTCATAGCAGCGTTCACTTTTTCATCACGTTATAATAGAATTACGTCTAATAAATGTCAAATAATTTTATAATGCAAATTGACACGTCTTCTACATATATTTGAACTTTATCATCCAGTCCTTAGTTCAATATCCTCTCGCGCGTGATGCTTTCGTACAGATCCAATTTGAGACTAGTTGAAAGACTCTACCACTCGATTGATTTGTCGCGCAGGTCGAGAGTTAATTAGCTTGGAGTAGGCGATGGTAACCTAAAGGTTCTCTGACTGGTGACCTTTAATCAAGAGATTAATCAAGCGATAGCCGCACATTATCGACGTCTATGTGTGTGACAATTAAAACCATTTAAAACCACACGTTGATTGAGTTTCTTGTGATTTCTTTAATTATTTATTTAACTGCCTTTCTTAATTATACTCTTATATATAAGAAATAATATATATTTCTTATTTTTCATAATTATCCATATAGTCGAAGATGTGACTTATAATATTTCGCTATTTTTATATTTTTTAATATAATCTCTCTCTCTCTCTCTCTCTCTCTCTCTCTCTCTCTCTCTCTCTCTCTTATATTTTACATATAATTTTCATGTTGTCTTTTACAATTTTCAAAAATGTTATTTTTATTAAAAGCTTTATCACTCTACACACAAAACTTAACAATTTAATGACAAACTTCTTTAAGTTATCTCTTGTTTTATTGACGTGATTTATATAATTGAATTTACAACGTACGGCAAAGAATTGACTTTTGATTATAGTTTATTCTTTTAGCGACAAGTTTTATTGTTTCTTTATTTATTGATTTATACTTACTTTTTCTTACTCCGATACCCGAAATATACGCGAAACCAGTAACTCTCGATAGTAATTTACTTTTTACGGCTTTTGATAGCGAGTTGTTTCTTTACTTCTTTGAGAGCGATTTGCTTCTTTATGACTGATAGAAACTCGTGGGTTTTACGGCACTTGATAGTGATTTATATTTCGTCACACAAAACCATTCTGTTCGCGGCCTTTTTTCATCCCGCATTGATCTGCACGAACGGATCTATCATTGATCACGCGTGCCTTCTGCTTTTGGTTTTTGATGGATTGTACGAGCACGCACGAGTGCACTGCCTCAAATACATTGAAGTGCTTAACGAGGCAGATTTTCACAGGATCGATCATAAAAATGGAAAAATGAATATCCCGCTACGGAGGACTTCGATACCGTTCGTGTCGTTGTGTACACGTACGTTTGATACGAATCGTAGCGAACTATGCATACGAGAATGATACGGCGCGTTCGCACCGCAGGTCAAAGGCCCGCAGAAATTTTGACAAAATCCGGAATCGCTGCCTCTCGAAGAAGAGGTACCGGATGTGTAAGGTATATTACAAAAATACTGCAATTCCTACTATTTCATTTTCAACCGAATTTGCTGCATCGTAGAACGCAAATACATTTTCTATCTTCTCAAGTCAGAAAAAAACATTCGTTATTATCAATATTAGTTATTAAAAAAAAAAAAAAATAGTTTATTTGTGGGATTCTACACATGAAAAATTTTGATGTGTGGAGTACTTCACACACTTCGCATAAAAGTCAGCGCCTATACATATAGATGCTGGCATTTTAATAATGAATATTTGTTTCTATTTACTTTCATTTGATGAACATCAATGTTAATAATTAAGTTTGATCAGTTAATATTTATTGGATTTGAAAAATTATCTTATAATTTAAACAAAAAAGAACTTTTTAAAAAAAGGATTAACGAGTTATCATTCTCTTATATTAAATTTTAGGATAGTATTCGTAATCCGTTATTATTTTAAGACCGTCTTAAGTAATGCCTTATAAGATGCTAATAACGATTTTCTGATTGGTTCATCTTAAGACTGTACTTAAGTCGATCCTAAATATAAGATCCAATTATAAATACTATATCTTTAGTATCTGATTTACAGTTGTTGCAATATACAATCTGCCTTATCGGCGCGCGATATACCCGGTGTCAAGATAGAAAGCGCTTGGTATCTCAATCTAGCGGCAGGTCACAGAACATCATTGAAGGGATGCTGCGACGTCGGGACGCCGATAGTGCTCGGCGTCTCCGTTAGTAGGCGCCACTTTCCAAAGAGTCGTCTCATGGAGGGTGTCTTTCACCCCCTCCCGGCGGTGCGGTCGAAACTTCTCTCTCTCTCTGCAGAGATTCATGGTTAAACCAAACTTGTAAACTTGGAAATGTCCACAGTATCATTTCGTAATTAATTAGATCGTGAAAATGTGTTGCCGATAACTCGCGGAATCGTATCCAACTGTGTAAATTTCTTTGATGGAGACTCATTTAATTATCACAATGTAAAATGACGGTTAAATAGTTGAAATTAGTTTCAAGTTATTAGCTTAATTTCTCTCTTTTATAGTTTTTACTAAAAGATTTAATTTCTTGACATTGTTCAAATTGTGCTTGCGACAACCGCGTCACATATTATGCAATAAAAACAACAGCGGATAATGCAGATTAGCGATCGAACATTTAGTTACTTTCCGCGAACGCGGCACTCGTTACCTCAGGAATCACGTCGTATTTATCCGCATCGTGAATACTTTATCAGGCGCAGGTCGTTAACCTAATGGAGACGACGTTAAAGCCGAAGGGGATCGATATAGTGCACTTTTGCCATCGTCATCTACGAAGGCCGAGGCCAATCGTAAGGAAAGACATCGTAAGAAAAGGCGAGAGAATCCGCGCGGCTCTAATAGCGCGTGAACGCACTTAATGGAACCATTTGAATCATAATGCGACCGATCGGGGCCGCGATTGGCAGTTTCTACCCGGGGGATCTCAGACCGCGTCTTGCTCTAATCGCCTTTTCTGATTAGAAAACCGGTATAGGTCATTCCCGCACCGTTATGAGGCATATAATCGTTCATATAATGATAAAAGATAGATCATTTCGATATAAACGTGCGTACGTTACATTTTTCTTTCTATATCATTTTTCTAAAGTACGTTGGTTTTCGCGTAGAAATAAATTATTTTTTTGCCACTACGTTTCCCTTTATGATTATATTTATGATAACGTTAAATTTTGATCATATACAGTAAAATATTATATTTTAAGGATAGATTGCTAAGTAATTAATGCATAGCGGATACAATGAAAAGATTGGCTGAATATGGCATTTTTAATTTGTTACAGCAGCCAATCTTTTCTTTTAGTGTAGACTTTAATACATACCTGTGTATCTCTCTTATACATTGAAAACAAAGGAAAATGCAAAATCTATAATGTGAGTGTAAAATTAAACTGGAGCGCGAAATAAGTATACAATAAAACGTTATGAAAAAGTATAATGAGCAATGTTCACACGAAGATATTATATTTAGAAAAGTACTCGAGGATTGAATTCGAGCTCGCTTCGATCTCGTAATCTATATCGTGAATATAGCATGTACGTATAATACGATCATGGCTTGCGACGTAGTATACCATAGTCGAACATAATTATTTGTAATTTATTTAATATCCGCGTTTTAACGATGTTAATTATCGGATGATGAGACCGCCTATAGTCGTCTTCGCGTAATCATCTCTCGGATACTAGATATACCTCGAGTCTCACGATCTGCGATACTTGTTTCTTCTTCTTGTTCTTTGGTGTGATAACAACCTCAACAATGTTATATTACTGCTTTCGTGTTTCTTTTATTATTTACAATTAGTTCAATTTATTTGACGATCTCCTTTCTCCATTAATGGAGTTAAAAACATCATTATAATTTAAATTTTTCACGTTGCATTCAAGTAAGAAAATGACATCTATATCTTGAAAATTATTAATAAAAAAAATATTATTAATATTATGTAGACATTTATCAATTGTATTTTAATTGAGTATAGAATTGCGAATATTTAATTAACATTAGTCAGAGAAATAGACGGAATATTTATGTAGTGAAAGTTGCCATAGACAAACGATAATATCGTTATTGTCGAATGAATACGCTTAATGAGACATCGATTAGAAACTATGTCTCACAAATTGCCTTCTATTAATTAGCATGAACCTAAGAAAAAAGAATGTCTAGTTTAAATAGGACGGATTCATATCGGTGCATTGATTGAAGATGAGATAAAATATATAAAACATTAAAAATATTTTTGAAATAACTATATTATAATATTCTTTATAATTTTCTTCCAAATCAAATATATGTACATTTTTTAACATAAAAATATTATCGCCTTTTTTATTAAACATATTTATTTAATGAATATAATAATCGTTATAGTTATTCTCTTATAATGTTACCATGCCTGATTATAAAAGTCTCTTAAATTATTTATTATATAATTTTGGAGATATCTGCTTTATAGAATTTTAAATTTTCTGTACTCTGATCGGGCTCCTGCAATTTGAATATACCCATACTGAAACGTACGTGACGAAATGTGTTTTTATTCTAACGATATGTTTATGTTAATCGTGAATTATTAATTTTAGCGTTGAAAACTTTTTATAAGATAATTGATAATAGATAAATTAAGATAATTGATGTTTATTAATTTAAATTTTGGAAACATCGAATATTGACGAGATCGGCTTAGTTATCGTTAAGGACAGAGTTCAAACGCGCAGACAGTGCTTACAAGCGCGCACTATTTGCAACCGCGGAGATAGCGATCGATATTTCGACCGTGAAGCTTCGTTAATGAGATCGTTTAATTCCACGCTCGCGCGACTCCACGTATGCGCTTACAGGTCGTTACAGCACTCGCTGCTGTCGCCTCAGACGTCTATAATAATGACGCTAAATTACCATCTCTATCTGTCGTATCTCTGATAATCCTCTCGAAGAATGAGACGAGGATGAATGAACGTAGGTGGTTCTGTAACTGACTTTATGCTAAGATTCTTGGATATACGATATCGCAATAATATCCAATCAATATTTAAAATATACGAATCTATATGAAATTATAAACAATAAGTCAAATTAGATCTCTAGGTGAGAATAATGCGTGCTAATAAGTAAACAAAATGAAAATAAAAAATATACACATATACAATTATATAGATACAATTTTCTTTAGGGATATATGAAATATATAATTTTATTATGTTGATGCGATGTTAAATAAAATGAAAATAACAAAAGGAAACGTAAAAAATGAAATTAAATCTAATATGATTTTCTGTTAAACGATTTATTTTATTCGTATCTCATTCGCGTGCTATTTAGATGCCGGTAGTTGGCCATTTATAAATTCAGGAAATACATACATAAGTGTATAGGAGATATACGCGTGTATGCATAAATGCGTGCATAAGTGCGTCCGGTGCCAATGATCCACTGTGAATAATCGACATTGCGTTTACGTACTCGCGTTTACCTGCGACGTTGGGTGGACAAGTGGGCGTAGGACATGGATCACAGGATTATATCTTGTCCAAAGGATATCCTGTTTAAGGGGTATCCTGTTTAAGTGTACATCATGCTCCATCGACCATTGTCTCGTTGACGAAACATACAAATGCTAATCGAGAAAATTGGTTTAAATGGCAGGTATTCCTATTTTTTTTCGATTGCTTAATTGTTTTAATTATAAATTCTTTATAAGCAATGTGATAATGATTATTTTTTGCGAAACTTTCTTCGATAAATTATTGTGAAACTGATGAATATAATATGCGTAAATTATTAAATGGAGAATAATATTGCTTTTCATTTTATTGTTCATGGAACATTGAATGACCATTGAAACGCGCGAGACTATAACACAGGTGACAGAGATTGTTATAGGAAAAATCTGTAACGGACACAGAGTATTTAGTGTTTTAATTTCATTTTTTTAATCGGTCAATCTCTCTCTCTCTCTCTCTCTCTCTCCACGATTTACGATCAATATGCATGTTTTTACAACGTGAGCCTAAATATTTTATTATTCATTGCGCACGTAAATATAAACTAGCTATTATGCACACACACACACACACACTACACGGCTTGCCGTCTATAAAATTTGCGTAAAACCGCTTTTCTGTAAATTACGACACTGTTAATAACGGAGCATAATAGCAAATTTTGATTATGAATCTGCTGTATCATTTTCGCTCCCAAACTCGGAATTTTATACGTTTATCTGCAGCTTATTAATTGCAAGCGATACGGTGTATTCTCTTGTTTGCTTCAGAATATATTTGTAATTAAAATATTACACGATATTCAGTCGCGCGCGAAAACTGGACAGGTAATATTTAAGCCAGTATTAAGGACCGTCATCTTTGTACAAACAAGATTGAAATTGAACGGAACATAATTAATTTTATTAAATAAACAAAAAGATCCACATTACATCCAACTGTTGTGAGTATATACAGCTGTTTATATAAAATACTTGAAATTATTTCGTTGTAATTGCCTTTCGTTCATTTCCTACAGTTGTTGGTTATGCAATTGCATCTTGAGAAGAAATTGAACCGTACACGCGTCGTTATCACTTCCGGTGCACTCGCCTTCGAATGAATTGACTCTGTTATCGGCGGCGCTATCTCGGGTGTTGGTGCATATGCGTTTTAACGACGGTATAACTAATTAATCCGTGAATGGCGCAACTAGTAGAGCGACGGAGCAAATAGTAGAGCTACGGAAATTATGTACCGGTACGTCAATGTCAGCTCGCGGAATGTGCTTCCATGTACTTAACGAGACAACGCGCGCGAGTCTGGCAAATTCAGAACGTGGCGGTATCGATCTGCGTGTGGTTGTATGTACATTCGCGCCGAGTTGTTACAAGGTACTCGTATGAGATATGCACAATAGTGATATCGCTCTGATATCCTTCATCCTTCTTCCCGGTTCCGTGCAGCGCAATCTCTAAACACTCTCTCGCATTGTTTATCTCGCAAAAAAAAATATATATATTGTTGCTCGGATTATCCGCGCTTCTTTTTATCTACGAAATTTTTGATTATTTTTTCATTAATTTTTCTTTAATAAATATAAGAAAGTGTTATAACTTATAAATGATTTAAAACGTTTAGAGATTTTCATGCATACATATGTATGTGCAATATATTTTTCGTGATTCGAGATTCGCATTCTCCTTCGACGATTTTATTGATGAAAAGCTATAAATACGTATTTTGCGTTTGACAAGCGCACGTTTATTCGTTATTTTATCGTCATCGACAGCTATGATGAACAATGTGTTATTTCGAAACAGTATCGATGCAATAGCGCATTGTTCGTACATTTTCCATGTAGGAAATCTGAGGGAAGTGATTGGCTTTCCTTCATGCTTGTTTGAAATCGCAATGTCCTGTCATTACAATTTCCGCCATTAGATTCTCGTTGCAACGTTTATGAATGTTCTTTTCTTTCTCGTTTGCAATGGAGAAATAGATATTAGCTATTTCATTATATAATATATTGAAATCAGGTCCCGAATTATTAATAACGAAAGACACAGTTATATCTCATACGCAGTATTACCGTTACTGGCGATACATAATTAGTGATTGGTATACTTCATTAATCATTATCGACTTAATTTATAAATAACCGCCGCTACTATTTTTCAACACAGCTACGTCCGGATCTAATATATCTCCGTCAGCTTTCGATAATATCGATGATATATACCGATTACGCTTGAGTCCATCTTTAGAAGTACTATGAAATCGATTTAAAATCCAGGACTGAGAGATACACGTGCGATAAAGGCGTATCGATGAGTAGGCAGAAAAGCGAGGAGTAAAGTAGCTCCGCTCTGTCGCGGAGGAGCAGGGTCGCGGCAAGTCAGCGATCATGAATTGGCGATAAATCTCCTTCGATGCTCACAATCGCCACTCGGCGGCGATTTGGCCGGTGACGGGGGATCATGGACCCACGAGCTCTCTGGAGACGCCGAGCTACATCGATGACGGGAATGTAATGCGGTCCACTAGGTGGAATGCCCATGGACCGCGGAGGACGCGTGTCCTAGTCTGATGTTGATGGATAAGCGGCTCGCGCTCCGTTGATGCGCGATTTGTCATCGTACGGCTGATGCGTGTGCATACTGTTGTTCTTTATGTCCGTATCTGTGTCTCTTACTATTTCAGATGCCACTAGACTCTCGACTCGATGCTCACGCACGTTTCGCCGCGTTTGTTGCGTCGTCCTCGGGAAAAGACGGGACGTGGGTGGTGAAAATCTTTTTAGAAGGCGACATGAATGTAAAACATTTGTGAAGAATCTCTCAAAATATATATAAGATGTATAACACAATAATATGTAATAATATGTAATATTAATATTACGTACTGATTCAAAAGGTACTTATTTGAAAAATTTTGTAATTGTAAAAGTTATGTTGAGATTTAACATGTAATGGGAACATTTTTTAACGCTAAAGGATATACATATAGGTTCTTGAGTTCTCTACTAAAGTTTCTCTATTAAAGTTATTAGTTTTACTTTTTAAAAAACTTTTCAAATTTAAAACTGTGAAAAATAATATTATGAAATACAAAATTATTTCAAATTGTTACTAGGTAGTTAAAAATTAGAAAGAATTCCAGAATTATCGGGGCCCATATATGGATTAAAAAATATTAGAAGTGATATTGAATGTAAGAATTTATAGAAAAAAATATAACTAAAAGATTCATGTATTTTCATAAAATATTTTTCTATATTTTTTCTAAAAAATCTACTACAAATGTATATGCATTAATATAAGATAGACGAAGAGGTGCACCTTGAAGAGGTGCAGTTAGGATTTCTATCGCTTTCACGATAGGCGATACTCGTTTGGTTCTATTTTATGTCGATGTATACACGATGATATTCCATCGATGAAACTTTCATGCATCCGATGAAAAAAGATCGATACGGCACGTGGATAGATTTCGTCAAGGAGCACATCCCTGTGAGGCTTGACGCGAAACGATGCCCTGTACAAGAATCTCAATTATTCATGACGACCTGCGCGCTCGACTCTCGAGTGTACCCTTCACACGCGCTATATCGTCGCACCATGCAAAGCAGAAACCCTCCGAGGACTCCCGTTCGTTTCCTTTTGTTCTCTCCCGCGAGCGAATAACGATCGTCCGTGAAGCTATTCGCGTACGTCCGAGGCTTGCTTTACGTGCCAGTGAAATATCCCAAAATTATACGGTAATATCTGGCGGCGACATAAACGCACACACGTGCACACGCACGCAACGGGGTTGTTCCTGAGGGAGCGTCACCTGTGCAATGGGGAGGGTAGGATACGAAGATGCGAGGGCATCTCTAGGGATCTTCGCTTCTTCCTTCTCCCCCTCCCTCCTGCGGCGAACATTTTCATAAACTCTCTCATAAAGCATACTCGCATCCTGCCATGTATCCCGCCGCCAAGCGCAAAATGGATACATTGGCATTAATTACGCTTGAATGGAACCGCGAGAGCGGTTTCGTAACTTTCCGCCAACAATCCTGAAATGCCAACAAGTGGGAGGAGTGAAGGATGAAGCGGATCGTACAGTGCGGTGAAACGCAACCATAATGTCAAACAGACGTTGCGAGTAAACTGTGATATGAGTTTTGTTCATTTCAGACTCACTTTCTAAACACTTTTACACTTTTCTTTGATTTTTTTTCCTGACGGCATAAACGTACTCGTTTTGTTTTAAGCGTAAAATATGTGTCGCGAGAATATGTGTCTCAGAACGTGACAGCTTTGTAATTTGAAAAATTATTTAGTATTTTATTTTTTATAATGAATTGTTTAATAATGATAGTATCGCCAATTGAATCACTATATTCATCATTATTTCGTATATCTCATATCTCTTGCTAATACTGGGAAAAATATTTCTTATTAGTGTGAAACTTTAAATGTCTTTAAATGTTAAAATTAATACTTCGAATCAACTTGCAGATATTGTACGATACATGCTTAAGAGTGTGTGAAACGGTTTTAAAAAATATTGAAATTGTTTAAAAATCGTTGGAATTGTTATAAAAATAGCATTTTGTATTTATTTTCTTATTTTAATTTTTTTTATTTTTATTTTTTATTTTATATGTGTTTCCATATTTTTTAATGACATGAGCCTTATAATACAATAGTTAGCTTTCTTGAATTAGCTTTATTATAATAATATCAGTTATTTCTATCTGACCAAAAAATTGCAAACATTACAAAAAAGCTTCTGACCAATGATACGAGCTCTCAGCTCAATGTCACGTAGTAGATTATTTTACTGCAGACTCGCGATATTTCGTGGTAAAATCCTGAATAGGTTTCAGTTTGCACAAGAGATTCAAATTTTGGAAACTTTTGAGTATTCTCTCATATCTATATATTACGATTTTTACATCTATCTTAAACGTAAATCAAGATTTTTGCCAAAATCTATCACGGAGTTTTATCCGTAAATAACAACGATTTTAAACAGGGATAAAAAGTTACATTTAGAACCATTGCAAAATTTTATTTCTTTCATTTTAAGTTTGAATAAACTTGATTATTCTATATAATTTCAATTATCGTAGCGTTTATTTCGAGATTTATTTTAACGCGAATGTTTTAATACAGTTTTAACTGCGACTCTTTTAAGAAAATATTGTATTTTAACGTCTTCATCATAAATACATAAATAAGATATAATTAAAGCATTACTGATTTATGTCGACGTGCGAAAGTATTTACTATAAAATGTTTGCGAATTGCTTCGGTCGTTTTATGACGCGAACTGCTTATATTGCTGTCTACTGTTTTATGGGAGACTGTGAAGAGATTGAATTCGTCCGAAATGCGGTAATGAAATGTCGTGCCTAAGACACCATTGAACGACAAGACAACGCACTTATAGGATCCGCAGAGTATCAGGAGATTATATACGAATATATACTTGTGTGCGTTACGCGATGGGGAAGCGACTAAATACTTACATAGACGCCTATGCAGGTCGTACTTACGTACATTTATATCTTCCTTCGAGGATTCAAGCTACATCTCGAGCTACACTGAATGCGCGCGTAACGATCGCTGTAAAAGCGTTTTTAAAACCTTACGGATTTTGCAATCTCTTTTACGCAATCTGCTGAGACTGTTCAGTATCGTCACCATGAAAAGTGAACATTGCAATATAATATTATGACCAATTTTATATAAATCGTCTCGCAGATTTATTCAGATCGAAAGTTTTATCTATTTGGAGAAAATATCCGGAGATTATCAGCGACTTAAGCTTCTTATTCATCATAAAACAGTAACGGATAAAATGTTTTGATTCATATATATATATAAAACATAAAAATTACCTAAGTTCCAGTTTATATATTAAAATTGTATGGTATACAGAAGCGTCTACTATAAAATATATATACATAAATAGTTATTATTTATTATAAATAGTTATGTAACAAAAAATCTAAATTCCAGCGCTGCATTGCATGCCTGTATCACGTCATATTGAATTTTCGTATTGAAATTTAATACACGAGAATACTCTGAAATTTCAGCGTAGGGTGTAGGATTAAGCGGCAAGCTGGAAGGTAAAGTTCATATATATCAAGAATTCCATAGAACAATCTTAGATTAAAATTTAGAATGAATACGTAAAACGTGATGAATACGTTAAAGCATCTATTATCAGGTCCGCAATATGTTATTTTTTGTGTTTGGAAAGATAAGAATGTAGAAATAGCTTTATCAAGTTGAAACCACATTCGAAAAAGAAGTCTAATTTTATTATAATTTACGTTCTAGAAAATATTTCTCAATTAAGCACAAACAAAGAAGATCAAAGTGAGCTTTGGTGCCTGAATTTTATAATTTCCAGTTCAAGCAAATTTATTAATTCGCGCCGATTATCTGTCGATTTTGACAGACAGTCCTAAACTGAAGCTGAAGTAATATCCAAAATAAAATTGAATAAATCATGTATTGATATTATTGATGTTAACGATCCTCTTCGAAACACTGTAAAAAATTTTTTACAAAAATATAACCTCAGTTGGGATTTAAACATGGATCTTCTTAGATTTCTCAATTAAATTAATTTTTTTATGCAATCCATTTGAGCATTTATTAAGAAAGGAAGATAGGAATCGAAGAAAAAGAATGATAATATTCTCTTAATCTAAAAAAAGACGATCAGATTCTACTTATCATTCGAATTACCGAATTAAGCAAGATTTTCAGATACATTTTGTAATAAGAAGTTTTCTCGGTATTATCGTATATAATAGCGAGCGTGCTGAGAACGCGGGATAGATGCTGATAATAATCAATCTTAGGATGTTCGTTGCTAAGAAGGTTCTTCCCTCTTTCAGGCTTATTTCCGTAATCTGCGAATAAGAATCCTAGATGGAAAAATGACGAGGAAAATAGTTTCTTCGAATAGAATGTTAATGTCTTCAATGGACTGATCGTTCTCGAGAGAAAAAACCATTTTCTAAGGGATTCTCGGATCCGGTCGAGAAAGCAGTGCAAACTTTTCGTGCCAAGTAATCGCATGTTACTACGCAATAATAGTTAGGTGTTGGTCACTCTCTGTTAATTTATCGGAAAAGTCGCTAGCAATTGGAGTAGTTAACATTTTACTTTCAGTATCTTTATAACAGTGATGCTCTTTTAAGTATTTTAGTTGCTAGTAATTTTTTAAATTATATTTTTTTATAAATATGATGGTATTAATAAGCGGTCTATAATTGCTTTCTCCTTGTTTCTTATTAAAAAAGTGGCGTTTCCTAATCGCTCATCCCTTAAGTTGCCCTTCATTAACACAGCGGAATCCATCGTCGGAACAAGCCGATACTTGTCGTGCCTTCACAATTAACCAAATTAACGGGCAATTAGTTCGGGAACCTCGGCACTCGGATAGCACGGGAGCCAGAGTTTACCTGCCATCCCAGAACCTATCTTCCCTTCTTCAGCCATGTCATTCCACCGCTCGTCGTCAATTTCTATCCGACGTTCCATCATCTCGGGGCTAAAGTGTCGATCGAATTACATTATGGCTTGTAGACCCCGAGGAGGACGACTTTCGTGTTGCCCTCTGTGCCTTCCTAAGTCGAGGACCCTATTGCATATGAATATAAGTGTATTATCATAATATCATGCTGAAGGGTGGCTCCTCTTCTGGTTGGCTGCCAGGGGGATAAAATCTCCGAAATCGCCTGGGTGAGGGATAGAAGTCTACTTTTACAGGATGTATATAGACGAAAATACGATACGTTTCTGCCGGAATGCAGAATTGCGTCAGAGGAATGCGAAATCGGAGCTTGCGCACAACGGAGCTACGCGACAGAATCTGAAATATGGTGGTTTATGCACAACCGTAATACGTCTTTACTTCAATGTGTAATCTAATCCTAAATAGAATGGTTAAGATAACATAAAGGTATTATGTGATATATTATATATACATTGTGTCTCAAATTTTATGTTTTGCAAGCAGTTTTTTTTTTAATGAAAATTTAATTAAGCTTATTTTAGTTGCATTAACTAGTTAACTAATCAACTTATTGCAATTAACTTTCCGTTTGCAATAATATATATTTTTACTCCCTCCGTCTACAATATAGGTCTTTTTTGTCCAATCCAAATCTTTTTTACTATTCCAGGCTTTCAAAAAAATTCAGAGTTATTTTTCAACATCTTTACACTGAGAAAAATGTTCTGATTAAATCAATGAAAGGGCTCGACAAGAGATCAAATGCTTGCCCAAGCATTTTGATGAGACCGAACAAAATTTCTGGTTATCTCAACTTTGTTCTCATTGACATGAACATTTTTTTCAATGTATTACATCATTTGTTTTAATTAAACTGTTAAAACTTTTATTTAATAAAAATTGAAATTTGAGTCAAAATGAGGATGAAATTTGAAATTGAAATTTTGCTTGTGCTAAAAGATCTAAATCGAAGATGGAAAGTTAAACATATCAATCAAATTTTATGAAAGTATATTTGAAATTATCGTAAAAATAAAATTTTTTTTAATAATTTGTTTACATTGATAAAAAAAGCTTTGAGCTTTTTAATGGTTCTTAAATAAGTATTCCTTCTCAACTACGTTTAATGAATAGATAACATCTTACATTATTTAAATTGTACTTAAAAATCGAAACTGCGAAGAACTCTAGTTAATGTTACTATGACAATGTGACACGACCAGATTTAATTAATGTCAACGAAATGAGTATTGTATCTCTGACGTACTCGCTTAATTATCCTTTCTATGTCGATCCTACGGTATACATAGTGCCGGCGGTGCAGCTAAGGGAATTGATTATCTCTCCCCGGGAAGCAGTTCTTCGAGCCGCTGACAATGCCATTCACGTCTCGATCGAGGTGTCTGTATTTATCCGCAGCCTGCTCGGATTTGTCCGTCAATTAACGACCGCGCTTTAATTAATGCCAGCCCCATCGTGGCGTTGTGAGCTCGTTGGGATATAATGTCAAAGATTGACGACCTTCCTAGGAGGCCGAGGAAGAGTCGATCAACCGTCTATGATGAGCGTAGCCAAAACATAATACAAAGCGGGAAATCTAATAACCACAAAAATTTCTTTATGAAAATTACATAAAATTAATTAACCTAAAGACCAATTAATTTAAAGATCATTTTTCCCCTTTTTTCTTTAGAGATATTTTTATTGTGTAATTTTAGCATAATTAAAGTTATTCGATATACTTTTAAGAAATAAAGCCTCATTATCGCTAATGAACAAAGAAGGCAGATTTTATTTTCGAATCAATTTCTTTCTTTACATATTTAATTACATATTTAACAACTTAACTTAATGTATTAAAATTAAATCTTTATTAATAATTGTAAAGTTTCAGACACAAATAAATTCGTTAAATTATTGAAGGTTTTTCAACGCATTAAAAAAAAAAAGTTGCGATTTTGTTTTCATCGTTTAGACATTTTCTTGTTGAGTGCATTTAATATTGATTGTAAAGTACGTCGATGCATGATGACGAGAAGTGTGCATACTTCCAGACAGTACGCTGCCAGACAGCGGGAGACTGTTACCTGTCTTCGGGATAATGGAATAAATAAAGCAGGTTTCTCTCGGGAGGAAGATGGAGGGAGCGAGCTTGCTCGTTCTGCGACCGTCCCTCCCATTGTGTCATCCTGACTTCGCAAGAATTGACTTCACCGGTTTATTACGTCTGTTCCCTTTCTTGGACCGTTCAGATCGAACATGGAGCCCTTCGATTTTCCATTAAAAACTTGCCGAATAGAGAGGGAAGATTAAACGGACATTCAGTGTCGAATACGCAGCCTGTTTTTTAAAGATACACAATAAAACTTTTAACGTGCATTCTACTTCAGTTTTTTTACTTCAGTATTTCATTCGAGCGCGAAGACAATTCGTGGCGCAGACAGTGTACGAGATCCCAGGTTTGATTTCAGAACCGAAAAATTTTCGTTCGCTCGTAAGTCCTCTTGGCAGGCAATAGCAAACCACCGAGAGTATTCTTGCCATGTGCACTTCTATAAACAAAATCGTCGTTCGCAAACTGTTAAACTATAGGTCCCTTATAACTGTGTACAATATACAACTGTGTATGCACCACAGGCATATAATAGAAGTCACCACATCCTTTCGGAGGAGGATTTCATTCTAAATGAAATGAAATATTGGGACGATTACAATAATTTTGGCCCCTCAAAATGAAAGTGATTTTCGGAAGCATTATCTCGGAAAAACACGAGAAAAATCGAGGCAAACAAAAAATTAAATAACTTTTAAATCAATAAAAAAATTGTGCTCAAATGTTATTATTTAAAAACTCAAACGTATATTTTTATGTTTTTGATAAAACTTTGACATGTGACACATACATCCTTAAGGAATCTCATTATACTACGGGAATTACATTAATACAAGTAGGTTGTACTTACTCACGTTTCTCTTTTAGATTAAAGAAAATAAGAAAATTCGGCTTCACATTAATTATAAATATAATTATTAATTTACAATTATATTTAGATAGAATCAAGAGATTTTCGAAAATTATTGTCATTTATATGAGTTCTTTGTTAAGAAAATATAACGTTGTTTTTATATTTCGTAATATTTTGGAATCAAAGAAATCCGTTTACATCCTTTAAGCTTAAGAGAATTTATGATTTAACGTGCATTTTTTTCCATACGTTTATGTGGCATCGAAAGCATTGTATAATATATGCATTATATCTATAAAATGGAATGCAGGAGCAAGAACGCGTGGTTGCGGTTCACAGCCGTCGGGTGCGTTCCAGTTAGTTTCGGTGGCAGCAAATCGATGGCCATTACTTTGATAGTCCAGTTTTTAGTTGGTTTCTCTCCCCTCCGTTGGGCCGTTGTTCCGCCGGCGCGGCTCCTGGAGAACAATGGGTCACAAATCAACGGCGGCAGCCGCTAAATCTCGCGAGGTCTCGTAGCTACGGCTACGTAAGTCCTAACGATGCGTGGAATAGAAGAAGGTGAACGTTTCGGTGTCGGGACACCGCGTCTTTTCTTTTCTTCCCGTATTCGTGTTCCGTTCCGTTCGTGAAAAGGGTTTCAGAATTAACGGCGTCATAGCAGTTACGCCATATCTATTACTTTCTGTACAGCCAGAAGCGTAGAAACGGAAATCGTAATCATCGTCAGCCTTTCTTCTTTCACAGAATCTAATCATTGCGCGTTAGTTATATTCCGAGATTAATCATACTTTTTGCAATGAAGCAATCGTCGGATCGCAATTCGTTCTTTTGCAGGACAATGATTTATTTGATGACGACAGTCATTTCCCTTGTTTCTCCTATCCCTTTAAAGCCATACGTAGAATTTTATGCGTCTCTCAAAAAGTAATGTGGTAGACAAAAGACGGTCCATTAGACGACGCGATTTTCTGCGATGTTACAACTTCTTGTGATTCACCTCACGAGTGTCTCGCTATCCTTAAACGTTTATCATTCTCCGATAAGCGACTCCAAGATGCGACTCCAAGATGCGTCAGAGACATCAAACGCAGCTGAAAGGAGAGTTGAAAAACAGAGAAGCCTCTTCAAGACCCTCTTAGTACCTCTTTCGAGAACTCAGCCATGATATAGTGTGAAAAGACCGATGTGTCCTCGGGGCTGCAGGTAGTTGCGAAGCTATATGGCGAAGCAAGCGTGAAAGGTGGTGGCCCAACGAAGATAAAGAGAGAGATGGCGCGGACGAAGAACACGATGCATTCTTGCCGATTATCGTTATCGTCGATACGCGCCTCGCTACCGGCGGCTAAGTTGCCTCGAATGCCTACTCGTAAGCGGCAGAATATGGTACTGGGATATTGCAGATACTCGTTCGGTATACGGCAGGTATACGCGACGTGGAGCGAAAGAGGAAAAATAAGACGAAGAAGGCGGCCGCCAGACAACGAGGATGAGAAAGAGGAAGAGGAAGAGGAAGAGGAAGAAGAAGGGAGACCCCTGGGGGGTTGCTGCCAAGCCGATACCATCTGATAGCCTATTTATCTTTCGACGCGCTTACCTTCAGCTCACCCTTTGCTTAGTGTGCGTCGAGCTCTTTACTTGACACCTTTTACCTCATTCTCGCGGAGGTATCTTCCAGAATGTAATCGAGCAACACTGTTGAATGTTGATTCGAGCGCGGCAAATTTTGCGTGTGAAATTCGCTGAGCTTGTCCTAAATTTCCTACACGAGCTGTATACGTAGATACATCAAATTTTCGGTGTCTTCGACGATCCTTATTTTCTTCATACAGTTAGCATTAAATGTGATTACCTGGTTCTGAGCTTGTCGTAACTTAAAATTCTATTTTAGTCTATGAAGCCGCGAATATCGAACGAGCGTTTGTATAAAAATATAGACACTCTGAAAAGGACATGGAAAGAATGACTTTACTGAAGTATCTAAAAATTTAGCGAAATACAGATCTGAAAATAATTTTGTTGGACCATCAAAATAATTATGTAGGAAAGTCAAACATGAGGAGCAATGCTGCAACAAATTTTTGACATTCTAGCAATCAGTTTGAGCGTCCTATGTATTTTGATAATCCGTTAAAATTCTTTTCATATCTGTAGTTAGCTAAATTTTTCGATTTACTTCAATGCAAAACCATTCTTTTTGTAATTTAATTGAGTGCATTGTCTTCATACTTTGATTCATTTAGAATATTGTATAAGCATATTTGGGAGATATAATATTGCAGTAGTGTAAATTTTAATATAAATTTAATTTATTTTACTTATTATCAAGTCTTTGAACTTAGAAAAATAAAGTAGTTTCATTCAAATCATTATTTTAGATATATACAACATAAATGTACTATCAATAAGCAGCGATCGATATTCGATAACCGAATTGGAAAGAGAGATAAGGAAAGAGATCCGCGGATCCGAGGAACAAACTCGATTCTATCGCGTTATGGGAGCGCAGTACATCCAATGGCAGATCGATATCGCTGGTCTTAACGGATTTACGACCCGCGTTATCTCTCAAAGGTACCGACGAGCACGCACGCGCGATCGCTAAGATGGGATCGTTTAACGATTTCGTTCCGGAATCTTACCTGTGTTCAATGCCAGCGATTGTTCAACGTTTAGAAAGTACGCGCCATAAACGATCTCAATTAAATTCTTATTTCGCGTCGCGCGTAACAGCGAGGTCCCTTATTGAGATCGTACCGAATCGTTGAACATATTTGCATTGAATAGAATAGACGTGACTTTACATAAACACAATGATATATAGAGAATCGGAAAGAACGGGTTTTATGGCAACATAAATCTGGATATCTTTATTTGATTTGTTATCCGATGCAATTTTTCATGCGTATTGACTTATAAGAAATTCTTGAAACTGTTAATTTTTTTAGACGAAGTTTTAGACGAAAAAGTTTAAATGAATATCATTTTATACTGAGAAAAATGTTTTGGTTATACCAAAAACTACGCTCTCATCGTACCAATGAATTTTGGTTATCGCGATTGAATTTTTCTCTCATTGTTATAGAATATTGTTAATGTAATAATTGGTTGTTATAAAAACAGTTATTCAGACTTTGTTTTAGGATAAATTTTAATTTTTGTCAGAAACTGAGCACAAACTAATCAATAACTAGAAACTAGCTAAATTAAATTCAGTTATTATCCAAACAAGTGTCGCTCAAATTAATTAGATACTGATAATAACTTGGCCAGTTATTGGCCAATTTCTAGGTTGTTTTCTAATCGGATAGAATGTTTTTTTGATAAATTTGACTATAAATATCTGATTTGTATTTTTCTGATTAAATCAGATTTCCAATTTATACAATCAGATTTTTTTCTTGTATGTATAATAATTATTTTACACATTATAAACATGTTGCAAGTTATGAGAACATTTTTTGAAAAATAATTATTTTAAACACATAAGAAGGGAGAGATAGTAAAATGATAAAGCAGGATGCACGTCTGAAGTGCGATAACTTCTCAGGCTTCTAGAGACTATACGCTGTTAGTTTATCACCTGAAGTGTTATCGCACTTAGGTGCGAAGGTATCGTCTCGTCGACGTAGACGTAGAACATCGTTATTTTCTTGAAAAATATCATCATTATTCCTGCCTGCCGATATACTTCGGCGGATTTCTTCATGCAAATGCTAATCACCGTCAGTTAATATCAAAGAGGTCGTTGAAATGCGAAACTTGTTGCGATTTCGTTATTCATTTATCTTCGTTTCCTTCTTGTTTTTGCCGATCACTTATTTATTCAAAACTATTCTTTCTCGGATTACGAAGTATCGTTATTGTATATCGAAAGCTCTCCGATGAATATTGCAATATCGTTTTGCCTTCTGGATAAAAATAATTTTCGTGTCATGGAATAAACTTCGACTTTAAATATGAAGTTGACAAAAAATATTCTTTGCATAGATAAGAATTGTATTTCTAATATCCTATTTTTATTCTATTTGAGGCGTAAAAGAAGTTCGTGGAAGATTATATTTGACGAATTTAAATTAGAATACTGTCTAATCTGATTAAAAATAATTAAAGTAATTGTTATGAAAACGTGTTATTTTTAGAAATAAAACGTACATTCGTGATAATTATGCGTGAATGTATAGATAATTAACATGACTGTCTGAATTAAATAAATATTGTAAAGATATGATTTAAAGAGATTTGACAAAACTTCATTTAATTTTAGTTATGAATAAAATAAACAATAGATTATATATAGAACTACAGATCGTTACCCGTAGCATACACGCGAATTGGTCATAAACATGGTACATAATGACAATACTGGCAAATCGTTTTGTTGGGTCCTTATACAGATGCTTGCTAAGGTCGCTGTATGCAATATCTGTTGCATATCCGCCAGATATTGCGGACGAAAGTACAACTTTGTGTATAAATGCGAACAAGCATCACAACACACAGGGTACATATATATTATATATAAACTGCGCATACACGTGCTCTCGCATAATATAATCAGAATTGTCGTAGAAACGACAAATATCGGTTATGATATCAAGAATGCACTTGTTTTTTTTTTAAATTTGTGTCATATCGGCAGATTTTGAGCAAAACTGCGCGCTTTTATTAAATTAAAATACTAAAATATTAAAAACTCGTAATAAACGTGGCGTCCAAGGGAAAATTGATAGGAATGTGTCCAAATTATTTGAAAAATCTTGCTATGATAACAACGCACACTGTACACGTTAATTAGATACTGATAATAACTTGGCCAGTTATTGGCCAATTTCTAGGTTGTTTTCTAATCGGATAGAATGTTTTTTTGATAAATTTGACTATAAATATCTGATTTGTATTTTTCTGATTAAATCAGATTTCCAATTTATACAATCAGATTTTTTTCTTGTATGTATAATAATTATTTTACACATTATAAACATGTTGCAAGTTATAAGAACATTTTTTGAAAAATAATTATTTTAAACACATAAGAAGGGAGAGATAGTAAAATGACACGCGAATTTTGGAGTATTGTATGTATATACATTATATTCAAGTAGTTAAAAAATTGCCGAAATCATAATATTAGCGCGCATACCTTTATCTCTTATAAGAAAAAAATTGATTAAAAAAGTGTTGTTGATAATAGTTTTAGGCAGATTAGTTCCTTGGACCTCCGAAGATTTTTCATGCATCGTTCACCAATCGTGTGTTAGCAGGTAACGATCGGTAATCTATAGCGCTTTACCGGGAAATGACCGGTTAAGCAGATAAGATATCTAAACCATTCGGATCATTCGGGAGATCGAGAGAGCCGTCGATCGATTTTACTCCCACTAAATAGTCGGATTTACGTTTTACGTGGCGCGACCGGAACTTTATCGTTCGTGAAAACGGCAAGAATGTTGTAGGTGTGTGTAACGTCCTCTCCTCTCTCCCTCTTTCTTCACCTTCTAGCCGGTAGCTGCTGGTTTTATTTTATGATCGTAGCCGAGAGAGAAACGTTGTTATTCACGTTTATACCGTATCACGAGGAAATAATCGAAGCGTGAAATTTCTATAATTTTCAAGTTGAACAATTGTGTTGAATATACCGATCAGTGGCACGAATCGTGACGAGTGCGGTGGTTTGTAGCAATCATTCTCTTATCGATTACAAACATTAAAAAAATGATAAAAATATTATTGCGAGTTATTTATTTTTTATTTATTAATTCATTTTATTTATATAATGCTTCTGTATAATCGATGCTTCTGTATAACTATATTTTTTTCATTTAATCTTTTTATTCTTAGAGATCTGAATAAAACGACAGAAATGTAATTCCTTCTTAGTTCACGTTAATGATTATGGATAGCTAGGATTAATGAGAACATTCGAAAACTTTCTTAGTCGCTTAAAGGAAACGATCACCTACGCAAGATGATACCTGCTGCATTATTAGTAAGCTACTGACTTAACGACAGTGCAAGGATATAGGTATTGAGCGAGAATATTCATTAAATTATCGAGTTTATCGATCGGATACTCATAAAATGTGTGACGAGGATTCCTGCATTGGCTTCTAACTTTGCCGTGAATTTTTGCGAGATAAGTTGTGGTCTGAACAAAAATTCGAGAGTACGTTTTCATCTTTCATGTTGCATACGTTATAAATACAGTGAAATTGAACGAAAATGCATAGGTACGTAGATTGTTTATATGTTTTTATTAAATTACATAATACGCCAAAAGATATAAATTTCTCTATGCATGGAAAAATTTTGACTCAACCCTCCGTCTGCAATCAGGATTTTTTTCGAGCAAAATTCGCTCCTAATTTTCTCAATCTTTTCAATTTGTATTAAGTAAAAGATTTAATATTTAAGTTAAAAAACTATTTGCTAACATAATAAAAATGTTGAAGTAAACGTTTTAAGTATTTGAGTTAAAAAACTGATAATGTAAATACAGATGTTGAAAAATAAAAGCGGTAGATTTGTAAAGATCTTTGCAAAGGTCAGTGCTGCGGCCGTTTTCCACATTTTTGAAAGTCCAAAACAGTAAAATAATTTGGGCTGCAACAAAAAAACAGATTGCGAACAGAGAGAGAGTATGTATAAAAATATGATTGCAGGTGGAGGGTTAAGTTTGAGCTTCCTTCGTATTAACAATACTCGCAATTTCTCCAAATCGTCTCGGCGATGTGGCAGGCGTTGTTTCGACACGACACGGCGAGGCGCAAAACGTCATACATTTTCGTTTCCATTGCCCGCTCCATTGCTCGCGGGCGCGAGACGAAGTAAGTTTCTCAAGTCTACCGTGAATTTTCATTCAGCGGCCGGCGCGGATTTTCGTGAGAACCGTCTCGAGGGGTTTGTATAGAGGTATACACCTGCAGAAAACAGGGGGATGGAGACTGCCGGGCGACCGCGACGTATTTACGAGAGATTTAGAGCGAGCGTAACGCCGGTGCGGCTCGCCTTGGCTCGGTGTTGGATTTTGTCCGCTGGTCGCCTCTCTTCGGGGGTCCTGGCGAGAAGATTCGCGAGTAAAACTCGCGGAGACGAGTAAAGGGAAGTATATATGCGTAGTCCTGAAGATTATCTTCCATGTTATGGTCGTCCGATCTTCTCTTGTTGTACCCTCATCTCTCTTTACACCATTCTTCCTTTACTTGCGCCTAGCAGATGGCTAGTTTTTCATCCTCCGCGTTATTAACTCCCACACTTATCTCGTTGCGTATTATACGAGAAGAATGGAGAAGTACCATGTTCCACCTTCGCTGTCCCGGATATATCCGTATCATTCGTTGATACGAATGAATAAAGAAAAATGATCGATCGATGGATAGTTTCTTTAAAAATATATTATACATATTTCAAAGTAATAAAAAATTATATTGCTGTCCTGTAATAAATAAAATATTAATTTGTTGTAAATCTTTGTAACTAATCGGTGAATCGCAATGAAACTTTACGTAAGTCTATTTAATATTAAACATCTAGTTTAGTTTGTAGTATATATATTAATATTCTATATAATTCTATTCGCTTTTTTTATTTTAATATAAGGGATACATGCTTTAAAAATAACAAAGTAATAAAAAATAATATTAAGTAAAAATATTAGGTTAATCAAAAGTCTTTTCGCATAAACCTTCTTGTAAAGATATAAAAAGATTTTTTGACTAACCTGATAAACTGATGAGATTAAATGCACAGAAATAAAAAATACCATATTTAAAGCGATTCTTCGTATATAATAATATTTCTTGTGAATTTTATACAATTTCTAATTCAAGTTAACTATACGCTGATTATTTGTTGATCTTGAAATACAATAATAGACGCACGGTTAACTTGAACTGGAAATTATATAAATTTACAAGAGGTATTATTACAAAAAAATCATCTTGACCGAATTTGACGTTTTCCATTCTTGTGTATAAAAAATAATGTATCGTATTTTAATTTTTTTACTCGATGTTTTAAAACGATGTTTGACTTTACGTCGCTTTGCACTGCTGAGAAATAAAATGTTAAACTTTATATTTCTGCACTTTTTATTTATAAACTCCACTTTGTTAACCACTGTTGAGGAAGAGATAAAATTGCATGAAATCGAAGAATGCGCTGCACTTATATTTTTACTTTGAAAAGGTGAATTTGCTTTACGAAAGGAGAATGCGTGGTAATCGTACGTAACCGAGTAAATCGCTGAACATTCGAGATTGTATTTCGGACGGGGGCGTTCGCGTCTTTAAGGTGTTCGAGGTGCTGATCCATAACCGGGACCAATAATTTAGACGGTTTCGAGGGATCCCGGCAATAATTTAACCCGCTAGGGAGACCTGAACCAGCAGCTGCGCCACGACAGCAGGCACGGGGCGACGGAGTCGCGATAAACTCTCATAATTCACTTATGGGATATCCACGGCGTATCCGCGTCTCAGCCCTCGGTCGCTACGCAGTCACGCCGCGCGTCGTTTAAACGCGCGCTTCGAATCAAGGAACTCTCCATTGAATGCGAATGCGTGTTTCGTAACGTTTGTGTATATATATATATACATGCGCGATTATTCATAGGCGTGCGCTTTATGGATCTGCTGAAAACGGGAGCGGTGGGAGAATAGTGTGATCCACGACAAAAAATAGAAACGATTAGATGCAATAACAATTTACTGTTATAATAACGATGAAAGGAAACACATATGATATGATCGATATTTTAAACGTGAATATTATTTTTTATGCGTGCGCGTGTAAAGCGCTGGCTTTTTTTTTTACAAAAATTTTCTTTATAGAAACATGGTTCTTAGATTTTAATTGGATTTAATGGAAGGACATAAAACGTTGTAAGAAAGTGAATCATGTTATTATAATCTAATTTGTTTTAAAAATGAACAAGTAGAGACTTTTCAAATTGAAATAAACCCTTATTATTCCTATTCTAATTTAGCGCGGACATTAATGCGCAATTAATTATACATGGAAAAAAGCGATTTTGCTGAAGTGAAAGTTTAGCTAGATATGAATTTGACAATAATTTCGTTGAATTATTAATTCTTAGTATACACGTGATGATTTTTCGGTGTTCTACTTCACACGATGAGTCATTCATGTCCTAGATTTATTTTCATCACTTCATAACGGATATAAAAATTATTTTTTACATATACTTTAATATTTTCAGAAAGCATTTGTAAGGGTGTATATTTAACAATAATGTATATAAATATTACACTAATTATTTGAGAGTTCTAGTTTGTAAAAGAAAAGAAATGTGCATGAGGACTTGAATGATCTAGTCGTGTGTATTAACTACTAAGGTAATGTAAAATGCTTAAGTGTTGATGACAAGGCTGTAGACAAGTTTTAACTTTCTAGTAAACAGTTTGAATGTTTCATATAATTATTTATAATTATTTATAACTATAATCATTAATAAATATATTATCATTATCAAATGTCGTCCGCACTAAATTATTATTAATCCTACTCTAATTTTGTATTAATTTGTTTCATGAGAAAATTGCGATTTCAGTTTAAAAAGAAACGGCCAAATGTGAGATTACCTAGAAAATGTGGCGTAGATCGAATATTCTGCCAAGCTCTTCCTCGAGCCAACCCTAGCAGAAACGAACGGCGAACGTAAATTTCGGTACAACCTTCCGCGAGAAAGACGGATAATTAATTCTACATGAAGCAATGCCGCATACGGGATGCGCGTAAGCCTCGAAGACGTTGCGAGTTAAAAATTCTGCACGCAGCGTAACCCATCTGGGAATTAATGGGATAATTGTGAACGCACGATGGGGAATTCAGTCACTGTCTGGCTACACCGAAGCGCGCTCCGCGTCATTAGAATGCATGCGTCGTAAATAATAGCATCTTATAGCCGTAAGAAATTATTAGAAGGAAATTTCTTTATGACTATATTCGTCTATATTTTTTCTAAATCTTAAAAGTATGATAATTTAATAACTTTATATTTTCTTTCTGTTTTTTTCACATTTTACAAAAACTTAATTACCACTGAACAAACATTTTCTCTATGCTAAAATATATAAACTGTATTTAAACTTTCATTCTTATATTGAAAATATTTGATCGTAAACGAAATGTTTACATATTTTCTATTCATTTAATTAAATACGACTAAAAGTAATCTGTAAATGCAGTCTTTATACGTGTATAGATATCAATAAATAATTTCATCTGCTCGTTGTTAGTGGCGATTTAAGTACCCGTTTGTAGAAAATTAATGGTCCACATTTTTCTTAAAACACGAGAATGTATTCTTTTGGGCTGGATATCATTACGTTAATCCAATCAAGACGTCGATAGACAGTTGCGGCTGCAACGTTATAATGATCCTTTGCAGCCGGGGAGATACGTATCGTATCGACCTCTCCTCTTCATTCCAAGCTGTTTCTACATCGTGCAACGTGCAATCTGGCGGCCGGTGATGGCCAGTGACGGTGGCAATGGTGTGGCGTTTGCACAATAGATTCGGTTTGATACATCGCCGTACGGCACAGGAGACCGTTAATTTCGTGGCCTCCTGCCCCACAATGCCCTATACACACCCGCATCACCCATTCTGCGTTTAGACTGCTATCAACTGCTATTCTCCATCAAATGTCGTTCATATTAATAACTCAGCCAACCTAATAATAGTATTTAACGTGCAGTCCGTCATTACCCAGATTTTAGTGCTGTTGATCGATTCTAAACACAATAACTTGTATTTTAATTTATGTCACTACTGAGCGATTTCTTCGCCAGTGAGAAACAAATGAATCAACTGTTCAACATTAAGTTCTTATAATAAAAATTAAGATAAACCGCTGTCGTAAGTTAAATCAACGTATGCAACTAACACATTGGTGTATTGGTTAATGATATATATACATCGTTGATTGTCATACAACCAATAAAAAATCGTTACTTCATTGTCTTAGTTTTTATTATTATAGCTAGTTTTATGATTATGAAAAAAAAGAATTGGATGTTTTCACTGTATAATATTGGCTAAAAATATTAATCAAAGAATCAGTTAGAAAACCAGTATCAGCCAATAAATTTTAAAACAAACTACAAAAAGCAAAGCAAACAAATAATTGGGTTTATAAAGGTTTTATGTAGGGATTTTACATAAGAATCAAGACTAACAGAATAATTAAATAACTTTTAAACCGATAAGAGAATTGAGTTTAAATTTTGCACAAATATTCAGATGTAATAATAGAACAATCTATGAAACTTTTATTTTTTTGGTAATATACTTTGAAATGTGACATACACCTTTAAGATATAAAATTTATAAGGGATTTTATTATGCATTCAAATATTGTATATACTTGATAGAACAATTTACAACAATTTTATGCATACAATTATATTCTTGACAAAAGTGTAATTTTTATTTTCGCAAATGTTTCAAGCATTTTAACAAATTATTTTGCATTTTTTATTGCATACATTTGGTACATAATGGACAATTTTAATTTTACAGGTACATTTGTCGAGCTTTTACAAAATTAAAATAGAAAGTATTATACGTAGTATATAGAAAGTCACACTTCCGTGAGAAAAGTGACAAGTAAAAAATATAAAATTATCAGAAGAAAAGAAAGAAAATTACATTTTTAAATTATTCAGCAGCATTAAATATAAGTTAATTAGGGCTAATCATAAATTACTCGTTTCAAGCTATTATAATATAGAAGTAATATTTCTTTTGTTCAAATCTTTTTTTATGTTGATTCACACGAACATTTTCGTCTCTGTCGATAACTGCGCAATTATTTACGCTTGTACACAGACAGAATGGCTAATTTTGGCGTATTTTGAAAAAGCTATAAACAAAGTAACGTCTTCTCTCTCGTATCCGTTATTAATTTATTATATTATTTATTAATTAGTAAAATATATTATAAGTTTCTCGAACGTTCGACTTCATTTAGGACCATCTTTGGCAAAATAACATGAAGGAAAAGACAAGTTTCACGTTTAATAATAACGATGATCAATAGTCAGCTGTATAGTACAATCTTACAGTAGAAAATTCAAGATGTGAAAACTTTGGTCAAGTTGACTTGGCGTCCTATTTATTACCATTACTACTGCAAATGCGTTGCATCGATAAAAGAATATGTTGCACGCGTTACGATGATATAAAATTCAGGCACGTTTTGATGTACTTTAAGCAAATCGGAGACCTCGTTTCAGTAGTACACGAACGTTCTCTTCTCGGGAAGAAACACGTGCTTCGACTTTGAAGTTATTCTACACATGCCAAGAATTTCATGCGTGCACAAGTGACCTGACATCGTTCACCAAAATGTTCTTACAAACTACATGCCAACTACGATTATAATCATGGACCGCCTATTTTCTAAAGTGATGGCCACATAAAATCGACAAATTGTGGTACTGTGGTAGTCTCCTAAATTAGTACTATGTACTTTTATTGATATTGATTTTATATTTGTAATATAAAAATATGATTGTATTAGATAATACAATATTTAAAAAAAATGAAATAAACATAACAGATGTATAATATAACAAATATATAAGGCAATTAAGGATAACGGCGCAATAAGTAAAGATGTGATTTATTTTATCCTTTGTAATTTAGACAAAAAACCGAATGTTCGGCTCTACTTATTAAAAAAAAAAATTATTATTATACCTTTCAATTCTTACGTTTATCGATTTGACGTGCTATAATTTCTTAAGGGCACACCACGTGTCTAGTCAAGGCTACATATTCATCTTTGTGTTCGATCTTCGGGTTCTGCCTACTCGAATCATCGAAAATATCTTTCGCCTCTTTCGAACAGTTCGAACGAAGCCCAATTATCGTGCAACACAGTAATAATCGGCGCTCGCTTTCTACGAGGTGTTCACGAATCCAGACTTGATCGATGCTCATGTTAATCCTGCCTTCAATTTCTGTCTCAGGAACAATGCCAACGTTGTCGTCCCGCCCACTGTACCGGCCGTGTTGAAGAAAGAGCCGCAAGAGAATATTGCCCGGATAGCGAAACGGTACCTCGACGATAACATGCAGCAGGCGTGGATCAATCCTCGTCTAATATCGATGGTGAGTGAATATAAATGCAACGATTATGCGCCGGACCCGCGCACGTGCGCGCCCATCCGTGCCCATTATACTTCTTGGTCCGCGCGAGCTCGTATAATACGTACACTTGGGGGATACGGGCGCGTACTTTCCGAGCCGGGCAACAAATTAGTTTGCGGCGGACTTCCACATTGCGAAAGTTTCGTGATTAATTTATTGGGCGGGAATGCGCGTACACAGTACACATCCACGCCGCCGCGCTGCACGGAAGTCGAAACGCGGCGGAGTTTCTAACTTGCCCGGACTATTTCTGCGATTTCCGGCCAGAGAGCTCGAGGTTGCGCGCGATGTACAGTGCGGGATCTTTCGGAACGTCAGCGATAGCACTGGGATTTTCACGGCACTACTGTTCGCCGAAGGAAAATGTCTTTACGATATCGCATAACCCCGTCAGCCGAATTTAGAATATGGCTGCGGCAAGCTGGCGACAAATTTTTACGACGCTTTGAAACGGCTTACAATAGATTCCGACGTCGAACGACTTCTCGATTTTGTGACAAATACCATTCGGAAGTCGACACGTTTCTTTTACGATTGAATTCGAAATGTTAACGAACGAATGAACGAAATCCGGTGAACGACGATTTTAATTTTGATTCTTAATTTTTAACGCAAAATGATTATATTGGAGTAGTTTAACTCTCCAAAGCTGATTTATAATTAAGTCTATTGGACCCACTCAACTCTAAATCCTTTTGCCAAAAATGTGAAACAATTCAATTTTTTTTATTTTGCAAATTTGGATTATTCTTGAAATGAACCTATTGTTAGTATTTATTCTTTTTTGTGTACAGCCATGTCATTTTAGTTTTTTGAAATTAATTAATATTTTTTACATAAATTAAAACTTTACCGAAGTCTTGCAGATTCAGTATCGGTAAATATGTTACAAATTTTGGCGTCAGCTCTGAACGGTTAAGATTTAGATTTTTCAAACTTGAAACGAGACGAGTTTTTATATGTTCAACAAAAAAAAACCTTACGCTAGTAAGCAAGCGTATATTAGTTTTAAAGTATTTATTTTTTATAGAAAAGAGAACGTCTTAATCAACCATCCAGAGCTCGCTCTGTTGAATATCAAACGGATCTTATGCTCCATTAAGATGTATATGTAGTGAATATTGCTGACGTTTTGAATATTGCGGAAATAAATCATACGCGCGCGCAGCGCCAGGTCAAGTGTCTCATTAGAGTTGCAACCGAGTCATTCAAATGTTTCGTGCATCTTTAAAGTTCCAAGGCTGACTCGTAGTCAACTTGGCATATCTCATTTGCATACGACCTAGATATTTTCGCGAAATATAAATATAATGCGAATGAATTGCAAAGTAAAACTCGAGTGATCTAATTATCATTAAAGTGCTCTCTTTTGCAAGTTAAATTTTACATTGCTTTTCGATGCTTTGATATTTCATTGAAAACATAGCAAATTAATTAAAAAAAATCTTGCATAAGAGAGAGAGAGAGAAAGTCTTTTTATTTCCAATACATCACATGCTTCTTGTTTGCTTTTTCATTATACGTTTTTAATGTGTACAAATTTATGTAAAGTCTTTAATTAAGAAATATGAAAGTGTAAAAAAGAAATGACGTAAATTTACTCATTCCATATAATTCACAAAAGATTTTATAATTTGATAAAAAAATTATTACACACACACACACACACACATCATTTTTATAAATAAATCAATACAGATATGCTACATCGTGAAAATTAATTAACAGAAATTGAATAGAATTAATTTTTTGACAATTGTAAAAAAATACATTGCATAAAAAAGATTTTTAAAATTTTTTTACGTTGTTGATGAGATTAAAAAAGAAGTTGTAGATAATCCATTTGTCTATCTTTACGTATATTTTTTACTTCCATATATATAAATTCTACATTATACCGGCACTCCATACACGATGACCGGTTATGTCGTTGGCGCGCATCGGACAGGCAGAACGAGCGGACGGGTCATTAAGCGAGCCAATAACAAACTCGTGATCCACATAACCCTTCGTTACGTCCGCGGGTGCTATTAGCCTGTGCAAGGCAGCAATCATTGCCGGCGGGTAGGACTCGTTTTATAACACGTCGAGGCAGGTCCCAATCGCGTCGTGCGAACTCATTATTTTCATTTCTTTCCCTTCCTTCGTCCATCCTCCTTTCGCTCCTCACCGTTCGTTCGCAATGCAGACCTCTCCGAGGTTTCTTTTTGCTTCATCGCAGACCTTATGTAATGTCTCAGTTGCGTGCTTCCCCGCGTGCTTGCAGCTTGTTGCGCCGATCATTCGACCGTGCGCACACCTGTGCGCGATAGCACGCGACGAGCCCTTTCGTCTTTCGAAGCAGCGTGAGGTGCAATGCGAATTATCGCGCCGAAACGAATCGAGAATTTTGCAAGTCAGATTTCATAATCAGATGCAAACGTTGAACTCGGATTTTCAAAGTCTGTGAAACGTCGTCCGTATTGAATGTGTCAAATGTTGATGTTACGCCTAAAAAAAAATGAATGAAGCTTCTGAACAAATTTTTTTTTTCATATTTTTCAACGAAAATAAATATACGAAAATAAATATAGAATAATTTTGCTGAAAATTTAGAGCATAAGCAGCTCGAATGCCTAACATAATTATTTCGATGATTCAACAAAATCATTTTTAGATCTATAAATACCTCGGCAAAATCCTCCTTTTTATACATTGAATGCATATATTGAATAAATTAAATTGAATAAATTCACTTGTAGGCACAATATTTTTTGAAATATTTCATAAATTCCTGCTAATATCAAAATATGCATAAAGATAAATGTATCATGCATCTACTTATGATAAAATATATGATCGAGCATTAGAAGTGGTTCACGTGGTACTTCAGTCAGTGATAATAGAAAGATCTGTTTCTATAATTAAAAGCACCGATGAGAGATTCTTTCGTTTCCTCCCCGCATGCCTTTTACTCCGACATCAATATTGGCGCGTGCATTCATCGGCATCGCGAAGATTTACGATCGTTCCGTATTACTTATGCCCGGCGGGTTTATTAGCATGATTGGTTGCTTCGAGGATAGATCGCGTTGCGCACGCAACCGGATCTCGATCCTTCGTTTAGGAGGAGCCCGATATCTCGATCTTCTTGCCGGTACGACCGGTGGCTCGCCACGAGCTCGAAAGAAGTCATTCCTTCGACGCCACGTAGTTACCGGGGCTTCGCCAGGAGCCAACGACATTATTTGTAATTTGTTACGTGGATCGCCTCGTTACGACCGGCTCTAAATCCTTACGATCTTCCCGTCACTACCCACGGCGACGGGGACCTACTCTCTCGCTAAGTACTCGAGCCTTTGAGCGTAATCCAAACCTCGGCTTTAATGAATTTTCTGATTTAATAAGAAGTCCGCGTGAACTGCGACTGGGGACGGGAGAAAAATTGTTCGCAAATCATACACGTAAATTATTCGAGATACACTCGTTACCGTGTTTTATGCGTAATCATCTCGATAATGGTCTCATTAAGTATTTGCATCAAAATTTTTAGCGCGCAGTTCAGTATTTACTGAATCATAAAGAAACGTTGTTAAACCAGTACTTTAATATACGAATTTACTGTCAATAATATAAATATTTACAGAATTGTAGCGTTGTATTTTAAATTAATCCTGAATATATACATTGATCGGTCCTTTATTATACACGTTTGTGTCCCAGATTAATTTTTATCATTTTTACAAATATAAAAATTATTTAGTAATTCTTGTACATACTTTAATATCTTTAGAAAGTATTAATAAAGTTATATGTTAAAAAAAGGAGGAGTTAGAGCTCACTGTTTAGCCAGATATTCTAGTATTTCAAAGAAAAAAATGTGTAGGACACAAATAACTCAACCGCGGGTGTATCAAGTTAAAACTTAATATATTTATGATATTAAAAGCAAACTTTTCGAAAAATACTTTTATTTGATAGAAAAAATGGACTGTTTTCTCCAAAATTGAACTTAAAATACTAAATATAAATACGCAACACAGTTCTTGATGACTATGTGTGTGTATATAAATTCGTGATCATGAGATATGAGAGTTAATTAATGAATGATTGCGAGAGACTCATTTCTCGGCCCACAGCCGTTTAATATGCCGAAAATTCTAACAATCAGGAATGTCTACGTATTTGCATACGGATGTATAGTAGGTATCTACAGGATAGCGGCTCAGCATCTCTCCCGACCATTTCTCCCGAAGTGCCTCTCCTGCATTCGCCTTCTGTAATAACAATAATAATAAGAAGAGACGGAGGGCCGTTTTAATCAGAGGGTTCGTCCGCCTGACGTGATTAACTTGAAGGGTCGAGGAGGAATGAGGAAAGGGGTAAGGAAAAGGGCGGATGCCACTGTCATTTTGGGTGTTTATCATATCAGCGAACTTAAGGGGGTTGCGTTTCGTCGCCCCGACCGGCGCGCCGGATAGGGTTAAATCTTGAATTTCACGTGTGACTTGCATTTTCGTTCGCTATTTGCTTCTGCGCTTTTTCTCTGGCCAGCTCTTTTACTTTATTTCTTTTGTGTGTGTGTTTAATTTGTTTCAATAGTTCGTGAGCATAGAAATGTTTTCTTTTTATCTTCATTTTGGATTCTTTTTTTTATTTCATACGAGAATAATGCAAGTGTTATGTAATATTAATTAATCGAACTTTTTGACAAATAGAAATAGCTAAGGGAGGGAAAGACTTTTCACGGTTAAAAGACTTTTTCACGTTAATATTTAAAAATTCAGTCCTTGAAAAAAATAAAACAACTCGAGAGTACAAAACTCACGCTTTTCTAGAAACTAAGCTACACATATACATATACAATTACGTACTTTTATTCTGTAATAAATACCTTCTGTTTTTAAAGAGGATGTAATTTTACTATAGCAAGGAGAAAAGACGGAAATATTAGTAGCGCGACAGTGCTACTCTTTCTTTAGGTGCTGAAGTCACATCTCTCCGGAATTTTCCACAGAAAAAACTTTTTCGTTCTCTCGTTTTTCTTTTTCTTTTTAGTCTTTTTTTCGCGGATCTTACGTCTCGCACTTCATTCCGAAACTCTAATTAACAAGTTTTTCCTGCGTTGGCGTATGAGAAGGCGCGTTCTAATGATAACAAACGCGACATAGCGGTAATCAAATACTATCAAATAACTCAATCATTATTTTTTAACTATAAAAGAAACGCAATCTCTTCGTTCCTATTATAAAAATTATGAATACTATGTATATATATATATATATATATGTTGGATGCAACCACATATGCAGAAGTTTTGCATAGCGTAGCATTAAAATTTACGAACTTTAAAATTTGAGCAGCTGTAACTAAAAATTAATGAAATTTAAATTAAAAAAAGTTCTCTTGTTAAAAATCTTTACTTTCGAAAGATCATTATAACTTTAAAATTTTTGTGAGTTTGATAATTTTTGCATATAGAAAAGTACGAGTTGAATAAAATGGGAAATTTTCTTTTTGCTTTATGCTAAAAACACTTGCAAATTTTTTAACTTTTTAATGTGAAAGTTTGAAATTTTTCTTATAAAATCATTGTTTAATGTGCCTGAGATTTTATTGTTACTGAGCCATCACAGATTAAATAAAAAGAGCAGTTTGACTGCTTATATCTCTGTCAAAAATCATTGTATCGCAATTAAAAAAAAAACAGATTCTTAGAACTGAATTTATCGAATGGAATAATTGCTAAATTTTTTTAAAAACATGTAGACGTGATACAAAAGAAATAGCGCTACGAACTTTTGTCTCGACACAATATGTGTAAAATATATGTGGATATAAATATATTTATGTTCATACCTATATATAAATTGTTATGTATAAATATAAAATCTGATTTGTTTTATAATGTATAAAAAACAGAATTATTTGAGATTTACCTTTTTTAAAGTTACATTCTATTTTAAATTTATTTTAAAAGAATTTCTTGACTAAAAATGAAAGTTAAATTAAAAAAATGTTTTTATTTTTAATTTGGAGAGAATATTGTTTCTTAATATTATACTGCAAAAAAGAGTATAACACAAATGGCAAAAAAAATATCGATCACAATTGCACATGTACTTTCTGCGTTAAGAACGTATCTATACAATCGTAATATCTTTTATATCTGTACAAGTATACAAGATAGCACCGATTAATCCTGAAGAAACGGAAAAAGCTAGTCGATTTCATCTCGATGAGAAATCCTTCCGTCGCCTTCAGGGGATTTTTGCGGTGAGACTCCTCGAATAATATTGAGTGTCAGTACTTTTGTCGTCGCGGGATTACTCGTCAGAATTTTTCACACAACTCGAGACTATACTTCGAATCGTCGGATGCGATATCGACGGCATTCTTGTAAAAGTCATGAGTTCTGAGATCGCTTTGCTTGTGTTTTATTTCCGGATCAACGGCGTCGCGAAGCGAATGCGGATGTTTCATTCGTGCGTCCCGGGAGAATTTATGGACGCCGCGCCGTTATCGCAAAAGCTTTGACTTGTGGTTTTCCGCGAATGAAATTATTCTCTCGATAACTCTGAAATGGAAAACTGATTTCAGTTCTTGATAGAAATGAAGATGAGAATGTGAGAATAAAAATTTTAAATAATATAAAATACAATTCTGACCGCTTGAAAAATTAGCTTCTAGAAGTAGTAAAAATTTAGAATATAATTTAAATATGTTCCTCATAGAAATGAATAATTGATTGGATTATAGCGTTATATAATGAGACTTTCTATCTTCTACTGATTACTTTAATAAATTGATGTTACTGCCTGAAATTATCTGAAATTTTTATTTCTCGTAAGGTTAAGGTAAGGCAACAATACTCAGTTGGTGGGATAAAATATGCTTATTGAAGAAACTAGCGTGGCGTCGGAGACACAGAAGATAAGCACGAAGTGGGATGGTGGATAGGTTGCTTTAATATTCGGCTTTGTTCGCTTCATTAGCGCGGCACAAAAGTGGCTTAAAATAATTGAGTCTACCCGGGTATAATAGCCATTCTGATATCCCATTGTTGCCTTGGACTCGTGATTCGCGGCATTATCAATGGGTGCTTATTTCCTCATTGTGCCGGTGCCCATTGTTTTTGTTTAATTTTTCAACCCCGCTTCCACTTTCGGTCCCCTTTTCCATCGTCGCCATCGCGCATCCGGCTACGATCGCTACGATGACGAAAAATTGATTTATCGTCGGATAACCGCACGCGTCTTAAACTTTTTGCCTGGACGAACATTTTTGCCGCTTTGCCGACGAGGAATGATTTATCATCGGAAATTCCTTTATCATTCTTCTTGCTGATCTAGCCGGTACAACATCCTTAATTTTTAACCGTGGATCGAGAAAGATTCGTAAAAAGCCGATGGTAACAAGGCGATTATATGCGATGCTCTCCCTAGGGATGTTGCGTTTCTTTAATCGCAACTTTGAATCTCTCCGAATCTTCGATTTTTCTATAATGAAAACATCTTAGTAAACACCAATTAGCGTTAACGTAACATCTATGTCATAATTTTATGCTTAACAATTTAAATGTAATATAATACGTGTTTTGTGTATAATAATTTTATTTTCCGCATTGAATATCCTCCTAACTCTGCTTCTAATCGAGTTATTATAATTACCAGTAATACTTTTGAATTACTGTTGAATTAGGATTTGATCGAAATTAATTGAATCTGGTTAATTTGTTTCCACTTCAAGTTGCAGGTAACTAGTAACAACTAAAATTTAGCAGATTTTTTTCTCTTACACGACTGAATTGCACCGTAAACTGCGGTCTAATGTCGTGTAAAATTAGCGCCGCAGTCTCCGTGTCTTTTCCTATTTCCTACCTTTCTTTTTTATTTCTGTTCGTCCTGCCAACGAAATGCAACGATACACATTTTCATACTTGAATTGCGAAGGCCGCCACAAGCCTGCACCGTGATGCTCTTACCGCGTTTAATTGAATTTTTAATGCGAACGTTTCATTTCGTCGGCGTAAATGAAGACAAAGACCACACTTTTTTAATTATCACATTTCACGAGATGAAGTACCGTCTCACTCGGAGGGACACCCTAGATGTTCCTTTCTCGCGGGAATACTGCTGCGCTGCCGCGGCACCTTAAGGGCTACTATACTAGGTGGTGAAAAAAAGACTGTCGAAATAGTGCATTTATGATATTCGTACTCATAATCGAGAGTAGAAACGATACTAAAATATTTAAAAGTATCTTTAAAAAAAAAAGTGTGAATGAGTAATAATAATTGAAGATGAGCATCTTCCTCCATACGGAAAAAAAAGATTAGTTGCAGCAGCAAGAATTCGTGCCTGGTAGCTAAATTTTAGTTGTAACATACGGATATCTAAAACTTTAACAGCGTAGTCAATTTTAATTAGCCGTAGACGTAGTAGGTAAGGGTCACGAAAATTTAGTTATGACAGGCACTTTAATGGTTGAACGCATTGCAACGATTAATTAATGCGATCAGCGTTCATTATATAATTTTATTAGCAATAAACACAACAATTTGGTTCTTCTAATAATATTTTATACTAATTTGGATTGTATAAAATTTCAGAAATGTTAAATGGTCGAATAAATTTTTGTACAGAACTAAAAATTGTGACTATTAGGATACATTTCTCATTTACTTCCATCAGAGAATAGTTTTAGATATTCGTCTTCAAGAAATCTTTCTTTAGAGTTAGGATGAAAAGTCTTATAATGCTGCGTTTTTTATCCTATTCTAAGTGGTTTTTTTAAATATGAGAAGTTAAACTCCACACTTTTTTATCTCATGTATTGTTATAAATATAGATACTGCTCACGAGTGAGAGCGACTTTATTGAAAAATATATTTTTGTTACATTAGTTACATCTATTAACTCAGGCAGCAAGTTTGTAATCAATACGATTATAGTACAATAGATAAGTATATTTTGCTAAGAAATTGATAACAATAATGGCAAATTTTTTTGCTACAGCAGTAAATATACTTTCAGCAATATAAATAATATAGCTACAGTGCTAAATATTTCATTTTTTATACATCTCCTAAAATTAAAAATTAAAAATTGCATTAAAATTAGGCGAATAATGAGGATATAAAAAAAACCAGTATTATTTATGCTTTAACGTTATTATTTTATATATTATATTTATGCTTTAACATTATTATTTTATATATTATAATATATTAAATATTATTATGTAATCTTTCATTATGGGAGAGTATTATATGTATATTTGTATTATGTGCGATAAATTGAAAGAAACGATTACGAATTTCAAAATATTTTTTATTTTTAAGGCAACAGCAAAATCAAAATTGTTTCTCTTTGCAGAATTAAATATAAAATTTCCTTAAGAAGATATTACAGCTTTATTAGTTTCACTTTTATGTTACTTCCAAAAATTTTCCGTTTCTCGCAGTTATGTAGCACGTGACCGACATTTCTTGTTAGCTTTTCCTCGGTAATATCCGGCCACTCTTCTGCCGACGGAATCACTGAGTTTATGGTAAATTGGGTGAGGAATTCTTATCTTTTTTTCGACCCTCTTCCGCTTTCTCATTCTCACGATCTTTGTTTTTTTCTCCGCCCATTATTAACGCGCCGTTTTTTTTAGATGCCTCCTCGTTTATTCTAAATCTTTACGCGAGGATCATAATCCAGTTTTATATTCTTAGACTATAAAGATAAACGTAGTTATCGATAATCAGATATCATCCAGATTACATTAGTTTCAATCTTCACTGTTGTATCGGTAAACGAGGTTGTTCGCTATCGCCAGAAGGAGCGACAAGTAATCAATGAAACTTTAGATTGATCTTGTACAATTAGCGTCTTAGAATGTACGCCTCTGAAATTCGCGTTGACGTTGTTTTCATGGCTATACACCGCAGAACCGCTGCTCGTTGACAGCTTCTGGATTTTGGAGTAATTAATAACGAGAAGTCGTGCGCACGACTAGGGTGTAAACTTACTCCCTCACGGCTCTTCAATCCCTTTTCGTGACGGGTAGCAATGTAAATGAAACACGGAGGCGAAACGTTTTCTTATGATTTCATGCACAATATTAATGTTGTTACAACAATCAATAAATTTAGTGTTGTGTACAAAGGTATTTTTTAAACTGTCCCATATTTTCGAGAATTATATATTGTAAAATAAATCTATTGTTTATATTGATTTTATAAATGTCTTTATGTTAAAAAAAGCTTTTATAACTCGAACGTTTTTCATATTATATTTTTATATTTATTGTATATTTTTTGATATCTTTGTGAATAGAATATCTATATTGAATATTTAAATATTTTTAAATATTTGTAAATATTTTTTATTGTAAAAAATATTAAATTTTTATTGAAACAATCGTTATATGATTAATTCTATTGTTATTATGCTTATTGCGTGAATTGTCCAAGATACCCTAATAATTTTAATTACGGAAATTGTTTCACAATTTAAAAAAATTTGCATTTATCTTTATCTAAAAAAATATAGAATATTATAATTCTTATTTAATTGTAAATCATCAAAGAGGATAATGAAAATTGAAATATAATATAATGTCGAAGTGTCAAAAACACTCCATGCGAATAATTATATTGAAAAAATTACACAAGGAATGTAGAATTAAGTCTAGTTGATAGAATACTTTCGATAATTGAAATGATTATTAAAAAATGAAATTTTGACTCTATCTATAAAAGAATGCAACAGGAGTACGCGAGATTACAAGATGGTGACATGATTAATATAATCCGCACCCCGAGGCGAACTCTAATTCGTTCAACAACCGATTGACTCTCGACATGCTTGCCATAATCCAGTCGCCGCTGTCGGCGACCCCTCGAGAAATCGCTGTGAAGAAACTTTCCCCTTCTCTCAGTTCGGCGATTCGAAATCGGAAAATCAATCGGGGTGACTCCCCGTTTGCCGCACCGCGGAAATACGCGGCCGTGTTGCTATTATTCAAGGGTGTCATACGTGCAACACCACTATAATGCCGCGGATAACACTGGGGAGTTATATCGCGAGAGAGCTGTATGCATGCTCGAGCAGTAAGTCCGCGCGTAAGGGTGTAAGGGGTAATATCGCGGAACGAGAATACGGTCCGCAAATCCCCCATGATCCCCTCCTCAATGCACAGCTCGGCGTCTTAAGGTTATGATACCTACCCCCGACTCCCGAGCCCCCTGTGATCTCGGTTTAATATTTATAAACCGGATATTTCGTGGCGCATACCTACGCGCGTATACGCGCCGGAACGAATGGTGCACTTGCCACCAGAGATTGACTCGATTCCGCCCCACGTTTTTCTAACGACGTCGTTGAGACCCTGAGTGAGTGCCGACGCGATGAGATTTACAGGCATCGATATCGTCCCTCTTTTTGTCTTGCCTTCTTCCGACGCGCGGATATATTCCTGAGTTTATTGTTTATTAATTTTACTTTTGGAAATTGCGTTAAGCTCCTTTGCTTTGTTAAGCGGGCCCTAAACGCTCACTATCGTTTATACAGTTATATCTTATGTATAATATTATTAATTCCTCCTTTTAAACATTTTAAAACAAACAATGTAGAAGTTCAAAGGCTCCAAACAAACGCAAACATTGCGCAATATCAAATATTGTGCAATAATATTAATCCTCTTGGGGCTATTTTACATTTTTTACTCATTTTGATACATAATCGGACTGGCTCTTGAGAATCGTTACGTTGTTCGAACCATTTAAATCGAAACAAAGAAGTCGCAATTACTTTCGACCGTAATGAAATTATTGCCGTCCATTTGCGAATGGGTATACGTGAGAGATTCGAAGGCGGGAGAATTCAACGTCGCGCGACGCAGCCTTTATGATGGCTTCCAATCTCTAGGAAACGAATTCCCGATTTTGCTCTCGCGCGCGATTTCGTGCAGTGTCAACGACGCCGGTCGCGACGCCCCTAAAAAGATTCGGGTCATTTGGTAAAGTGCTACTTTGTGTCACATAAAAAAAGCGTCGACGTCCCTCACTGGCGGGCAGTTACTTCCCAGTCAGCGTTTTCCAATGGCCAGGACCTTCGCCCTCCGCGGCGACGGAGAAGAAAAGCGGAGAAGAATGGTTCGGAACAGCCATGTTCCGTACCTTCCATGCGATACATTTACGTCGCGGAAAGCGAGCGTAATTTGCAAACGTATCTTGCTTACAATCCGTTAAATAAATCGCTACCTAATTTAAAGTTTGTAGTTAGATGGAACGCTGATAGAAGGTCTATTTAAAAGGTTACAATAACGACGGAATACTTCTGATACTCCCTGTTGTAATGTTTTCGGGGAAGTCTCTCGGAATTCGTTTAGTATTATACTCGCAGAATGAATTACGCGATACAGTGTAAGAATGGATCGCTGTCTCGACTACCGGCGTCACAAACTCCCACGGGAAACTTTTCCAGAGTTTCTCGCCGTGCAATCGTAACGACATACCGACTAGGGTAGAAAAAGGGAGAGGAAGAGAGAGAGAGAGAGAGAGAGAGAGAGAGAGACTAGGAAGGAGATGCAAAAAAAGCCGCATGGCAGCTTAATCGCTTCGGAAATGCATAGTGCGTTGTCGGAGCAATAAGTTATCCGTGTCAAGAGAAAAGATTGGGCATGGGGTGGATTTCCGCGGGGTTGGATCGAAAGTGAGAGAACGGCATAGGAGGAAGCGCGACGTGGAGCGCTGTTAATTTATGGACTTATTTTTCCCGGCGTGCGGCCGCAATTAATCCTGCTCTGTAATTGCTCCCTAACGCAGCTCAACGCAGCTCGCGAAAGCCTCTTTCGAACTTAATCGAAATTGGTCGTAGTTGTCGTCGGGCAATCTTCCTTTGACAAAAGTTGACTTCTTTTATATCAGAAATGACAATGCTGAGTAATTGCCGAGATTCTTAAGAAGTCTCTCTCTCTCTCTCTCTCTGTAATCAAAAAATCTTTTTCTTTCACATTTAGAAATCTTATTAATTATTCTAACGATATTTTACATTCAGTAAAAATAATCGATTGCCTATCCCAGCGAGAAATGACTCATCAAACTGATGTCGAAATTGACATCGAGATGTGATGATTTTGTCAATTAATAAACGTCAATTTGACGTCTAATTGAATCATTTTTCTGCTGGCATGCAAAGCTAAATAAAAAACTCATATATGAGCGATTGATCTCAAATGGAAGACTGTAATTACATGTGAATTTGTATCTTGCACTGTATTTGGCTTGCTTGAAAAGCACAAGAGATCCTTCCTTGAAGAGCTTTCTTACTGTGTAACATTCTAGCGCACACGCAATGCGTTGCAACTCTATAATTATACGCGCACGATTGCCGGATGATAAGGATATCCTTCATAACAAATCTCCTATGGTAGCACATTGGACGGCACAGAAAATTTCTAGTCATCGTCGAGAAATGGTCGGCCTCACTGTCGAGATCGCTCGTATCAACGATACGTGCGAACTCGGTCGTATTAATGAAGTCTCTCGGGTCGAAAGCGAGTGTATCGAGTTGCAATCTCATCCGGCTGCGCATCGGCTTCTTTTCCGACCGTCTGACGAGAAAACAAAGCGGTCGTAAATCCTCCCTCGCCTTCCACCTCTGGAACTCCTCTTACTTCCGGAACGGTAGCGGGAGTGTTTTTGGGCGGTTGCCCGCCACTCGCCAGGAATATATCCGAGATTCGCGTATCTTTCCGCCCCACTAATTTCAGGGTCGGAGAGAAATGACCGTGAAACAGCAAACGATACGGAGGAGCACAGAGATCGTTAAGTGCATTAGGAAACTGTTACTCTTGCGACAAACCACGTTTCGCATTCCCTTGCGTTGCGTGCTATGTCTCCGATGGAACGGGTGAAGACGGAAATGGAAACTTCGATAACAGAATGCAAATTTAACGATATATATATGTGCGTATGTGTGTGTAATATATTATATGAAAATTATCAAGGGTAAATAGAAAAATAGAATGCATTATAAGGTGTGTCTGATACATACAATATTTTATTCACTGTCTTCAATTTTATTTTGAAGTTAAAATAAAAATGTGGAGTAATTATGTATAACAATTAAGAATGCTTTTTAAGATGAAAAGAGCTAACAGATAAAAATTGAAAACAATTAGTTATTGAGTAAATTGAAAAATATACCTTCTGTATTTTTCAAAATAAATAAATATTTGAATAGAAGATAATGGAGAAATATTTTATTCATTAATGTAAATATAGTGTAGTTTGGATATGTTGAAATTGTTTTTTTCTACTTGTTTTATTTAATGATAAACGCTAGTCCAATTTTCTATAAGGTTGATATTCCTGTCGGAGCCTCACAAACGGCAAGAACTCTCGTTTTTCCGTGAGGTAATCTCCTTCTTCTTATAAATCATACTTCTATTCGGTTGGTTAACTCGAGTTGCTTGCCGTATCCGTTGTCGACTCTTCCTCCATACCCTGCGGCTATGTTTATGTGCCATTTGTTGGGAAAGTGAAATAATCGTTGTCGTTGTACTTTCGTTGTCGACACGCTTGCCATTTTCTTTTCCCTTGACCATTGTTGAAGCAATCATCCTATTTTTTCTTAAGCCATTTTGTCCATTTTTTTTTATTTGTCTTAATAGTTTCCGTTTTTATTAAATTGATTAAATAGAAGAAAATAACTGTCATCTTTCTGCGTCGTTTTCTTGTAGCCACTTATATCTTATCAACAAAATATTTGATTCTTTTATCAAATATTTTATTTACAAAAATGATAAACGTTTTATTATATTTTATTACATAATTATATATAAAACTTTAATCTAATAATTCCTTTATTAGTTATTAATAAATTAATTTCGTAATTATTGTTGCCAAATGACAAAGATTATTTAATAGCATTGGAAATTATTATTATAATAAATATGGTGTATTTTCATAATTGCGATATTTAGTATGCGACCTGTACATACATTTGTGATTGTATCACCAAACTGAGAAAATTTCTAAATGATCATAATTAATTGGGAATTTTAAACGTAAAATTCTTCTCGTCGTTTCGTAAAATGATATTCAGTGATTCAACAATTATTCCGTTATATTTTGTGGTCCATTATGCATCGCGGAATTCTCGGTTGCACGCGCGCTCACCAAAGTGTGGGGTGCGTTATTAGCGAGTAATTCGGCAATAAAATGATTTTAAACGAGTTAATATTCGCAATTTCGATATTAAACTCTGCGTGACGTATCGGAATTCGTTATAGGGCCGGAGAATGTACGCGGGTATCGACAAAACTTCCTCGCTGCTCTCGAAACGGTTGTAAGCGCGAGAGCCCTCGGACACGATATATTGTGGTCGGATCGACGTGTGCTCGTCGGATTTCCGTGTTCAGGAATTCCGACGGAATTCGCAACCTGTCTCATTTGCGACGATTTCAGCCGAGTATGCCACTTTTTTCGCAGCGCCGCTGCGGTTTTCTCTGTAAAAAGCTTTACATTCTTCCCTCGAAATTTGGTCGTTTTTACACGCCATTGCTTAATTTTAATACAATGAACAGCAAACGAGAGTAGAGTTATGCAAATCTGTTCACGTTCGGGATACATTTTCGGGACTTTCACAGTGATGTCGCATCTTTAAAAAAAAACTTACTTTTAATTTATTATTAAAAATAAATATGTCAAAAAAACATGAATCATAAGCAGTAAATTTGGACAATGTTATGCAATTACTATACGGAAAAACATTATAGTTTAGCACGATTATGCTTCGGCATACCTTGACAGTCTCTAATGGGAATATCGAGATGATATACGCACGTGCCATAATTCAGAAATATCGAAGCGTTCAAAGGATCCTTTGGCAACCTCTTTCCGTTATTTCCACTTTAATGGCGCCGGGTCATAGATGTGTGTAAATTTCAGAGCGGCATTTAAGAACGCACATTCGCGGTTCCCACGCCGTCGGCGAGTAACTGTATGCACCCACCCGCGATTCATGGTGTATTATTGCACATGTCTCGTGAGAATATCTTTCATGCATACCTATTTTTTGCAACGAAAGCAGTCATGTTATAAATCATTCCATTAATTCACTTTTATCAATGAGTAACGTTCTTAACTACGTTCCACCATTGAAATATTGAAATATATTGCGGGCTTTAAAGATATTTCTTGGGAAATAATTTTTTGATCTTTGAGTAATGTTTGGGCCAACAGAAGAATAAACGCCAACAAATGTTGTTTAAATATTGAACGAATTAGGACTAAAATTTAATATTCACAAAATTTTAGAAGAACACAAAATTCAACATTTTTCTTTAATTATTTTTTTATCTTACTAATTACAGTTTTTAAAATTAAAGTATTTCTTTTTGTTCTGCTGTGTTATATTTTATAATTTGGAAAATATCGAGAATTGAGTAATTGATTATTTTTACTTATAGAAAGTATTAGGTCGTTTAAAAATCGCATTAATGTAATTTCAAGTATATATAATCATAAACAAAATATATTCCTTATCACGTCAAATATTTCTAACCGTAACGATACCACGAGACAATACGATATGAACTCGGAGAGAGATTCCGACGCTCGTCACTGGGGGATGGTCTCAGCCGCTCCACCCTCTCACAACCGCGGAGTTGACGGCTGATTGAAAAGTTAGTGCGCCCCCAATCGAGAAGATGAGTCCCCGGAATCAAATCACAGCTTCGACGAGGGTGGCTGTAGGGCGGAGTGAGTCTCTGCCCTTTCTGGCTGGCGAGAGTGAAAGAAAGGGCCGTATGGAGATCGTCATGGCGCCTGTCTCCCAGGTCATTAAGCGATATTGGAGCTCGCTTCCGCAGGAAGATCAAATCTCTAGCGATTCGTTAGAAATGAGAACGACGTCATTCCTCGACTCGTGCATCCAACGCTTATCATTTTGCACGTACGAAATCAGCGGAACATGAAGCTTTCATGATTTTACAAAATCTGCAAACGTGCATGCCATTAGAATAGCAAAATGCAAAAAACAATAAAGCACATAATTTGAGCAAGAATTGTTTTTGAAACAGTCAAAATAATTATATTTTACATCACATGTAATAAAAGTCGATTAATTTGAGAGTCGAGTTTAGTTACTTCATTATATTATGCAACTATACGTAATGATAAAATGAAGAACTTTCGATGTTCTTAATTCGTAACTAATCACATGCCACTTCCTCTACTTAATTATAAAAAAATTTCACACATACAGTTTGACTGCTTTAATTTTAAATAACAGCTAAATTTTTTTTAATTACTCGGACAAGATACAAGATAACTGATATTACTTAATTTTTATCATAATTGTTACTTTGATAATTTAATAATAAATTTCAATAACTTGATTCTTGAATTCTTCTCTCTCAAGATACGATAAAGTACTTACAAGGAACATATGGAATCGTTTTGTCCCTACGGCATATCGGAGGGTTTAACCGCGACTCTTATAACCGCGTTTGATCCCTCGCACGCGTCGGTCACGACTCGATCACGTACGGTCACGAGAAGCCACGGGCGGCCACGCGCCGCGCCGCGGTTGGCCGGGAGCGGAGGAGAGCGTGTCAGGATGCAATTTGTCCGAAATGCTTTCGAATCGCGAGAAAGGGACCACCCGAATCGATCGCATTAACGACATTTTTACGTGACATGCCGCCGCGGCACGCACGCGAGCGTCGCGCGCGGCGGAGAGGAAGGAGCGTTTCGTTCGTGAAGGTCTGAGAAAAAGCACCGAGAGAGAACGCCACGCATTTAGCTAATCAGATTAGCGGCGGTAATTAGTGGATCCCCAGAAAATCGTCTGCACACCCCCGCGCGCCGATGATTAGCGATGATGGTAGTTCGTTAATTATACGCGTTAACGAGAGGGCCGCTTCATCGCTGGCCGGTGGCTCGTTTTCTGATGGATCCACAAATCGCGTGGCCGCGATTCCACCCCCGCGACGCGTAATTAATTGTCGTGAATGCGTAAAAACTCCCGCGCATTCGCCACCGTTACTTCCGCTCGAGAAAAGCGCTGCGGGGCGTCCATAGAAAGCTCCCTGTTCGCTTTCTTTCCCCTTCGAATAGGTGATGATAAACAAAGGGAAATTATTTTCCTCCTTTGGCTGGGACAATCTCTCGTTTCACTTTATCGTGTCGTGATCATTGGGGAGAAGTCTGTCGCATCATTCTTCTTTGTGCATCGAGAAGTTAATTATTTTGTCTAATTATTGGACGCAGCTACAAGACTTTGTTTTTGTCAGCATCGATGAGAATCTTTGATATGCGCCGCGCTAACGCATTGAAAACATTTTATGTTTTTTTTTATCTACACTGATTGTGAGAAATATTTTTCGTTGAAAATGAACAAACCAAAAGATATATCAATATATCAATTCTAATCATATCAATCAAAATTATTTTCAATTAGAATTTTTTAATTAGAATTATAACAGACTCAACCAGAAAATTCTGATTTGTCCATTTTCAACCAGAATTTCAATTAATGCAACGAGACTCCTTTCCAATGTATAATTTCAATATGTATTTCTTCTGTTTTTACTGCGATTCTCAATGTTGTATTTTACAAAGAGTTGAATATTTTGTTTTGAGAAAGCTTGTTATAAAATATTTGTTATAAAATGATAATTCTCTTTATGTAAGTTTTCAAAGTTTAAAACATTCATGCATGTCGCGTCATGAGATGGAACGGAGAGAAAAGGGCGAGCTGCTTCGTAACGAAGGTTGTTCGCACATATACAGCGCGGCATCTGACGTCCATTATACGCCAGTCGCGCGCATTAGGCGAGCTTAATACGCGCAGAAAGACTTTTCTTTTATGCAAGTCTATCCCCCTTGAGCGCCGCTCAGGAAAAAATAGTCGCCCCGAAAGAGTGAAAAGACTGTAGTCTGTCCCGAGCACTCTCCAGGTAAATCGAAAATAAAGAAACCCACAATTATTAAGAGATGCGCGAGCAGTGTTTCGAAATTACGAGCAGTATGAAAAGAACAATTTTCTCGTATTTTTATTTAAATCGGTTGTTTGAGATTGCGACGAGAAGAATCCATGTATGTTTTACGAAAGACATAAACTTTCTTGTAAAAGCATTAATCGGAATATTTCTGAAGCGAAAATCATTTTTTACAAATACCTATAGAAAGTATAGATTTCACGTTCAATATAACAGTTACATTGCAGAGCTAGTAAAAGAACGTAAGGTAACGTACCTAAAAATATAATATTAAGAATCGTTTATCAATGATTTTATCGTTTCTAAATATTTGTTTCTTCTTTTTATTGCCTTGCAAGAATAAATTCTTTTCTTATAATTGATTCTTATCATGATTCCAATAATTACATTGATGGAGAAAAGTGTTATAAGTAATAAACATTAATATGTTAGGAACTCTATTTTTATATGTAATTATTACCGTTATATTGTTAACAACTACTATAATTATATATTTATACCAAAAAGATATACAGTTGGCACCGAAAATGATTATAAATTATAATTAAATTATGATAATTGCAACCATTTTTTTTTCTCAAAGTATTAATCGTATTGATTACGTCTTTTATATCTTGCGCAGGACATATTGATTAGATTTTATTTTCATTAAGTTGAAGTGTGCTTTAATTAAGGATTTATAAGCTCTTTTGATATTATGGCGTCCACCCTCAACATGTCAGGGGTCGATTGGAAGTAATTCTTCCTGCGCGGTCTGTGATGTACGAGACATAAACCATTCCAGTTTAATGCAAGAGAAATCACTCCTGTCGTATAGAGAGTCGTGAATGATAAACTAGGATCTGGATGGATGCGATGGGCGAAGGAGCGTTTCACAGAAGTCCACAGTGCGCTTTAATCAATGCTAACAATCCGTTTATGGCACGGAGGGTTGAACGCGTTTGCCAAAATTGAAGGGCGAGGATGACCTTTTCCGGATTTGCGAGGGTCAGTTTTCCTCCTACTTGTGCGCGAAATTGCGTTACCAAAGCGAAACTCATTTCATCGGGACGACACTGGCATGTTCCCTCTCGAAAGAAATCATCTACATTAATATCGGCTAAGGGAAAACCGACGAACGATTGCACCGATAACTTTCTTCATCAAACTAATGAATAAATTTATTGAGTAACATTGAGACAACAATTAATGGAGAAGAAATGGAAAATTGAATTAACTATAATTTTATTATATGAATAGCATTTGATATACAATGAAATAAACATTGAAGGAAAAGAAAAAAAATTTCTTTATTTAATGACAAATGTTACAGAATTTTTATTGACGCCCAAACTGGTAACTGGCGTAACTTGTTAACAATTTAAATTCCCGTAATTGAGCAAATTTATATCCTTACCATGGTAAGAAGTTGGAACGAAACTCGATGACGATCGAATTAACGTGACTTATTAAGAGTCAATTAAAGTCTGAAGGCGATTACATTTAAATTTATGGTTCGTTAGAGTTAATTTAGCGTTCGTCCTAACCATTATCTTCGTTTTAATGTGCTTATTCGGATACGGTGATTAGCTGTCTTAGTGATCGCTTTTTCCGCATTAAGCAAGTTTACGTCTTTCTTTCTGCAAACTTCTTTTACTCACTTTCTAACTGCTTTTATTCTAGTTTATCGATTCTCTTTTTTTTTTAGCACCAAACAAAGATGAAACAAAATTTATTATATTTATTATTATAAATCAAATAAACTGTTCTGATGAACGTGCGTGTATCACTGATATAATAACAATATATTATAAATACAATATAAAATTATTAGGTGATTCTCTAATGTAAGGTAGATTTTTAGATATCCAAAAAAGTATGGTTGGATTTGACCTGGTGCTCTGTTTTGTTCATTTTCTATTTAATCAATGTACAAAATGTACCTATATAAAAAGTTAAACAGAAAAAAATTGCATAAATAGTAAAAAATTAATACTAAAAAGTGTCGCAGTTATCAGAAAAATTATTACATTCAGAAAATAAAATAGTTTCGAAAGACAGATCACATGTATCATATTTTTAATTTTTAAATCAGCTGCCACACATATATATGTATATATATGCATAATTAAATGAATGATGCTCTGTGACAATATATTATTTTTTAGATTAAAATTATTTTTGAGATATTTAATGACAAATCTTTCCGCTATACTGCGTATACAATTTAATTCTCCTAAAGATATGACTAGAAATATATTGTTACATATGCTTATGCTCATATGTTAATTAATATAATATGAATTCTTTATAACGTATTTAATAACGCATCCTTGTTGTTATCTCTCTTATTGAGATATCACGTTACATGTATTCGGTATGAGTGCACTTCGGCGTATTTGCACTTTCGGTAGCAACGCGATTTGATGCAACGAGGATGGAACGACGGTTTTAATTACAATGCAATTTTTCTTGCGGTGCCCATCTCTTTGAAATGCTGTTAGGCTTCCACTCGAATACACGATGCAATCACGTACCTCCTGGGCGAGGGAACGTCTCTTATACCGCTGCGACGTTTTGATCCGCGAAGATTAAAGGGGTCCCGCCCTTTTCCCTGCGCCCTTAACGTGCCCGCGTCGTCACTCTCGTACCCCATTGTGGTGGTGTGCGGAATTTGGCACGACCGCCGCAAGTGCGTAAATATGGCGTAGGGCCGGCGCTACGATCCCTTTTTCGCTCCTTGACTTCGAAGCCAGAATCTCCATTCGAATCCACAGTTTTACGTTTCACTGCTCGACAACGACGTCAATTCGAAAAGTCGTCGGAATCAGGCACTTCTGTGTAATTTCTTTAATAATGATGATAATCTGATAATATCTTTTAATATCTGATAATGATGAATATCTTTTTAAATACGTGTTTCTTATAAATTTTGAATTACAAAGAATAGTACTTTTTTCGCGATCGTTCGATGGTCGTTTTATGTTTACGTTTTTTTCCATGAAAACCGAAAATTATCACAATAATGATGCTATATTCGAGAAAAAACTGATGCATTGAATAAAAAACAAAATTCTTACTTATTCACCTTGTTACAAAAAGTAGCTGCTAGTTACGTGTTTCAAACATTTAAAAACTGATTTATAAAGTTGTTAATCCAACTGTAAATTATACGCAACAAAAAAATAATAATAAAACGAGCAACTTTAAAACAAGAAAACTTTTAACTCCTCTTAAAGAATACGATGAAGTTAACTTCGTGCCAGCATAAACAGCGTAGCTCATAATAAAATGCATAAACACATAAACACTGTTTCTATTTTTAATATGGAAAGATTCCGATTCTTACATGTAGGTGAACTTGTTAGTGGCTTAATAAATATTATCACACGCGTCTAATATTTTTAACAATCCTTATTTCATATCAGCTGTTGTATAAATATTACTCGAAATTCTTTCTCTAAATTTATCTATTTACTAATTGATCAGTTATTTAATATAAAAAATATGCAATATACAAATACATATAAATGTATATACATATATAAAAATAAATCTTTAATTTAACGAGGCGTTTAGTGTTTCAAATATCTCCATTGCACAATTGTATTTCAACGTTTCATTGATGACGATACTTCGTCACGCGGTATGTTTTCTACCCTCGAATGCGTTTTTGCAGTCCACCCTCGGGCCGGTACCATATAAAACCCATTTACGATCCAATCCGGTCTGATAAATTCCAGAAAACGTACGAGTCATGGACGAAATGCGTGTTTGGTATAGGGAGGATGCAAGAACCATAATGGATTATCGAGAGACGGTATTCGGTAATTGAATACCATTTAGGATTAAAACCCATCAAATTTTCCTTCTCCTATTAGTACGGGAAGACAATAATATTTTTCTACGTGCATTCGCTTATCACTTCATTCTATGGCATTTTCGCAGTTTCTTTCTACTTGACAATAAAGAATCAAATCGTATTAGTTTTTTTCCCAGAAATCTCGAAATTTCAGAGTAACCATATTTATTTTGCCGTTATAGCAAAGAGTAGCTGTACTTTGCCGTTACAGTCTTATATACATTTTTATTTTCCATTTTTACATCATTATATCTTTTTGATAGAAATCGTTTTCATAATCCGTTTGATTTTCGATTAAAACATGATTTCTTTCGCATTTTACACACATGACGTCCGTATTCAAGTGTTTTATATCTGCAATTCGACATCTGTCGATTTCTTGGCAAGAGCGAGTTGCGAGCAGTTATTCGCAACTTTATGGTTCTGTGAAATTGGGCCGTCGCCGCTTCGTCGTAGAGAAGTTTGCTTTTACGACGAATTTCTTTGTCGTCTTTTAGAAGCGACGTTCCCCACGTATAAATCAAAGGGCTCGTAAGGGTGTAATGATTCAGCAGAGAGCTTTTGTCGTAGGCGAGTGGCCTTTCCTCTTTGGTTTTTCATCGCGATGCTTTATGTCTCGCGAGAAACTTTCGTAATAGCTCCGACACTTTTTGACATCAGATAAAATTTAAGAAAAACCGGAAGTTATAAGTTGAAAGCTTTATATAAATTTTAAATACTGAATAGTTAATTATAGCTACATGGAAAGAATGATCTTGTATCGAAAGATACAAATTTGAAAATAATATATGTTGTGAATCATCAAAATAATTACCTATTAAGATATTCAAACATAATCAGGAATAGTGCAAAAATTTTGACATCCACAATCAGTTTGAGCGTCTTACATAATTATTTTGACGGTCCAACAAAATTATTTTGTATTCAGCTAAACTTTTAGATATTTCAGCAAAACCATTCTTTCTATGTACGTAAACGTTAGATATCGAATATTGTATTTCACCGTTAGGAACAACGCTTATTATCACTTTTAATGTCTGACGTATCAAGTTGACAAATAAGTTTGTTTATGTTTTTATTAGGGTAGAATGAAAGAAATTTATATATATTCTATTTTTTTAAAAATTAATAATTATATCATTTGAGCAAAGTTTCAGCTTTAAGAATCTATTTTTTAATTGCGGTATTTACGATGATTTTTAATGGAGTTATAAGCAATCAAAAAGTCAGAATGCTTTTTCATTTAATCCGAAAGTAATTAAGTGAAAAAAAAAATTGGAGAGAAAACTTGAAACTTTTACGAAAATTTTTTTTGGGCATGTGACAGATCCACAAAGTGAGAAGAAAATTTTTATTTTTTCAGCTCATAGTTTTCTATATGTAAAAATTATCAAATTCACATAAACTAAAAAAAATATGGAAACCTTTTAAAGTAGAGATTTCAAGTGTTAAAATCCCTTCTTTTTTAAATTTAAATTTTGTTCATTTATATAATAAAAATATTGTATATATTACAATTTTAAGCTAACAAAATAAACGAATAAACTTATTTGCCAACACGATATTAATCCGATGTTGTGTTCCCAGTAAGATTATCTTCCCCGATCAACCCTCGCAACAGCTCTCTCTCTCTCTCTTTCCGTCTTTCCGTAACATGCACAAGATGCGATCGTCGGATGATCGATGATGACGTGAAACTTTGGCATTGCGGGACCGCGCAGAGCTTGAAAGTGGACAACGAACGAACGAAACGCACTCGACGCGTGGTAGCGCCTTCGTTTCGAGTCTCGACTTAGGAAGAGCAGTCACTGACGTTCCCATCCGTCATGATGTCGTCGGACCCGTTCTTCAACCCCCGGAACTACGATCGGTAAACCCCATGTGCGCGCAGTGCCGACGTAATCGTGCACCAGGTGCCACGTTGCCGTCTCTTAACGAAGAACGCGGCTCCCTCGTCGCGTTTCTCTCTTTCTTTCCCTTTTCCTCTTTTACTGCTCCATTTTCTCCTTTTAGAGGAAGAAAGAGGCCCAGAAGCAGGGCGTTCTTAACAAGCATTCGGCGTCCGTGCTATAAAAGGGACTTTTTTGCTTGTTAGATTGTTTGCTCGCCATCTCGAATCGGGTCCGGGTGACGACTCCTCCGCCTTATCGAGATTGCACCGGTTACAGGGACAGATTTTTTTGTCGCTACTGTTTCGGTGATCAGTTCGACGGAATTGAATTGGAAGATCGTGAGACCAACTTTAGCTTTTGTTATTGTTCTCATGATACTATTCTTTGCGACATTCATATATATAAATATATGTATATGTATTTATTTATTATATATTTTTTATATATTGTTAATTGCAAATAATAACTGTCTTGTCATATGAAACGAGTAACATACTTGACTTTTTATATTTAAAAAAAATGCTAAATCATCAAGTCATTTTAATTATAAACCACACTTAACAAAAAAAGTTTCATGGATCTACGGCCATTTAAAAAATATTCTTATTTTTTTCATTTTAATTTAAAATTTAATTTAAAATAAAAATTAAAGTAACAAAATAAAAAGAAGTTACGATATGAAACACTTGATTACATCTAATACATAACACTTTTGACAATATCTCTAAACTATCACATAAAAATAAGTTTTTTCATTCAATTTTCAGTCATGCAGCATTACCATTTCTGACGATGGACGGTCAGTCGAGCAGAATAGATCCAGATTAACGAAATTTTTTAACGGGTCTTTAATTTTTTTCTGGATACCTCGCTGCGAAAGAGCGCGCGGCCTTCCCGTCAGACTTCGTAAATCCTTTAGCCAAACAAGCGGTGGAGGATCTGGCAGGTGCCATTTGCCATTGAAATCCCGCTGCCATTAGAGACGTCCGATCTAAATCCCAGTGGCATTTGCGCAGCGGATTGTCGTCTTATCCGAATGGTGGTCCTCCTTGAAGCTGGGCCACGGTGTACCGGGCCCGTCAGCCTTCTTCTTCTTCCCCCATTTTCTCCCTTGCGCATTTCGCTCCTGTTATTTCACTACTCACCCTTCCTTCCGCGATCCCGTCGTATGGCCGGTCGATGTAGAAATTCTCCTGGACCGTTTCTGGCGGCGAACGTTACCCTGTTAAGATCCGCAAAGCAAACAGCGGCCGGTAGATAAGAGTGTCCTTCGGGAACCTGCCAGGGATAACAGAGGGCTTTAAAAGGCTCGCGGCGTTTTCGCCAGCGACATATAGCACGACTGCGTCCCATTCCGTCCAGAATTCGAAGCCCTATACGCTCGTCTGCAAATATTTTCGAAAATTCCCGGTAAGACGGACACTTTTACCCGCATACTCAACTATTATTTTTCTAACGTGTTATTTTGAGAAACAATTGTTGTTTTGTTTTGCTACGAATATAGCGTCTTCGATAATGTTTAATCATTTAATCAAATAAAAGAAAGGTCAATAGGTAAATGTCCCAGTGACCGGATATGTACCTGTTTCCGGATATTTACACAAAACTTTATATATATATTTGTTTATATTATTATTAATCATAAATGCTCAAATATAATTAAATTATAATATTATGATAAAAAAGCATTTTAAAGAGATTAATACAAATTACACGCACAGTCTTTTTTTATGCAGTCGTTTCATTTAAAATATTCACACATGAAAACAATTAATCATAGACTCACGATTTTATCGAAATTATTTTTTTTTTCATCTATCTATTATTACTTGTTGATTTTTACATAAATTGAAACGTAATAATTTTGTTGAAATAAAAATATGTTGGCGTCGTTACAATTAAGTGCGATTATATTAACTATTAGGAATTATAGATGTCTACACATATGTCTTTGCTACGTCGATGAGAAACGCGAGAATTGCGTTAAGTGAACTTTGACGGATTAACCCCATCTCCCGATGACAGAGCGTGGTAAACTCGTCGACAGAGAATTACTCCGCACAGAGACTGAACAAGTCAAACAACTCGAATGACTCTCGACAAATGAACATTAGAGTTCGCTGGCTCTTGCCCCTGCGAAAGGTAAATACTGCCTGGGAGTTATGTAGTTGATTTTGCCCAACAATTCGATTGCTCAACTGCTGCCAGTTGCACGTGTCTTGCGTTTTACCTTTCCCCGTCTTCGTGAAATGCTAATTTAGCCGCGTATCGATGCTCGCTATTTGTCAAGTGCGTGTAAAGGCGCTCGCAGCAATCCGAGCACGTATGTGGTACTGCTTTATACGAAAGAATATTTTATAGCTCCTTGGTATGCAACTTTGTATCTTTACATGCATTAGGTAACGTCGTCGACATGTCTACATGGTGCACACAAAATTACGCAATTTTTTACAGATTCTGTAAATTGAGTTAAGAAGGACATTCGACATTTTTTCATCATTATAGCATTGATAATAGAAAATAATTGAGTTTTATTATTTTCTTTTAGTTAATTACTATTTCAAGTGATATACTTCAAAAATTTCTGTGCAAATGTGGAATCTTATTTCGAGCTTAAAAGTATATTAAGGTAAAAAATTATTAAAAATGCCAAAAATTGATATTTCGTTAATTTCAATAATAACAAATTAATCTTTTCAAGAAATCTGAGTTTTTAAAAGTCTATTGTAATCTTTATATATTCATATATTTTTCTTTTAAATCGTTGAATTTTCTGTAGAAACTTCTGGCACTTATTCTGGCTTTTAACGAAGCTGTTCAATTCCCTTTTTCCTAGTTGTATATTCAATTGGATCCGAAAAATTCAAGCAATTTCAGGAAATATCATTCGGAGATACAAATGTTTTCTGAGTTCGTGAAGGAAAGAGATAGAGATAGGTCTGGAAAAGATTGGATTGGCAAAGCGTTCGAATAACTTAAGTCTCTATATATCGCGGCGAACGATGTAAAATCGTATTGCTGTTTCACTAAATATCAATATATTTATCAAGATTTTGTGTATATTTATCAAGATCTCTGGATTATTTAAAAATAACTGCTAATGTCAAATTTAATATAATTCTGTTGCTTTTCGGGCTATATATATATGTATATATTATAAATGAAAAGCAAAAAAAGATTGAATAAACATCACGTTTTTACATGAGATTAATATCATAATATTTTCGTTTAATGAAAGAAAAACAATCAATAATTGTTAATGTGAACTTTGTGTGACTTCGTTGGGAACGTAATATTCACGATTATCTCTTGCTAATCAGTTAATTGCATGATTTTCCATCCGTGGAAAAGCAGGATTAGGTCCAAAGAGAGAAAGAAAAAAAAGATAAGAGAGGGAAGGGAGAGAAACGAGTATAACTGCATTTCCGCAAATACAGATAGAATCACATGACTTGGCGATCGTTAACGTACTTGGAAAGAATGATCTTGCTTAAAGATCTAAAATTGTTCTCGATATAAATCTGAAAATAATTTTGTTGGAAACTCAAATTGTTATAGAACATCAAAATTTTTTTGCAATATTGCTCATTTTGTAGTTTTCTGTGTATATATGTATTTTGATAGTGCAATAAAATTATTTTCAGATCTAGCAGAATTTTTAATCTGTCAACAAAAATTGTTCTCTCAAAATTGCGCAGATTTAGAAGGATACAGTATATTGTAGAAAGCTGTATCCTGCAATGTAAACTATAAAAACTAATTAAACAGTTCGTTATTATTTTATCATTTTAATATAATAATGCATAAGTACATAAATGCTTTAATCCATTTATTTATTCGTGACAGATTCATTGATAAATGAAATATGATATCGACGAGCGCAATGTATTCGCGGGAGCATAATTCTTTAACGTTCCATTTAAATCGTTATTCAACCAAAAATGTTAAGCGAATCATTCTCGCTCATCGAGTGAAATGTTAACTCGATGCGACAAATTTCATTATTGAAACCGCGCTGCGCGCTGTGGCAAGGGCGAACGATTTTAAACGCGGGGCATTTTTTTTCGATGGCGGACGCGATGAAGTTTTGTTTTATTTTATCCGGGCGCATATAATGGTACCCTTGAAGATCAATCTTCTTCTCACCTATCCGCAGTATTAGAAATGTCGGATCGTTATTTCACGGCCCATCCTCGCTTTGTTCGAGAATTTTTTCCGTTCCTGTTTGTGCGCTTCGTGCCTGCGTGCATGTACACGCTGAAGCCTCCTTTTCACAGATTTTTACTCTCGACTTTCTCATTTTCGCGGAGGCGATGATGCGAGAGCCTCGTGTGTCTCGCGATGATTATTCGGAGTGATCGGAGGGTGGCCACCCCTCTCCCGGAGTGGTGCGAACTCAACCGTAAGAGATTGCTCGGTCTCTATATCTTCCAGTGCGGTTCTCGTCCGTTATCCGCGAATCATCTTTTTGTCTGGGCCTTTGCCCTGGTCGCTGTCCGCTTTTCTGGCACGTCAGTCAGTCAATCGGAAAATTTATTCATTTCCAGCGTGCCGTCGCTGAACGAGGCTAACGGTTCGAATACGAAGATGCATAATCGATCTTATTTCGTTAAGATTAAACTAACGAATTTTCTATGAATAAGGAAGGAACACTAATAGAAAGGTGTTTTGTATTTGCGACTATATAACTGCATGGTAAAATAATTATAATTTAAGCTCTACTTTTATTGTTGTCATTACTATAATGTTTGTATAATAATAATTACATTTATATATTGTAGTTCTATATACTGAAAGAATATGTGGTTAAACTGTGAAATATTCTTTTTAGTAAATAATTATATAAATATAAATATCATTACTAATATTATAGCAACAATAACTAATAACTATAAAAATAGAGTTAATCGTTTATTATTTTATCATGCAATTATAGTCAGAAATATCAAATACTTTTATAAAAGTAAATACTTCAAATTATTACTAAATTGTGTGCATAATCTTTTATGTTTTTTTGTATTTTGTTTCTTTTATAATTTTATATTTTTATTTTTCTACTTTTATAACGTTCTTTTTAGTTGTTCTGATAAGGCAGAATGAATATGTTCTGTAAAACCTTTTAATTAATATAACTGATATTTTTAAGTAACCAATGAAACATTTTTTTGGAAAATTTTAATTAAAATGTTCACAGTGATATCTTCGATTACAGCAACAGCCGTAAGTTCCGTAAATCTATGATGAATGATGATGGAGTAAAATGCGTTATTCGTGATCGCGACGCGTGTGTTTGTGCTAATGTAACGGTAAATTGTGTCGCAATTGTCTCTTGTCATAACACTACGTGACTACGCGATGCTGAAACAAAATACATATGACAAAACGACCAAGGATTCTCATTCGGCTACCCGACCGAGCGTCTCTAATTTGATTGGCCGCGGTGAAGGGGTCAGATAGCATTGAGACAGGTCAGTCCGCCGTGAAAATCGGATGTACCGACCCTGATATCCCTCCGGGGAATGGAAAATTCAGTTATAACACCGAACATCGTCGTGTACTTTTCAGCTGCGGTTTACTTGCGAATAATACTCGTCACTCCGGCGTTATGGCCGGCTCTCACTCAATTTAGATATATGTATACGTCGCTACATGCTGACGCTGTTGTTACATACGCAAAGCTTTAACATTGTTCCACGCGTGTTTCGGGAATTTAATTAAAATTATTTAAAAAAAGGGGGGTAATGTTGCGAGAAGTACAGGACGGTTTCTCTTGTTAAAATTAAGCCGTCAGAAAATGTTAAATTTTACGAGAATACCGTGAAGCAAAAAATAAGAATTTAACTGTGGAAATGTTAATTATAATAAGCTCCGCACTGAGATTAATGCGAGGTCGGATTTAAAGTCTTTCAGCCATATGGATTTCGTAAGTGAATCACTTTCGTCTCTTATAACTTCGCTGCTTGTCGTTCAGCATTTTCATGAGCAACCACGCGGCCGGAACTAACCGCGTTATCTACCTTTACTTGGTGTTTACACGCGGAACTTTGTTCATCGCCTCATTTACACGGTAACCAAGGATACCACCGTCGCGCACTGCTTTTGCTCTTTCTCTCTATCTCTCTCTCTCTATCTCGTGGTCTTTCCATCTTTTTCATTTTATGCTTTTGTCTCCTTTATTCAGTAGTTTCTATTCTGCGCGCTCTGCTCTTTATCTATGGGGGAAATATCAGCCGCGGGCGCAGTAGCGTTAAAGGGGAACCAGTTAAATTAATAATTTCGAAATTGCGAAAGAGAAATTGCCACTCGTAGTCCTTGTTCCTTTGTGTAGTTGCAGTTTTCCAGCCCCGGCAAAACTCCGTCGGCGAGCAAATGGAAATGCGAGCCACGGACTTTTGAAAAAATCGATTTGTCCGCAGATAAATGGATTCAATTGAGTCACCTGATAGTTTCACACGAATTGATATTATCACACTCTCGTTACGTGATTGAATTTCTTGTTGGATCACGTGTATTCGATTATCAAATATTGTAAGTTTACATCTTACTTGATTCGAGTAAAAAAAGTTTCGAGCAAAAATAAATAAATAAAATGTAAATATTTGAAAATTACTTCTTAAATCGTAGCTATATTAAAGTATTTTATTATTATGTTTTTAAGCATAAAAATATTCTGATATGTAGAATCTATTTTTATTTAAATGTTACATTTGCTTCATCTAAATCAAATTTATTCGTATTAAAATTTCATTAAAATAACATGTACGACATTCTTTCCAAGTAGACTATTAATTATCCGTATAAATTATTATGAAATATTAGTCGTACGGTGTTTCAATCTTACCGATGTAATTTTTCCATTAACGTGGTTTTGCGTTAAGTACGTACATTGACTCGATTAACCTTGTTAATAGCTGTAATTTTCACACACGCGTTGATCTAATGAGAAACGAGGTTGTTTTGGACGCTTCGTAACAGGGCATCGAATGTACCGGGAGAGAATCTTAGCAACACCCGTAATTATGTAGCCCTGTTTCAAAACGAGCCTCGCTTCGTATAGGAATGAGGCCCAACGTCGATGGAGCTTGTTATTGGCACCGTAAACAACACGATTATCTTCTTCCGTAGTGGAACCTGCCAAAAAAAGATTCTATTAATATTTATGATCCAAGAGTACGATTCACTTCGACACCCTACGGGGAAGTTAGGCTTGCCAAATTATGCGACGGGATGAGTTATAGGTTGAGGTTGCAACGCGCGATCGTTTGCTATGCTTTCGTTGCCATCGGAACATATCCGCTATGCTCATAAATGAGTGATGAAGATGAATGCAGGGTACATTTATCAATTTTGCGAACGTTGCACGACTCGTGCCCGTAAAAATCATATTGGACAAATGAATTTATTCCAATACTTATTGTGGAGATATAGCCATATACAATATACATATGTAATATTCTAAAACATTTATAATTCACCTTATAATAAAAGGTTACAAGTATATCATAGTTCTAATTGTCAATTAATTGAATATTAATTCTCGAATAATTTATTAATAAAAAAAATATACGTAACATGATTGTTAAAAATGGCATTAAATTATAATAATTCATTTGCGTGGGATAGAAAGGAATTTTTTATATTAGATTACAGGTTTTAAAATAATGTATTAAATTATAGATTTTAAAGTAATGTATTATATGGATTATAGATTTTAAAATAATGTATTAAATTAAAGATTTTAAAGTAATGTATTAGATTATAGATTTTAAGGTAATGTAATTTTAATAATTGAAGGAACGAGAATATCGAAGTAAATCTTTTTCTCTTTCTCACATTCTCTCTTTTTTTCTCTCTCTCTCTCTCTTTCTTTCTTTCTCTTCTTTAATACAAGGATTTTACACGCGAATATACATATATGAGCATGAAATTTATTCGATGAAATGCAAGCTGCATTATACAATTTCCCGTAAGACTCAACAGCGTTTCTCTTTAATGATATTTAATAATGCTACACGTCATCCGGCATCATCGTGAAAAAAAATGGCATCAAGACATCGAGGTCAACAACTATCGTACATTCATTCGGAACATTTGATCATGAGTCGAGTAACGAGTATATTTTTTATTGCACCGAGAAATCGCGCATACGATAGATTCGACATGCAATGCCGATATTTTATTTCGACGTATTGTACAATATTTTTTACGTCTGTCACTGGATTTATGTACGATAAGCAGGATCCAATAATCTACCAGGATGGATAGCCGAAAACTCACTGTTATTGATACGATGGCACGTTTTATTCGTTTATACATATGTTCCTCTGTTATAAATTTTAAAATGGCGATGTGTTTACACGGTAGTTGTATTTATCTTTGATATATGTATCTCCATGTTTTATGCGCAAATGTAAAAAAAAAAAAAAAAACATTTATGTCCGTGTGTAAATACGTTGGAAAGATGAATTAAACAAAATCTGATTTCCTGAATAATTAGACCGTCGTTAAATTATTGTACACAACATTCGCGTTGAATATATTCCCATCAGCCAAGAATAAAGTTTAAATAGCGTGGAAAATCGAGTTTATCATTTTGCAAGGTAATAACGTCCTGAACTAAGCGCTAGACAAATTGAAGAATGAGTATATTAATTACGTCATACTCCATTAGGATTTACCGTAGACGCCGTCGCCACATTTTCGCATTACGAGCGAAGTTCTGTAAAAATAGGGGGACATTAAATTTCCTCCGGCGACGAATTCCGGGTTAACATTCTTGGAACGGTCGCTCTAACGAGCTCCACGATAATAAAAGTGAAAGGCGCGAGCGCGAGTTTCAACCTTGGTCTCGCCGCGCGCATTTTCCTTGTTGAGAAAGGGGTTGAAGAAATTGGCAGGAAGAAAAGAAAGAGGGAAGAGGAACGAAAGAAAGATGCTGGCGCAACGTGTGATATTCCGCTATCTCGGAACGCCTCGTCTTCTCAACATGTTAATTTTATGTTGGTGAAGTGATAAATAAGGCGTCGTCGGTAGCTCACTGTTTTTTGTCCGAGAGTCTTCATTATCAGCTGTAATATATAACCGTGGCCCTTCGGGGGCATTTATGATTTGCGAAACGAATTACGAAGGGTCGGATACACGTACTGAGTGATCTGTAGAAACTATGCATTAGATGATTGTTCGCGCGATTATCTGGTCGCTCGGCTCGAGCGTTTCTCTTATTACACGTAAAATGTGCACAAAGGCAAGGACGTTACTTTAGCGAAGTCGCCGCGGCTAATCGCGTCCAGGCATCTCAGTTGTTCATCGTGCCTCGCAGCGTTCTGGATAAGGGTTCGCACGAAAAGAAAGCGAAATCGCATGTGATCTCGGACACATCGGTTTTGAAGGTGGTCCTGCGCATATATAGGGTGTCTCAGGTTGTCTTCTTCACGCCTTTACCTACGAGTTCTTTAATTAATTTAAAAAATTTTCTCTTAGCAGAAATTTTAAGATTTTATTATTTGCATGTTTTTAAATTGAAAATGAATAAGAAAAATCTACCAATTTTTATGATACGTGGTCAAAATAAGGAGAAAAATTGATAACGATATTTTACTCTTTCTTGTATAAGATAAATTTTCACAGAATGTTAATTTAAGATATATGAAAATATTCAATGGCAAAAAGAGGACCAAATTAAATTTTCCCTGAGAAAAGTATGACTTAATTAAAAGAATTAAAGCTGCTTAATTAAAGCTAGATTAATGGAACATCTTAACATAGTTCAATTTTACATTTTAATTAATTAAATTTAATTTTTGTAAAGAAAAGTACTAATATCAAAGCATTAATTAAAAAATTCATACGTGAGCATACTCTTGAAACATACTGTATATCGATTGGCCTTTAGATCTCGAGGTGCGAACCGGTTTCCTTGACTCGATTTTCGACACAAACTTCGAATCTCCTTCAACCCCCTCGATCTGTTCTGATGGGGTTCTTGCGCATCATTTTTGTCTCCCTTGTTGGAGCGAGGCTTTATTCAAGACACGCTGTGGTGGATAGTGATGGTACGCCTTCCCAGTGTCAGATTTTATTTATCTCATGGTGGCTTTTTGTTTCGTGCTAAATACTCCAGCATTTAAGAAGACGGTCTTCCCCGATTTATGGCCGCCGTCGCTGCCTCTAAGTTCTGCTTTTTGCTCCTTTTCATCTTTCTTGAATCCACTCGTGTGTTTTGTGTGGATTCTTCGAGAATACTCATCTCACGCTTTATTCGTCGTCATCAGTATCTCGTTTACTTTGTAAAATATGTCAATCGTAAATTTAAGAATGTATGCGCCAGAACTCAAAGCAATTCAAAAACATAAAAATTTCACAAATTCTTCTATTATTACGTCTAACAATGAGTATCTGTTCAAAATTTGAGCATATTTAATAATTCCTTATTAGTTTACAAGCTATTTAATTTTTTTTGCCTTATTATGTAAAATCGCTTTTTATAAGACTCATTTGCAAATTTGGAATGAGGAAATTATGAATTAAATGAAATTTTTTGTACAACAAAACTAATAAAGATATTTGTCCAAAATTATTTGGATCAATTTACTCGTTTAAAAGTTTATCGGAAACTTGAACAAAATATGGTAATATAGCTGTATGAGCATTAAAAGTCAAATTATAATTTGTTTTTTGCAGTTGGTTTTAGAGTATATTTACAACCAAATTTTTTGACAGATCTTAGCTGGTATTGACTATTTGAGTTGATTTTTGGCTAATTACTTTTAACTAATATTGTACAAGACTTTAAAGAAGCGACAATTGAGATTATATTAAAATAAAAATTTGAATATGTATAAAATTATCGAAAGAACGATTTTGCTAAACGTATTTAAAAATTTAGCTAGATATATATTTAAAAATAATTTTGTTGATTATCAAAATAATTATATAGAATGATTAAGCGTTAATGACAATGCTGCAAAATGTTTTAACATTCAAGCAAACATTTTGAGCATTTTTACATAATTATTTTTGGTGATGATCCGAACAAAATTATTTTTAGATTTATATCTAGCTAAATTTGTAGATATTTCAATAAAACTATTCTTTCTGTGTGATTTTTATATTTTCATAAAATTTCATTCCATTCTGTTCCAGATAAATGTGGAAGCGGTGACTTTAATCAATTCGGTTTCAACACCTATAATTACTCGCAGTTTGAAGAGAAATACAAGCCGCGGCAAATTTTTAAATATGGCGACGAGTACCTCGAATACGGACATAAGCTCGGCGCTAACGAGAGATTCGCGCGAACGAAGTACCAAGACGGTTTAAGATTCGATCAACGATACTCACGCAGCCATTCTCAACCGGAACGGCAGCATCACTTGTCTCAAGAGACACGCTCGAAGTCCCAGGATTCCCGCGAGCTCACGTTCTATCAGATAGACCCGCCTGTAAAATTGGAAAATCCACGGCAACATGACAAGTCGCATCAGAAGCTAAAGAAGGAATTGACCTTTTACGGGATCGATGGACTCCCATCCGGTCAGGAGAGGAGGGATAAGTCTGAGGCGTGCAAGGAGCGTATTGATAAGGGTATCAAGTCCCACGACAAGTCCCACGCCGATGGTCAAGAGAGATCGCAGATCGCAAAGCACGGCAAACAGAGTCATCAGGAGCAGCAGAAGATGTTGATGAACGCGCTAACGTCGGACTACCATCAGCTGAACCGGTCACAGTCGGATCTCACGGAGTGTCAACTGCCGAATTACTGCGGGCACCGGAATAATCCGTATATCGATCCGCCCAAGTATCGACAGTTTGACAGGCCGCCACGCTATCAGGAGACCCCACTGAAATCGGAACCGCCACCCAAGTATCACGCCGATCCGCCTAAGTACGCCGAGGTGTCCAGACGGCAGGATGACTTTAAGAGGATCCAGGTAAGCTATAAGATAGGAAATTCTCAGTCTCTCTATAAAAGTACAGGTTACTCCAAAACGTCTCTCTCTCTTTTGCTGATCGATTATAAATAATATTATAAAAATTGAAATAATATTATTTATAATATTATTTATTAGGTGTTGGAATTAATTCGTAGCGTTTTACAAGTGATGGGAAGTACTTTCATTAATGTATTTTTTAATGCTCATGTGAAATAAATAACATTCTTTCATTAAAAAACGCTACGAATTAATTCCAACACCTAATAAATAATATTATAAAAATTGAAATAATATTATTTATAATATTATTTATTAGGTGTTGGAATTAATTCGTAGCGTTTTACAAGTGATGGGAAGTACTTTCATTAATGTATTTTTTAATGCTCATGTGAAATAAATAACATTCTTTCATTAAAAAACGCTACGAATTAATTCCAACACCTAATATAATAAAATAATTATATCACAAAATTTTATACGATATTTTTATTATGGAATTGTTTGATGAATTTAAATTATACTATTAGATATGAAACTTTGCTTGATAGTACGATCGAGAGCGTGTTACTTTGACACTAACAATAGGCAATTCAAACACAGAAATGGTTTGATTTATATTTCGACACACATGAAAATTAAAAATAATAAAATGTTACTTAACTCAAGGAATTGAGTTATTATTGCTCCTTTAATTAATACCTAATAAGGCTATGTGATATCTAACAGTGCTTGATGAAGTAAATTTTACTTTTTATTAAATTCTGTTTATCAAGTAATATATATTAGATATCAATTAAAAAAGCAATGATAACTCAATCCCTTGATAAAAGCATTTTATTACCTCCATTTATGAATCAAAATGTAAATCAATCCTATTTTTGTGATTAGTTTTAAAGTAAACAATCAACATATACACTTGTTAAATAATAAACTAAATTTGAATAAAATTTAATACATTTCTAAGTTAAATTGTATAATTCCATTGTTCTAGTTAAATTAACAATACATTGAGTAGGTACAATGGGGACATATAGAATTAATAATAATTAAAGATAATTCAAATATTGAGTATAATTTGACACTATGAATTAACATTGTAATGCATAGACTAACAACGCAAATTAAATTTTAATGCAAATTACAAATAACTGCTTTCTTATAAATAAATTTAATTTTCCTCAAAAAAAACTGACTTGGAAGAAACTGTTAACCGTTCTCGATCGCGCTCTACCATTAATACTCCGTTTTCTGACTGGCTCATGTGGCGAGTTAGGAAACGTGCATGAATCGTAGTACTACACGTCGACTACTATGTCGCGTTATCATTTGGCAGGAGGAGAGAGGCAAACGACAAGGTGGCGGTGGCGAGGGCGGTGGTAGTGGCGGCGGCGGAGGCGGTAATTCCAACGCAGGAAGGGGGAACACCGGCACTCATGGCGCCGAGACGCCCTCTAATCTGGCCAGTATCACGCCGACCGCGCGAGACGTAACACGTGTTGTGGTTGGGCGACAACGTTTCTCTCATAATACGTGTGACGTACGCAGCAATAACAATAACAACAATAATAACAACAACAATAGCAAGGAGAACCTGTTGCAAGAAAGCAGAATTGACAGCGATTCCCGGTGTCACATCGAATCTTTAAAGGGTCATCATCATCATCATCATCATCATCATCACCATCATCATCAGCAACACTATCAGACTCGTGGAATAGATGGTAGCAACGTTGTTGCTAGCGGGATCGTTGGTAATGTCTTCTCAGACGGTGGTGGCGGTGGCTCGTACGGCGAGGTAACAACGTGCGACAAGTACAAGGGCACCGGGTCGGAATCGAATCGGGGCGGTAACAGCGACGCGGTTCAAGGTCGCCCAAGCGAGAGATCCATGCTGAAGATTGAGAAGATATCGGGAAAGACCGCTCTGCACGGCGGCAGCGAGTCAGCGGTCGGTAAGTGCGGCGCGGAGAGAATGAAGTCGACCACGCAGGAGGTCGGCTACAACAAGCACGAGGTCAGCAAGGCCAAGGGCCACGATGTCGGACACGGTTACAAAGTCGAGAATCTGCGTTACTACGGTGAATTGAAGGGCTACGCCGATTTTAAGGCTTACGGTACCGTGGACAAGCAGCCGGCATCCGTACCGGTATCCGCGCACGAGAAGTCGCATCTTCTGGGCCCACATGGGCCCACCTCGTGCGAGAAGGGCGACAAGTGTCACGGCAAGGCGCCGTCCTCGTCCACGCAGAGTTATAACCTGGCCAAGATCGGTCAACAGCAGACGGAGAAGAGTCACCACAGCGGCGATCATTATTATCACAGATCGTCACATTCAAAGTCGCCGAACATGTATCAGGTGTATCAGGAGACCAAGTACTCGTACAATGTGAGCGGGGTGCCCGGGACGCCGGCGCAGGCCAGCGCAGCCGCGGCCTTCTTCGCAAGGTCAGTGTTCACTCAATCTAACGAATATACGATAGCATGCCACAACGCACCTGCTGACGTGAGTGTCCCAGTTACTTTAGTTCTTCCTGTATCGCGAAATTCAACGAACATCATATTGTATAATTTACATATCGATAACATTTTAGGATTAATTTCGATGATTTCATTTACGAAAGTTTAAAAATGAATTATAATTTATATATAATTTTGAAATTTTAGCCTTCTTGATTTTTTATTTCTGTTCTGAGATTCTTATATCAAGATTCAATCGCTCATTTAATCTATTATATTTTCTTGAAATTTCTCAAAATATCGACGAACATTATTTTTTAAATAAAAATAAGAAAATAATATTACGTGAACATCTAATGCAAATTTTACAAGCTTTTAGAACGCAAATCCTGAACATTTAGTTGAATATTCCTTTCTCGATCAATTTTGCTTGTTTTTAAAGATTATCTTAGCACGTCTACATAACGACTCGTTGATCAACGGTTGATGGTTAATAAATAAGAATGAAAAGATGGTAATTTTATACTGAAGCGGTTCGAACATGCGAAAGTTTATTGCAGTTATTATATGATTTTTGTTTGTTTGGAGAAATTTATATTCTCGTCGTATGTCGCGCACGAAGCGATCAATTTACGGGACTATAACCGCATGCACAGATCTCGTATTCCGTTAGTATCTATGCGTTTAAAAAGTCGAGACATTTTTCATCGTTATCAGGTCTGCTTCTTGGAGCGTGAACGCTCCAATCGAAGCATTGCTCGCGATACGCTAGCAAAAGCATTATTTATTGCACGAATCGATAGCCTGTTTACTCGAGAAATCTGCAAGCTCTATGCTAGCTCCAAGAAACAGCTCGAGAAACATTCAAACCTAACATTAATTGACAAAAACTGCAACGCATACGTATACCAGTAAACGCGTGCAAAAGCTTCCTCACAACTTGTATTTTCCTCGTGAAAACACCGCATCAAACAAGCATCAAATAAGCATTCTATTGTCCCTCACGTTGCCTCCTTATTCATTTTAAGCACGCTCTTTCGTGTTTTAACGCAGATAATCATGATTTTGCGAGCGCAGCCGGCTGTAGAATGACATTCATTTTCTCGTCGTCTCTTACTTGTTGGTCTTATAAAACACATTTTCATCGCACCAAACCATCCCCGTAGAGCACTCGTACGGGACCATCCTTCCTGGTTAGGCTCGGGTCTCGAGCTTTGATCTCAGCTCGCATATTTTCAACGTCCCCGTATGAAAGCGTACACACTTGCGTGCAGGAGCGTAGAGTACAAGCACGAGCAAGCGTAGATCGTATGTGGTTCGTGTGCGAGGAGAAAGCTCTTTCTCTTTCTAAAGGCTCCGCGGTCACAGCCGTCTTTTCCCCTTAACCTTAGGCGCGACCTCAGCCCTTTAATAACCTTGCTCATAGCTTGTGGATATTGTAAAGCACAATGGCATTCTTGGGGAGGGTCGCCTGCTCGGTTTCCCTTTCGTTCTCGTTCGCTTATAGTTTCCTATGTGTATGCGTATAAAGCGCGCAAGTAGTAAGTGTGAATTATTAGCGGCAGCTAATTACGAACCACTCTTAATAACGATGTGCGTCGAGAATCGAAAGTTTTCTGGACAAGGTGGTAGGGGAGAGAACGCTCGAGGGAGGTCTCGTCGGTTAGCGCTGGACTTCGGAATGCCAGCAAATTATTCAAAGCGAATGGGACTGCTATTATCCGGATGCTCAGCTATCCATGCATATAATAAGCCCGGGCTTTCAGCGAGCGCAACCGTGGCGGCTTTAGGCTTATGCGAGTTTTAATAGCATTTCAAGCAGAGCGATGACGCTGGCTAATCATTGGGATTCGACAGGGATGCAAGTGGTATGGTCAAATTAAACATGTGGTATATAGATTTGCCCTTTTATCTTGGCTTAACATCTCGCGCTTCCAATTATTCATATATCAAAAGTGAACGTTACACTTACTACATTTTCCCCCTTTGATACAGCTCTCTCTCTCTCTCTCTCTAGTCAACTTTTGATATTTATTTTGTATTTGTTATAAAAATATTTTCTGCTCTTTTACAATAATTATTCACCATTGTTAAACATGAAATTAAAAATATTATTAACTCATAACAGAAACACATATTTTTGTGCTGAAGAAACATATGGATTCTTGAGTCTTACTAAAATTTTTTATTATTAGTTTTATTTTCTTAAGAATTTTTTTAAGTTTAATTAAGTATATTCTTAATTTATGGTATAAGATTGCTTGAAAAATACAAATAAAATATTACTGATAGAATTTATTGCTTCTAAACTTCGTTAGATACAAGCATATTTTCAGAGTTTTGTTGGAAATACTCAGGATGTATTTTAATTCGAACATTTCCTAAATATGCACATATATTACATAACAGTTACATTGTTAAATGTGAATATATTGATATTATGTTACTTTTAGTTGATATTTACTAGAACTTTTACTTTTCCATGTCAGCGACATCATAAATATTGTGATTACGGTGCATGATGTACAGCGTGCCATTACAAGTCAGTTAGTCGACTCATCATTAAAGTATAATAGGATATAGCAGGCGCTTGAGCGATCGTGCTTCGTGTTCCAATGATATCAATGCGCTCGTGCCGAGACAGTGGCGCCTGTTCTGCGCACACTGTCTATTTAGTACCTTCTTCCTTTTGCTCTTTAACGATTCCTTACAACGGACAGCTACTGTTTCGTAAGAAGTTGACAAGAATTGAAATTAATCGCGTTCCATGTGCATCAATGATCGTTTTTATTTCCTTCTAATCAACAAAATTAATTATTTTTATTTATTAATTTAATACAATTTATGCTCCATTATTATTATTATTATTATTAATCAATATTAATTTGATTTCTGGACGTTAATATACAAAAACTTAACTTGCTAGAGCAAAATAATTTTTTTTTCACAACTAGCAACGATCATAGATATTTTCTTATAAATATTAGCAAAATAAGTGCTTTAATTAAGAATTATATATTTATGAATATGAAAAAGACAAATTTTAGAATTAATATATAGATTTTCCAGGACATTTTTCAATTCTTTATCACTTTCAAATTTTTTAACTATAAATTTAATACAAATTTTTTAATATAAAAAATTAGCCCAGAATTGTGATACTAATGTGAAAATAAAAGAACGTTCGGGATGTTCCGTCAAATCAACGAACGTTTGTAAAACTAAACTTGTTAAATTCATATATACTTAACGAGTACTCGATGTCTCTATAAAATGATCAATCACTTCGTTTTAACCATTTTCTTATTTTCCAGATCGGATGTAAATTTTTGTTTTGTGAGCAAACGTGGTGCAAAGTTGCCAAGAGTGGCTGCGCCTTTTTTCCCAAATTTTCTCGCAGTCGAACTCCGATAGAGGTCGATTTCCCGATGGGCTCCGCTGTAACCCTTCGTAAAGTTGAAATTTCAAAACTTTCACATTGGAGTTACCTATACGAAGCACGGGCACATGGCAAATAAAATTGACCTAGGATGCACGTTCCTCGGTACCAACGGAGAGGAGAAAGAAGGAGCATCGGGCGAAGAAGAGAAGTGAAGAACGCGAGAGGATAAGGTGAAACTGAAGGCGGTGGGCCAAGTCTGCCAGTATTGTTGGTCGTCGTGATTTTATTGCCCCTTATATTGCCTCCGCGATACTCTCCTTCTCCTTCTTCTTCTCTTGCACACCACGTTCATTTTCCTCTCCTCATCTCACTTTAAGTCCGTCGCTGTCTCTCACTTCCGATTTCACGCCCGCGCCCCCGGGATCGCGAAAGCGATTTTTACGAGGCAGCTCGTCTCGCGTCTCCCGAGATGCAACCTGCCCGCCATTCCTGAAAATTGCAATCTCAGGGCTCGCAATATAGTCGGAATTGCTGGTCGTAATCGAGGAACGGGAAATGATATCGGCCAGAGATGCGGATCCGATCACAACAATAATTCAGAAATATCTAGGCATTAAAAGCGCGTCTTAAGGTGATCCTACATGGTCAATAATACTGATCAATAATATTGAATCAGTAATACTGACAGCATGCATCAATATTTACAGTATTTTTACAATAACTTTACATGGTCAATATCATTGACAATATACTTCATTTCAGTTTTACGTACATTATCTATTGCATTGACATGGATCCTAATAAAGCGGTATACTGAGAATAAAAATGAGAATAAAAATTCATGGTTAGTATTCTATGTCAATCCGTCAACATTAACCATACATGAAGTAATATTGTTAATATTAATTACTGATCGACAATATATTTAATGCTGACAGTATCATAGACTTTTAGATTTACGCCGTTGCTTTTTATATCGCCATTTACAGACGTATTTTGTTTGTCTTTGGTACAATCGCGGAACATTAAAAATTTTACATATTTAAGTGGACGAGCGACTGAAATTTTACTTGCTCGCAAAACATCGAAGAAGCGAGAAATCATGGAATCGCGGAAAACAAAGAAAGTATCCTCGAATTTTTCTCTAAACAAGATGCACGCGCGCACTTTATCCCATACATATTTATAGGATAAAGGATTTTGTCTTCACTCTTCGAGGCTTGGCGTGGGCAACGATAGTACGCTGGTATCATATTAGACGTACTCGAATAACCCTTAATTAGGCAGATGGGATGCGAGGAACGAAACGTAAATACGCGCCTGCACACATATTGCTCGTGGAAACGTGTATCCTATTTAATTTGAAAGCCGAGGAAAGATCGTTATCTCGTTATGTGCACGGTATATTGCGCTTATGAGCAGCGATAATTATTGGTGTGAGTATAAGGGACTACGCGCTGCGTGAAATTACTCAATAGGATACGAATCTATTGACATAAAAGTTACAACAAAGATAATGTAAAGTTATATACCATCAAGTAAAACCAATATAGACAATATCTTTGAAGAAACTTTTAATTCTTGGTAAATATTTGTTTCTTTCCAAGAGAAACTTATTATTACGTCTAGAAAATCATTGTTACACATACATAAGTGTATAAGATATTTGAAATGTATCACATTTCTGTTTGCTCAATCTTTAAATTACGTAATAATGCTGACTGCATTGTCTGATTTGTGTAATCTTGTATGATTTGTTGATGTCAAGTGTATAAATCGCAAATAATTCTTGCGACTGCTTGTTCGTCTCGACAAGGAGTCGAAGTTTGTGTAATGACCCGTTATAGTAGTCGACAACGAGCCTACCGACGACCCCGAACGCATCCTGTGGGTCACCGGTGATCCCCCGGACTCTTCGTTCAACAGGTAGTGCTCTCTTGTAGCCCGAGTTTGCCGGCGACCCAGCCCTCTCCATTATATTCATATCATGTAAATGCGCCCTACCACGCTTCGGTCGGCTCCTATTTTCCACCCTTGTGCCAAGCCAGACATAAAGCTGTATCAAGGGAGAGAGGAGAGGAAAAGAAAGAAAAAGTCGAGAGAGAGAGAGAGAGAGAGAGAGAGAACGAAATGAGTTTGAAAGAAAGGAAGATAGGAAATGCCATCTCCTGCTTTACATTTATTCTAATAGGATAATATCAGCTGTCTTGACATTCGGACATGGCGCCCGTTTGTCGTAATAATTCTTGGCTATATCCTCGTTGCAATACCATTCGATTATCTCTGTCGTCGACGATTTGCTTTCTCATCTCTTTTCACCATGCTCGCTTTTTGCAGAACGTTCGCGCGTTATAATTGAAGAGGCAAGTGGATAGTGTATTACATTAATGATCTCTGCCAGTACATTTATGGCTTATCGGATCTAAAAATTAATCGATAGTCGCAACATGATCAATGAACTAATTCTACGATTGATCTAATTTTTCATAGCATAGAGGCAATTAAAATTATTTAAAATGACGTCGTGCTATCTTTACGCGATAGTTAATTATTGAGTGTGATTATATAGTAGAGACTCTCTCTTTAAGCCTTTTAATACAAAATGTTTCTCTCTTTTATTTTTCTTATTAATTTTTTTTTCCTCATTATTTTAAGTATTTAGCAACTTCGTTGTGATTTTTTTCTCCTGATTAATATCTTTACATCCTTCTTTGTATTTATTAGCGCTGTCCATGCTTATCGCGTATTATCTTTCTCCACCTTCTTTGTGTAGAACTCTGAGAGGATTTTAGTTTAGTACATAAGCAGTATGTATATACGTTGTTTATGTACATGTACACACACACACATATATATATATATATATGTATATATATTTGTATATATCGACATATAAACGCATATATTCATTAGTCACAAGACACAACTGTTTGGAACTGATTTGATTTTACATAAAATATATTATCAAACACAAAAGTCTATAAGAGACACGTATATGTATATAAAAATGTTTTAGACAACTTTTTACTGTTTTTTTTTATATACGTTATAACTAGATTTTCCAAGAATATTTTTCAAAATTTATTATTTTTATTCTATAAATAAAAATTAAAGACAGTTTTATCTAGCCAAATTCATCTATATGTATAATAAAAGATATTTTACAATTTACAAAAATAATTGATTCTGCAGGTATTTTGAAAAATATATTTTTTAAAATCTAAGTATATAATTATAAATTACATGAAAAATCATAAAAGATTTGTTTAAATCATAAAAGATTTGTTTAAATTAAAACATTTTTTTATACGTATACCTTACCGTTCCATTGATAATTAATTGTTTTATTCTTTGCCAGATCTTTAAATGATTTTTTCTTTCTTTTTCTCTCCCTCCCTCCCCTATTATAAATAAAAGAAAGAGTGAAGAACTTGAAATATAATATATGTTATATATCTCCCTTATTATCTTTTTTCTTTTTTTATCTGCTTCGTCTTTTCCATTTACATCTCGATAAATGCACACACTAACTTGTCACGCGCATCGCCATCATCAACGTCATCATGTGGATGTCATGCACTCAATCAAATCTTTTTTTATATCGTGTCTACTAACACATCCCATTGTACACACATTAACGCATCGATTATTAAACATGAAATATGCACATCTATCATTTTTAATTATATACTGCTAAAATGAAAGAAAAAGTGCGTTGAAAATGAATCTGTTGATCTTTCGGTGATTGGTAAACATATATTTATTAAAAAGCCTAAATGAAAGTTTAAATTGAAAGGATGAATATGCATTCTTTTTTATATTATTTCTGCATCTCGCTGAAGACAGACCAATTAATTTTCGATTGTAATAATGTATCTTGTATATAGTAATCAATAGTGAATAATTAACTGATTACAAAACCAAGGAGAACAATTTAGCGACAAAATAAAAAGATTTTAATATCAGCAAATTTCAATTTTTCCAGTTATCTGCTCTGATTATTGATTACCTTTTTAATCTCAATAGTTTTCAGTCCTTTTTTGTTATGATACAATCAATTCAAATTTGACATATCTAATTGAATTTTTTAAGAGCTTATTGCTATGTAATCAATGAAATTAAATTGTGTAAAGAGCTGGAATTTGAATTGATATAATTTCTTTTTGAGTTCAACGTCTTTGAATTAAATAACATTAAGATTAGATTTTTGAGAATATTATAATTGTTCACAATATTGAAAATCGTTTTAACCTTCCATCGGTTTCTCAACTCTTATCGCGCCATCAGACATCCTTTATGCGATTTAAAAAGCATTTTCATCATCTTCGTTACAAAGTAAAGGCATTAATGACGCTAAGTGTGCGCACTCTGCGAGTCGTTAAGAAACTGCGTGCACGAGTCCACGAGACGTCGCGTCGCTGCCGATTCTTTTTCGGTGTTCCGATTGAGACCTCGATTTCGCCAATTAGAGGTGAAATGCTCGCATTACATCGATTAACCGGCGGCATCTTAACGAGTTTCACGGCTGATTATTAAAAGCCGATAGCTCGTTGAGAAGACGACCGGTCCGCGTATCAAGCGCGTTCATGTGGGAAGCCGCAGTTTGTAATTATCCTGCCGAACGTGCGCGCACATGAACCAATGTACAGGCAATTATGTCACACTTCGATCTCGATATTACTTTTCAATTTAATATTAACGACGCTTATGGAGGTACCCGGCTACTTGACGCTCCGATCATATATCAGACTTTTTTGCACCATATGCCAATTAATATGTATCTGCGTGTGTGTGTGGACGATCATGATTAGCTGGTTAATGTGTTACATTGCGGATATTGAAATCGCACTTCAGACGACGGATGCAAAAAAAGCGAACGCATCATTTGCGAGTGCAACCGTATTATTATATCGTAAAAAAAAGCGCGCTTCGATTTATTGCAATTTTATCAATGTGTCGAAATACAGATGCTTATGTAACGTATTAGATAGATATATTTGTTTTGTCTCTGGAAAGTGACGAAATATCAGAAAGCCATGAACTTTTTTTATAGTGATTTTGGATTAAGTCTAAAACACTTGATTGATGATATAAATTTCGAACATTTTGAATGTCAACTCTTCTTTGTTTTTTCGATATATTACTATCTTATATTAATATAACGTCAGCAGTGAGAAAAAACACACAATAAAAATTTTTGCGATTACAATTGAAATATTTTTTTATAAAACAACATTTTTTTGCAATCGATAGACTAGACTGATAAGATGTACCGAAAATTATTTTCTTGCTTCAGGAAGAAATTAAATCACATTTATTTCTATTATATATATCATTAATTTGACATTTTGTCACAGCTACGAACATAATTTATTTTGTTTTTGATTATGCATAATTCATTTCCAGACGTGTGATAATTTAATAATTAACGAAACAAAAGGGAAGTTTTCGATTTATAAGAGTTCTATCGTTTACAAATGTTGTTTTATTGAAACATATTTCTACATATTAATATATTTTGCAAGAATATTTTTCTCGCTTCTGACGTCACAATTTGAGACAATTGTGATGATTGAATAGGAGTCCAAATACTTTGGAGATTCAATCTTTTTTTTATACTGCTCTTTTTCTTTAAAAATTGGACGATGTTATATACGAAGTGAAGAAACGTGCGTACGATCGATCAAGTGACCTGACGCAATTCAAACGGCTTTACAGTACCGTTGTACCGGGAGATTTTCGTACGCGCGCGTGAGATCTCGTACCTGTCTGAGAATATCGGGGGCGCGTGAGCGTCATTAGTTATCCAGCATTATGGCCGAGGAACGATTCGAATCAATTTGGAGGTTCGTAACCCCGGCTGCGGGGAGTCCATGGCCGCTTCATATATCACCGTGGCCAGTGGTCAAAAGGCGACAGGCAAACGTAGGGAGGAATTCTCTCTCAGATTTCGGTCGTTACGTGTCGTAAAAAAAAAAAAAAAAAAAAAGAAATATCACGCGCGACCATGTCTTTTTATCGGCTCAATTATATCGCGTGCGATTTTATGCTGTCGAATATGCGATGAGACATCCGCGTTTTATATCCGGTCTTTCGGCGTCGTTGTGACCGAGTGTGATATCGCATCAAGTATTGTGTATCGTGTCGCAGATGTTGGAAATCGATCAGAGAGACGTGTGCGACGCCGGAATGTTAGGCAATTTTTCGCGCGAATAGCTCTGCAAACACGAATATCTTATACCTGATTTGTTATGGTGTACCATCAAAAAGGTGTACAGTGATAGATCGGTGTATTGCGTGACGGAATAAAGATAAGCGTAAATTTCGAAATTTGATTCTAAAGTCACTAATAATTTACGTATAATAAACTTTTCAATTTTCATGTGATGATAATAAAATTATTTGCTCGAGACACGCTACGAGCGGAGCGGAGGCAGAAGTATCACTTTGGAAGGAGCAATACTGTAAAAAAATTTTGATATTTTATCAATCAGCTTGAACGTTCTATATCATTTCTATATCTTGATAGTCTGACAAAATTTATTTTTAAATTTATATTTATAGCTAAATTTTTAGATAGTATTTCAGCAAAAATTCTGTTCTTTCCGTGAACCATTTCGAGCTCCTCTGCATGCTTTATGATTTTTTGACTCGGCATCACTGGCGTTTAATTTAATTTTGCCGTTACAGCTGCTGGCGAGGGACTGTTTTATACTCCTTCCTCTCGCCGGCATTTTGTCATGCGAGTAACAATCGATAAACAAATATAAACGAGCGCCAGCGCCGGCGAGTGCATGGTTGTCAGCGAAACGCACGAGCGGTTCTAGGCCAGGAAATAAAAAATATATATTGCGTTCCATATCGCGCGCGCGAACGCGCGAGAGTCGTTGCGCGTAGAACTTTTAATTTGCAAAAAGCACAATGCCGAACCATAGTTTCGATGACTCGTATTTCTAGACAAATGTGCCCGCCAGCATTCCGACGAGTTGTTTTTTGTAACTTGCGCTGTTATTTGTTTGCTTTACAGTAGTTTGCAAACAAGCTCCTCTGCATTTCTGTTTTTCACTCGTTCCTTGATGTTCACCAATAAATGTTTATAAATAGAGCAGCCACGCATCTATCGATCTCATAAAGATCGGTTTTACTTACCATAGGAAATAACTGAATATAATTGAAATTTTGGTAAATTTTGATATTTTACAACGTTGAGTTTTTGAATTTCATCGATCGATTCGGTGAAGTAAATATTATATTTTCCACTGGTGCAGCTTCAGCTCATATTTAATTGATTCGCATCTACTGTATGCTGGGAATGAAGCGCCCATATCTGTTTGTGAACAGAGGTTTGTAAAAGGAATCTCGTAAAATACCAGGCGATGCCATTAATAACACGAGATGAGAAATGCTTTGTGGTCGCGAACACAGTCGGTTTCAACGATTCGCCGCATCGAGTGTTTATATTTTATGCATGTTCGTTTTTTTACGCACGTAGCATTTACGATGGATATTTTATAATACAGCGTCGGGAATTTGAGTTTTTCCTCTCGGAATGGTCATCACGAGGTATTATCAAATTTTTTAAATATTCAGGATGATCCGATCGCGTAACAGAACCAATTTCTAAATTGCGCAAATTTGCGAAATATTCATGTTAAAAAAAATATATAATATGGATATTAATAGCTAGAAAAAGAGAAAGAAATGTAAAATATAATTTATATAAAAAATATAAATATATATGTTTTATAAATAAAGATGTACACATATATTTTATTATATATACAAGGTGAAGCATTTAAAGTGTTGCAAACTATCTCTGAAGTATGCATCAAATAAAAAATATGTTTAAACAAAAGTTGTACAATTTCAAAGGGGACAAATAATGATAAAATTAATTTAAATAAATTGATTTTTCGAGGTACAAATTTTTCGAGTATACAAATATTTTGAATAATAGAATTGAATCTATTTATAAAAAACTTTTCTATAAAATTTTAAACCAATAAAAGGCATAGGTACGTAAGTAATTATTTTATTTTTTTAGGACGATCTTTAATGAATAAACTTTAGTAATTAATGTTTACTGATTTCGATCATATTTACCGAAAATTATGACGATATACAAATATCTTGAACAGTTACAACAAAATCTATTTACAAAAAATCTTTTAAATAAAATCTTAAGCTTATAAAGATATAAATAGATATATAATTATTTTATTTCATTATATATTTATATTTTTTCCTCACATCGAATACGATCTTCGGTGAATAAGGTTCAGTATCAGACGTTTACCGACTTCGACTATTTCGAGCGTATTTAACGATAATATTATGGCGTTAAATAAAGGTGTGAACACGAAGCATAACACTCAACAACGACCAATGATTGTACGAATTCTCAATGAACCGCGTAAATAATAACTGGAATACCGGAATAATTAGCAGAATAATTAATCACAGTTAATTCAGCGTGAATCGTGTAAACTCTCTCCTTATGCTCCACCGATTACCATAGCGAATTACTGTCGTATTTAAAAATAAACATGTACGTTTCAGCAATATTAACGTATTCGGTGGCAATGATTTTTTTTATCGTTTCGACACGATCAGTTTCGTCGTTTTTCTTTCGATTCGGAACACCGGGATCGCGTAACGGATGACGATAAAATGCGTTGTACGAGTGCTCACGCACCAATAATCGCCACGACAAAATAACGAACAGCTCAATTAGACGCATCGTAAAATGCAAATGTATGCGCGTGCCGCTTCCGAACGTGCTAGGCAAGCTTTTCTTACGCACGTGTGCGTGTGTGCGTGAGCGTGTGTGAGACTACGTCTCGACCGTGCGCGCACTCGGATACGAGGAGCATAAGTAGAAAAGTCGTCCGTCCGGAACCGAACGAACGTAATAACTTTAATTGTTAATTAACGCTAGCTTTGCGTTGGCCGCACCGTGGAGCCCTCGAATATTACCCTCGACCGACCCTTTGTTCTTTGTCTTCGAAACTCTTTGCAAATTCGAATGCTCTCTTCTAAACACCCGACTGCGTTTCGTCGCGAGATAATTAATACCGTTGAATTTAATTACGCCAACCTCGCAATATATACATTTATGGTGGGTATTTGTATTTTTAATTAGTGCAATCCCGCTCATCGTATGTACTAAGATACGACACGTCGTGCATTTTTAATATAATTCGCTCAACCCGTCTGCGTATTTGTATTCCGTTTTAATTCCGTCTAATTTTACGTGTTATTAAGTCCGCATTAAATTATCTATTGAGTTTGAGAGAAAGTATTATGAACTTAAATTTAAAATCCGATCAATTAGATAACTTCAATTTTTTAATCTATTTGTTCTAATTAATTTAATTTTAATCTTAACTTTTCAAATCCCATTTTCCAAGTCTGACGAAATGTCGCTTCACGCGAGACATTTTTTGTCGAGACTCATTGTCGAGCAAGCGCAAAATTTTGCTTGGCCTCTTCGGCACGTACTTAAAAGAGTTTTCTTTTAACGAGAGAAGAAGTTAGTGAGTACTAAGCAGCTCTCCTTGTCGTGCTATCACGAGATAGTCACTTTTTGTTACTGTTCTTCTCGAGATTATAAGAGCACGCTTAATATTGCCATTTTCTTCCTGGCCAACCAGTCTGTTGTCATTTAATAATAAAAAGAGAGGAGCTTCTTAATCTTTATTGTCAGCTAAATATTCTCTGTGATAAATTGAAGTTTTACATTATAAAATGTAATTTATAAATGAAATGAGTTACAGCTTTTTATCTGTAATTTAAAATTTGTTGCATCTAATTAACACGAATCAGTTACAATATACGATAAATTAGTAACGATATCTTTTCTTTGTTGCAATTTGCTGCCATGAATGAATATCGATTTGTAATCGATCGCATGCATTGACGTATTACAGTGTAAGCCAGAGTGTAAGAAGCTATCGCATAAATAGGATTTGTCAAATGGTCCGATGTAAAAAGAGCCGATCATGCAGGACTTCTGCAACGGCGGCTCTTTGTGCGAACTCAATAGTCCATTCATCATTCTGGCTACTCGATCAACGCCTAGTACGCGCTATTTTCATGAAGAAAATGGCGAAGAATGCGGATTACGTATTTTCTACAACGTTAACTTATCATTTCAGTGTTAATAACCTATTTTAGGATATACAAATATAAAATAAAAATACGTTGGAATAAATACGTAGAATTATAATTGTATCTTTTGTACGTGGAATTTGGTGAACCAGAGAAAAGCAATAATTTTGTTGAAAACATTACGTATCTAATAATCGTTATTAAAAGATTTATATTTTGTTTTATTCCAACGCTTATCATCAAATCTGATAATTTGAGGATTACGTTGACCGGTTGGAGTGTTAAAATTGTATCTGTCATCGCATTGAATTTATCAATTTGAAAATTCAATGAACATGACGATGTAGAATTGTTGCAACACAACATTTTGTCGAGAACCTTTTGAACTACATATTGACCAGATCCACAATCAAAACATGTTGCTTTACATTATATTTATATTAATTGTTATCAATGTATAATATTGATAAGTAATGAAGGATCAAACGATATATCAAATTTATTAAAATTCTGTAATAAATAAATTTTTACACACATTAATAACTTATTATTAAATGTATATTGGCTCTAATAGGCATTTTATTATATTTATTTAATTTTGTTAAAAGTTATTTGAAGGTGCACTATTTGAAAGAAAAGTGTTTTGTATTTTCGAACTGTATGACAAAATAATTGTAGTTAGGGGAGCTCAATTTTATAATTACTACTATTGTGTGTTAGTAATATTAATTATATTTATAATTATCTAAAGAAAATACCCGTGACAGCCTTAAAAATATTATTAAAAGAATTATATTTATAGTTTTATTTAAAAAATATATAAATATATTATTAAAAAATATATATAATTTATCGAAAATTATTATAATTGCTTTTCATTGTTTTTTCAATGTGATATTACACAATTGAGATATTTTTCAAATATTATGTCAATTATATTATTTTTACCTTTTAATTGGTACTAACTTTAATTAAAACCTGAGATCACTTGTTTGGCTATTTTCAGAAACGTAACAGAATAATTCAATTCCAGTTTAATCTTTGCGCGAAACAAAATTTGTACTCTTTCTCTACATTTTTTTACTCACACTGTATGAAAGAACGCGATTTCTTTTCTCTGCATCTCTTGTAACTTTAAGGATAGTACGAGATAGGAAATACTAAGAAAGAAGCTCGTAGCAAAAGATAGACTGACTAGTCCTCAGAGATTCTCGTCACATTCGAAGCTCCTTCACAACTCACTTTGTTCCCGAAATTGCTTTCATTTTGATGATAGCAAACGTTTGAGCAACGCGAATGGCACATTTTAGATAGTCTCACGATTTTATTAGATTTTTTTATGATTATTCAAAATCGCTAATTCGGAGTAGAAAGAATTGTTACAATTAACTAGCATTAGATACATTACATACATTAATTTCATTAATCTATTTTTTTCTAAAGTGAATATATTTTTTTTTGCGTAACGATTTATTTTTTTTTATTTACTTGTAAGTTTTTATATCATAAATATTAACTTTAAATTTATAAGAATCTGTAAACTAACATAAGATAATTATAAATCAATTAAATTTTATATAAATTAATTTCACAAACCTATTATTTCTGTCTGAAAACGGATATTTTTCTTTCACACAATGATTTATATTTGTTGCAAAGCTCAGATTCATAAGAATTTTACATATCAGAATCCAAAAATATTATACAACAGAGATTGGATAGAACAGTTTGTGTTGAAGAAGTATCAGAAAAAATTCCGGAAGTATCGAACGGCCAAGCGTATTAAGATCGCATTTGGCGACGAATCGTTATATCCTGATGGATCGCTCGTCAATTACGTGGTCTAATCCGGGTTCACATGACTATGACAATCCGGACTCGCTGCGGGGAAATAATTTGTCATTCCGATCTCGTTCGTGATCCTCCACCTCTAAGATTTCGGTGATCGACTCGGCACGTCGTAAACATTCGCTTTTCGTGCCTCGCGATACGGCGATATATCTTCCTCATGGCTACAACATCGTGCCCGTCACTACATTACGCCGGGGGTACACTATCTTGTAAACAAAATGGATATGAAAAAACAAATACTGAATAAAAATCGTACGACACAATATGTCGCGCATGGATGATGGATCACGCGGCTCTTTTCAGTTCGCTTTCTTGGGAACTTGATATCCAATATCACGTTCCTAAAGACTCATTTTCACGTCTCAACGCGTTAAACTTTTGTCGTGACATCGAACCTATATAGATATATGTTGTTACGAACCTGAGTCTCTGATCTTACTAAGAGAAATATGGTCAATTCTATACGACAGCTCGTAGATCATTTAAACTTTGTAAATGGCATAAGGATATAAGGTTCACCTTTACCGCGTACTAAGCCCTTGCAATTTATATAGTGCCAAAATTTTTTAGAGAATTATGTTTTCTGATATAACATCCACATAATAGAAAAAAAACAATCGCATCATTGGACGAGTTTTAATTCTCTACATAATTGACCACCAAAATCTATATCACAGTTACTAATGCTGAGTTTATAAGATCCATTTAATTTTAATTTACATCAAATTATTTAATATTTAAAAAATTTATTATTTAATTTATTAAGAGGCACTAATTAATTTCATAAAATTATAATGATACAACATATTATTTCATTTTAATTTCATAAAATTAAAATGATATAAAATATATGAGAAAAAGAAAATGAATACTAACAATAAATATTTTAATATGAATTAATATACAATATTTAATCTAAATTTAATTTAATTTAATTTAATTTAATCTAAATGTACAGATATAAAAATTGAATTGCTTGACATTTTAAAAGGATTTATAATTAAGTAAATCCAATAGACCGGACCGACTACTTATACTTCAGAAGATTAAAGGAATGTTCACTCGTGTATATTTATTTAAACTTCGGGCATATGGCAATGATATTCATACGGTCCATTAACTTGCGTGCATGCGTGCGTTTCGTTCCCGTTTCGATGCGTCTCGTGCATCGAGAGATGTCGACTCTCGATACCGCAAGTATTATATACGCGGACGGCCACGAAGGCACTGGCCGTTTCCGAATGCAGAATGCAACTGCCGCACGTGTGTCGACTCAGATCTCGAAGTTCGGTTACCCGGAAGGACAACTCGCCCTTTGAAATCCGCTCAAAGAGAGGGTCGTGTCTCTTGTCTTCTCCGATATTCTTGAAAGTTACGCGTGCGAAAAGGACAAACAGCTCGATCCGACGTGTGATTAAGTTTAATTTTGAGAAAACGTCGAATCAACTTTCTCGCGGAAGTTTCTCACTCCCTTCGCTCGCAGACATGTCCGAAAGTTGCAAAGTATATTCTTTTTGCTCAGCTGAACATCGCCTTGCTTGTTATCTTTCCGAAATTTGCTAAACTAAGTTTTCGCGGGTTATCTTTTCATTTTACTTTTAAGCATATGTATTATCTTTTCATGATATTACTAGACGGAATCGCTAAATTTTTTTAGTTTTTAAATAAATGTATTTTATAAAAAATTTTTCTTCTATTGAAGAATAACTTGCGTTAGTTTATTTTCGTGATATTCGCGTGAATTGGAAATGGTAAAATTGACATAAAAATATTATTACACGGAAAGAACGAATTTTGTTGGAATATATAAAAATGTAATCTAATTGATCCGAAAGTAATTTTATTAGACATCCAAATAATTATATAAGAAACTCAAACCTGATGAGAGCAATGTTGCAAAAAAGTTTAATATTTCTTCGTTCATTTATGTCATTCACGTATCAGTTGATTTTCTACTTATTATTGTTTATTTGTATGTTACAGTTATTGTAATATCATTACATTGATATTAAGCATGATAGTAGCATGAAAAAGTTATTATATAATTAGATTGCGATTACGTTCTGGGCAAAAGCATTACCTACGTAATGATAGACATACTTCTTATGTGTTCATAAGCACGTGCATTACGGTAAGAAGAATCATGTAAATGGCTTCCGGATCGGGATCAAGAAATCGCGTATTCTCATGCACACACGTATCTTCCCTCGAGTGCTATTAAAGTCGACGATTCGCCAATTAGAAATCTCGCATATAATCAGCGGCACACGAGGCAAAGCAACCGCAATGTACGTGCCGCCACTGATACTACTGTTACTACTGCCATTATGTACCGCTACCACTATTACTCGGTTCGTTATTTCGATAGTTAGTCTGCCTCTCTTCTTCGTATCGTTCGAGTACCCGCATCCACTTTGCATCTCGAGCGTATATTGCATTCTGTGCGTATCAAAGAAAGACGCATCGCCCGCAACCCAATAGTCCGCGTATGACAATTTAATCAAAAAGATTGTTTATTAGCTTTTTAAAACATCAAAATAAAATTGCTTCTTTTTTCTTATCATTGATATAGCGATTTAAAAGATTCCCAAAACGTTCATTCACTTCAATTAAAAAGTTAAAAAAAGTTTAGTATATACTTTTTAAATCATAATACAATTATTGTTTTAATTAATAATTGGACTATTTTTTTTAAACTTTGAATGTAATAGTAGTGCTTTTTATCAACTTTTAAACCTTAGTTTCTTTTGTATTTTAATGAATTAATTTGAAAATAAAAAATATATATTAAAGATAACGATGGATCATGTATTAGAATAATACTTTAAGACAATTCAGTTTAATGGATTTGGATATAAGAGACACATTTAGGTTAATGGTCATTAATTTAGCGTAATTTAGCTTAGCCCCTATAATCCTCTGTGTAACTTTCACTATTCTTTTTTTCCGGAATTATAATAGTAATTGTATAATTTATTTGTTAGCTTTTTAATCATTATTTTCTATTTTTCACTCCATACAAATTGTTATATTTATTTTTGAGCTTTACTACAAAACTTTAAAATTTTATCTTAACTATTCTATGCAAAGAAAAATAGAGTATCTAGAAATTTTTGTGCGATACATTGAATCTAGTTCGCTGCTGTAGATACGTTTCGCAATTTTAACAGAACATTGAAATTTTTTCGCGTTCACACAAAAATGTCACGTTTCTACATAACAATGATGTTAAACGAAAGATGATTAGCAGTGAATAAAAAAACAAAAATCAAGTGTACGTCAACGAAAGTGGAAAAAGAAAGAGAGATAGGAGGCGGGAGGGAGAGGAGAGGAGAGAGAGAGAGAGAGAGAGAGAGAGAGAGAGATATTAAACGCGCAAGCGAAAATCTACAAAGGAATAAAAAGAATAGCTTTTCAGGGACAAAGTTCTCTCTAATATACTGGTGAGATAGAATAAATAGTGTTCCGAGTTCCATTGGACTCCCATATGTATCCGAAACTAAAAGCAGGGATAAATCCATTTTCTGCGACTGTAGAATACGCAATATAAGTGCTCTCTGACAGACAGTTCGTCCCCTCGAGCTGAGTTTTTGCCGTTCTCCGCTCCTTCTGCTGATCCTTCGTTTACTCGCGTCGGAATTTTTGGCTAGCTGAAAAAGTCGTGTAAAATAATATGGTGTTGACGTTCTTATTACGTGTCTGAATACGATGAAATTAAAACTGCGTGAGAGATGTGCGTGCGTGCGTGTTTGTGTGTGGAATTGCTTAGTATTATTTTGTGACATATATTCAATTTTTTTTCGCGCGTAATTTTTTGTTTATATAAAAATAAATATCTACATACATGTTACGCAGTTGGAAAAATTTAGGCACTGACTCCACTATTTTTTTATAATTATTTCCTATTTTGGAAAACGCTTCTTTTTATTCATTATGCAGATTATAATAACTTAGAACTATTCTACACTATTCACTGAGAGAAAAGAATGGTTGCAATTATTATAATTTACATATCTATAATTTATAGTCATTTTCGATTCCAACTATGTATATTTTTAGATCTATATATTTATATATAGATATTACTATATATATTATATATAATATAGTAATATTTAATAACTTTAAAAATGGAGTTACTAACCATAATTATTTTTCACCATTGTACAGTCACTAAACATTTTTCTCTCAGTGTATTTCATTCCTATCTTAAAATACTTAATAAATATGCTGTACATTTATTAAGATCAAATTGATTGCATCATGCAATCTGCTACATGAATTACATCGTAATTTCTCACCAAGATACTTTCGCGATAATAATCGCGCTTCGTGAAAACGTGGTTTAATTAGTGGAGAACACATTATGCAACAAAATTGGTAAAAAATATTCGCAAGTGAAAAATGTCCAAGTCGATACGTTGAAGTGGCACCCTGTATTTAAATCGTTTCTCTTTTGGTTCGTATTCGTTAAGGAAACGATGCGTTTCTTTTACATCGCAATGAACGCGAAACGAGAGCCGCCGAGATCTCACTTTTTCCGTTTCGCCATATCGGAAATTAGGTACGCATATGCTTGAGGAAGTCACTAGAAAAGCTATTCCGGTAAACACGGAATAACGAAGCTTCCGCTTCAACTGAACCTCCGGGACAAGATAGGTTGCAGGAGGGGTGAGCGGATGGTACTCGATGGCGCCTGTTTATACTTGGAGGGCGAAATAAGTGAATAAATTTAATGGCGCCCTCGGTTATTCCATTACTTTGGGCTCCGATAAAATTGCATAGAGATATGGATACTATGGACAACTTTTCCGCCACAATTTCACGCAAATATTCCGTATACTAATATACAGCGAAATACGTCATGATGAAAGGTAACCATTCCTCCCCTGTCCTTCCTCGGTAAAATTCAATTAAATGGCGATTTATAATTTTGTAACAGGTCTGCGTTTTATCGACATTTTATACAGGGTGTCTCAGGAGGAAAGATCAATATTCTGGAGGTGATATCTGTCGTTTTAAGTAAAAATGTTCATGAACGTGTCTTATTCCGAACGGTTTCTAAAATTGCATGTGCAGTTGCAAAATTATTGTTAGAAAAGAAAGAATTGACACTCTACGTACTTTTTCTAATAATTCATAATCTAATTAAGGATACATTTTTAAAAATAAATTTTAAAAATTGCACCGTTTAAATTATACGAGTATATCTCGAAAGCCGTTTGAAACAGAACACACGTTTATATGAATATTTTTATCATCTCCCAAAATATTAATCTTTTCTCCTCCTCCCCCCCCTGCCTTGTATAATAATAAATAATAAAACAATTGACGCGGAACAACGACATATTTGCAAATTAGAAAGAATTATTATTATTTGCCTCGATATGTAAACAGCTTCTGAATTTGAAATGTTATTTAAATGAGCGTAATATGCACATAAATATCATGTTGTTTATAAAAATCAGTGATTCGAAAAATCGTAAAAGGGAAGCATGTAATTAATTATCTTTGTAATAGGCAGAAGCAGTGCCTCGGGGAGAGGCAAAGAAAAGAGAGAACCGGGACAGGGAGATACCGATATTTCTTAAACGAACTCACGCTGTCGTGACATGACGTTATCGCTTCATCGTGCAATATTGTAATTATACTGCTGTACGTCACGAAAGGCTCAGCGAGTTACCCAAAAAAATGTGAGGCCACGATTCGTCCCAGTGAATGACGGTTACGTTATCCCAATCGTAGCCCGTACATTTTAGAGTTTCGAGAACGTGCGTGACTTATCCGCTTCCCTGTACGCATAAACCAGTATTACTTGAGCTTATTCTACTCGAGTTTATTGGATTTTGCGTTATTAACGCGGTTGTTATAATACAACGTTCTTCAACAGAACACGCTCAGAATTTTATGATGCCCCTGTACATTAAAATTCATTTATATTTGGAACTAATTTTCTAAATAAGATTTCAACTATGTTGAAATCAAATTTTAATATAAAAGTTTAAGGATATTTGCAGATATGTGTAACAATTAGAGAATTATCAAGCGGAATTTATAGCCGTGCTCAGTGTTCACATTTTTTATCAAAGCGGAATTTTGAGAGAATGTGTAGTCTGAGTGCTTAAATCAACAGAACGAACACAGGATTCTCGCAAAAATTCTTCGCATTTAATTCTTAATTATCCCCAAATGTTTCATTTCCGATACAGATTTGTACGAGAAGCATAAAGAGATGTTTATTTTTCCTTGCTACTCTCGTTTCTTTCTCTTCATCTATTACGTCAATACGGGAATAATTTTCATTTTCTCCATATGTCAACCGCCAACCGCGGCAAATTAATCGTCTGGCATCCATCGATCCGGCTGTATCTGTCCGTCTATCTGGATCTCTTAATCACGCGACGCACCACGTTTCTCTGCACGCATTTACATGTATCGTCCTCTGGCAGCGTAGCGCCAGCTTTATCTCAGATGGAGATTGGCTTCAGACCGGGCGTGTGTGTCGGGTTGACAATGTTATGGATCACCGCTAGGGGGGAGAGGGGAGGAGCGCATGCGTGCGTGAGTGAGTGCGTGCGTGCGTGCGTGCGTGCGTGCATGCGGGTGGGTGAACGGGCGTGCTCGGACAACCGTGTAAGCATTCGTATAACGGTCCGGCCAGGTTCGTCCTTCTTCGAGCACGTCTTTCCTTTTGAGCCCAGTCCTTCGTGGAAGGTGGGCGCCGCCACTGGGTCAAACGGAACGAACACGACGCCTTATGTCGCTACTACAGACTGCTGGACCACCCTCCGGGTGGTCGCTCAGTCCTTGGTTTTACACCGTGTAAAAGCACTTCGTAACATTTATGGCTGCACATTTTAAGATCGGATAAGAAAACTAATTTAAAATGACATAAATTTTTGTAGTTCATAATGTGTACGACGATTATTATATTAAAGAAAAAAAAGAAGGATTAGTGTTATTACATTTCTTTATTATTATTTCAGAATTCGGATCGAACCGAAATCGAAATCGAAATTAAATTTTGTGTATTAATAAAGTTCACAATATCATTTACAACCAATAAAGTGATTTTTGGTGTGTGATTTTTTTCAATTCTTTTTCCGGTTCTTAATTTGTAACATAAATTTGTTCTTTATAACTGAATTGATTGTATCAGTTCAAAGTCTTTCTCCTTCTAAATTGGAAGAAGAAACTCTGAAGTCTAGTGCAGCTATTAATGTATATAGATACCTAAAAGACTGACTTGAACGTTAAATACGCTCTCTCTCTCTCTCGCTCTCTCGGTTCGGATACTTGATTATAATTATATTTTCGCAATTATTTTTTTCTATTAATATTGTCATTGTTATACTTTGCATTAACTTTGTCTACATCGTGCTTATTGATTTTCTGAAAGTTATTCAAACTCTTGATTGCTTTTGATAAACCGCAGCTACGAAACGCAAATTGAAACGGATCTCCGCAATATTCTTTGCGCTCTTTATTAACCGCGAAGAGTCGTCCCATATGCATTCGTAATGCTTCTCGCACATATCAGTGCACTTTCATCGTATACATTTGCTCCGTGCACAGTGCTGTGCTGTGTCCTTAAACTTGTTTGCGTGCTGCCACGTGCACTTGTACGGCCGCATACTCTTTCTCTCCCTTCCTTGCTTCCATGCCATTGTTATATCGCTTGCTAACACGACATGATACATTGAGGAAGAGTTATGAAGCGGCGACATGCTCAATTCGAGGCAGGAACTTTTTAGAACTTTGAAAAATCACCCACGTACGCTAAAAGCGCTAGAGATTAAAATTAAATCGGAGGGTATTCCCCTATCGTTGGTGGTTGAAACCACCGTCGCCATTTGTCCTTGTCCCGCGTATGCGTGTCGGTACGATTTTTCGCTAATAATTAAGCGCCATTAAATTCCACCGATCAATCCATGTCAATCAGTTTACTATATTACGTTAATCGGCATCTATCTTTAAAATCCCGTACGAGCGTGACGAAAATAATTTGTAGCCTTGATTTATAATATACGACAGGATATAAAGTTTGTACGCAACTTGTTAATAAAAATGTCTTTTAAAAAATTTGACGGTTATCTTAAATCTTATAATATACATTGTGACAAACAAGATATGTGAAAAAAACTATACACTGAATTCTTCGTTAAAATTCATTATTTGTTCAATCATGATGATTTTTTAATTTCAAATATAGTTATATGAAATCATCGTTGTTTAGTTTCAAACAAATTTATAATTATTTATTATAGTTTAAAAAGAAATATTAACAATTCAATTTTGATATGTTGTCTCGAATCAATCGCTTCAATCAAGTTCCTCCGGCATTCGTATATAAAGAAGATACATAACTTCCGGTGCATATCCTATACTTGTCCATCAATGTTCGATCAGCTTTGACATGAACAAGTTCTCTCTCTCTCTATGAAATAAACATTCGCGTATCAATGCCTTTGAAAATTGCACTCGCACGCATTTTATTTCCGAACGTTCGGCGCGTTTTCGACAATTCGAGGGTGCAGGCTTTGGACGCTCTTTTTATATGCCCTCTCCGGCCTGAAGCAGAAGGTTTTTGACGGAACGCGGTAGAGTCGTTTGGAATTTAATTACGGCATCGCGCACGGGCGGCTTTTCGGGTGAGTGACCCGACCGAATTTACTGGCGTATTCGCGGTTAAGCCGAAATTGCCACCATCCACGTGCGCGAACGCGCGGACCGATGCGACGCGCGAACCGATAATTGAAATGCACTTTTCCGTCGTGGATGATAGGACACTGTATTTAACTGCTGATTTTTTCCGCCGGAATAACAATCCTCTTCGACCTCTTCTCGCTTTCTCTTTTCTTTCCCTGGCGATAGTTGGAAAACGACTATTGCACGAATTCGAGTCGACGGATCTTTCGTACGATCAATCAGTTTTTAGTCTGTCTCTTACATTTCGCGAAAATTGACTTTGCACAATCATTTCTAGATCGAAAATTTAAATTGGTATTACATCTTGCGCATGTTAATTTGTACATGTAAAGAATAAGTTCCTTCTTAGAATTTTCGGAAATTTTTAAAGAATTGTTTTCTACCGACATAGAAATATCCCTTTGATTATTAATGCTGTGAGTAAATTATAATTAAGTAATAACGTAAAGTACAATAAATATAACTATAATTTTAGCAAAAGACTATTGTAATAATTGGTGAATCTTTTAAGAATTATTGATAATTGCAACTGTGCACAATAAAATGATTCATCATTTTATTTCATATAGATACACGTATAAATATCAAAGGCAAAAGTTGTATTATTGCCAGTGTAGTAATGGCTTCTGTTAATATTTCCGCTATTAGATAACAAATTCTAGTGATGAATTTATTTGTTCAGTAACTCGTCGTTACACTATGATGTTAATATGTCAATACACAATAATCAGCATTTATTATAACGCTTTTTTAACATAATGTCAAACATAAAGTATCTCGAAGGAATTGTGAGGACTTCTTCCTTATTTTTTTTAAACTTGAGTATATTATTTCAATAATATTTATACATGTATATTATACTTGAGTGTGTTGTTTGTTACTTAATATTTTATTTGGCCATATAAATACATTTCGAATTATGTAAAGGAAAAACAATAGTATGGCAATATTAGTATGACATTTTATTAATATAGCACCCTAAGCGTAGCCTCTCTTCCAAGATTTTCATATCAAATTATTCTATAAATCGATTATAGCTGTATTGTTAATCTATTGTTAGTTTATATAAAAATAATCTTGTAATGTCTCAATAATAACAAACAATAAATAACAAGAATGGAACTACAAGTCAGATTTTTATGTATTTATGTATTTCTTAGAACACGTTTCGATCTTATTATTTGGTCATCCTCAATGTAAAGAAATTAAATGCAAATTTGACAAAATTAATAAAACGGTTAAAATTATACAATTTATAGTCATGCAAAAAGTTGATAGTATTTATTCTATCTATCTTCCGCACAATGCAATGCTTTTTGTTCTGGTAATATTATCGATTATATTCTTCCATTATAATGCGATTGGTAAACCAGGATATAATCAGTAATTGACTTATTGTTTCAATTACTGATTATATCCTGGTTTACCAATCGCAGTTGAGATATATGTACAATAATTTTATTTATTAACACACACTTTAATGTAGTTGTCTATTAAAATAAGGATTGTATATACTAATAATTTTGAATATAACGATCATTTATTCATTATTATTTTAATTTTTATAATCTATTTTATTAATTTGATAACAGAATGTGTGCTGATACATTTTTATTTAATGTTCAATCATGTTCAATATTTTTATCATTATGCACTTATTGCGACTGTTATAATGGAAGAATATACCGCGATAATATTACCAAAACGAAAATCATTGCATTGTGCGGAAGATAGATAGAATAAATACAACTTTTTGAGTAACTATAAATTGTATAATTTTAACCGTTTTTTTAATTTTGTCAAATTTGCGTTTAATTTCTTTACATTGAGGATGGCCTAATAATAAGATCGAAACGTATGTTCTAAGAATTTGAAATACATAAAAATCTGTCTTGTAGCTCCTTCTTGTTATTTATTGTTCTATGGTTTATATTACGTATACCATAGATTTTTTAGTACTAAACAGCCTATATATGGAAGAAGTTATGTGTAGGTACGTATATCTGTATACATTTTACAATACTTAATTTTTTTATTAATTTTGTAACTCTATATTTGTAGAGATCATCGCTATTTCTCTTTGAACCATTATGTTGTCACTTTTTTATAAATAGTGTCCTAAGTAATAAATATTTTGTAATTTTGAATTCAGAATCAATTGAATAACATTTTGATATCTGAGGATATCTAACAAAAAAGCTTAATAATAAACTTAATATTATGTCACTCGGTATATGAATCGATGCTACTACACAGGTTCCTGTATTATCTGCAGTATATGCATCAGACTTCCAGAGGATTTATACCAATGCTTCGAAGATGGCGATAGTATTCTGTTTTCTCTCGTTTTATAATTTTAAAATATTTCTTGTTCACATTATTATTAAATTTTATTTAATTTTTTATTAAATTTGATTTCGGATTTATCTTTATAAATAATTACTTTGTTAATTATAAAATGGAGAAATATTTTACTGCACTGAGAAAAAAATATAGTCAATTTTAATAAATATTTATTTCAATACTGCCAACTAAATATTTACTTACGGTAAATAAATATTTGTTCGGTAAAAAAAATGATTGTAAAATCAAATTAACATTTCTTGTATCAAATAAATATATCTTTATATTTAATAAATATTTAGTTTTGGCAAGTATTCAACTAAATATTTATTAAAATTGACTATATTTTTTTTCAGTGTATTAATTGGTTTTATATTAATTTTATGTATTATATTAATGTATTGAGTTTTTCAAAAAAGTTATATTAATGCAATTTTAATATACTAATGCAATAGATTTTAACATATATACATATATATATTTCAGCAAATATTTTTCTGTACATATTGGATAATGATTTATAAATACAGAAAATTGTAAACAAAACGTGAAAAAATATTTGTACTGAAAATAATGATTGTAAAACCGTTTCTCTCTCTTACTTGACCGACAAGCAATTAAAGCGTAAGTCAAGCATCGATCGAAGGAGGATTGTATCTGCCGATCCGACGGTTGCCGACGTTTTCGTAATTGGCGGTCGCTTTCTCGCGCACTGAAGAAATTTTCCCGGACCAGGGGGAGAAACGAGAGATCGAAAGATCAGAGCCGTCCGACGATTCTGCGAGAAAGGAAAAAAAAACGGACGGATCGGCGAACGTACTAATCCCTGGGATATAATCCGCCACGAAAACGAATTAAAGACGATAATGCGCGGATAATGGCTTTTTGAGCATCGGCCTAGTCTGCCTCTGACTTGCCGCCGAAGAGGCAATTTCGTGGCTCTCGTGATTCGCAATGCACTGCCTCGTCTTCTTCTCTTCCGCGCTCCTTGTCGCAACGCGTGAGGGATGTGGGTATCATCGGTGATGAGGCGAAGACGGGAAACGAAATCACATCAGGAGACGACCGAGAGAGTTGGGGGTGCTATGTTCCACGGTTCATTCGAGGAACGGATATCGCTGGGACGAGACTAATCGTCGGGATGAGAGTTCGCCGCGTGAGTTCTCGAAATTCCGTTTACATGGGTTGTTCCGAGATTTCGATCGAACTCGAAATCGACCAATTCTTGATGCGAAACGTCAGCTGCATCAATTCATTCAACGCACGAGAAATAATACAGTAAACGGAAGAAATGTAGGTATATATTATCAAGTGAAATAGACCGAGAAGTGTTTAAACAGAAATAAAGAAGAAAGATGTCATTTTTGAAAGCATTCTTGATCAAAAATGTCTTACAATTAGTAATATTTATATATAAATATACAAATATATCGATTCTATACTGAGAGAAAAGTGTGATTATAATTAGTAAAATAATTATGAACCACAATAGGAAATAGAAGCTTTTAATGCAAGTAATATAAATTAATTAGAAACTGATAGTGAGATATTTAATATATGTAGTAATTGGCGGTCGAAGTAGAAAGCGGATGCGATTAATTAAGACACTGAAAGGAGAACGTTCGCCAAACGTTAGAGACGCAATTGATATTTAGTTCAGAAGAGATATCCATTCAGATGCCAAATAAAAAACCGTCGCTATCTGACAATTAAAGCAAGAATGGATCGCTCTCTAGTGCTTTTTTTTGTCACCATGATCATGTCATTTCGTGGACAGCTTTATGACAAATATGGCTATTTTCCACCATACATTACGTTTAAATGTGATGAATTGAATATACGTGTTTATTCTATATATTTCCGCAGCTATATTTGCATTTTGAAAAACAGTTAAAATGATTTAACTGTGACATTCCATTGATGCAAATTCTTTTAATTGGCTGCGCGTTATTTTTGAACGACGTTAATGTTCATATTTTTAAAATACATATACTTTTAATCTGTACAATCGTGAAACGTCTATCAAACTGCTCATTAATAAAAGAAAGTGGTTGAATTTATTTATCGAACGGTTAATTAAACATTTCGCCACATATGCACTAGTTTGTTTTCTATTTTTATATTTTTGAAAAATACTAAATCCGCTTTTAAATTACCCATTTTAAACATATTTTTTTAAATATGTTTTCTTTTCATTGTGTTTCCTTTACTATCGCTTTTATAATCGCTTTACTATACTTTTATAATAATTGTTTATTAATAACAATAGTTTATTGATAATAACGATATTTAATAACAGTTTTCTCCGTGGTTAAATGCTTATTATTATTATTATTATCAATTTCTATAAATACATGTTGGCGACGAAAATATATAAAATTTTCAGTAATTTTCTAATAAAAATAAGAACATGAGGTTTTCGCGAAAAATCGCTTTTTCTTTTTTTTTTAAGCACGCAATTTGCATATCCGGCATTCGCAGAAACCAGCATTGACGATCTCTTTCCATTTAAAAAGACATTCAAGAGAATCGCGCGATGTACTACCTACAGCTTCGTCCGGTGATAATGCATGCGAGTCTCGACACAGATATACGCGGGGGAATAGAGTGAGATAGATTGAGCATACGATACGCGATCGTAAGGTTTGTTCTGATTCTTCCTTTCGGTTTCAGAGAAAATAGCATTCTCGAGGGGTGCATCAGGAATGCGGAGGAGGAGAGAACCCAGGAGATTTCCTTGCTCGCCTCTATTCATTTGCGAATGTCGACAGAGACAGACGGAGGCACATCGCGCGCCGTCGGTTACCGCCAAAAATATCTAAACTATTCGAGGCGCGTAATCGCCGATACCGCGATTTCTCCACGATTTAGAGAATGTATGAACATAGACAATAAAAAAAAAAACAATATACGATTCACAAAATTTGTAGACCTCTTTAAAACGGAAAGATATAAATATAATTCGTGCTAAGCCGCCTCGAATTATGATATCGGAATCTTTGTCGATTCTAATAATGAGTTTCTTGAGAAAATTACTTTGAATGTGCTTGCTTTAAATATTGCATTACTTGATGATACGTTTTGATTATGAGAAATGAATACATTTTCCGTTGAGAGAAATATAAAGATTTAATCGATAATCCCTCTATTTGAGAAATAAAAGAAAATTCTTTTAATTTTTATGGCATATTTTATATGACTCTATTGGATCTTGGGATTAAAGCAATTGAAATATATATATATACAATATTTAAGTATTGATATAACTGAACAAATTGAGAATGCCATATTTAGTAATGTTATTTTTATTTTAAACATAGAAATCAAATCAAATATAAATTGGAAGCGTCATAAATTTCATAAGCAAATTTGTAGATCTATAATGTAATGATCGATTGGCTGTTAGGTTCGCGAGAGACGAGTATCAGATGTCTATCTGTATGAAAAATTCCAAATAAATTTCTCTCTTATCCGGCAGTAAAGAATGGAACGATGGATGGGATCATTTTGCGATATTCATTATCGGTGGCAGCTTGTCAGCGAAAGCAACACAATTATGACGGCGGTTGATCTAGCTATGAGGTTCTCGTGGCTTTCCGCATGCAGACCTTCTTCGGCGGACCGTACTCACCCTCTGCACCGAGCAAATTATATTCATATTTGGGGGATTACGTTGGCGATCCCCTTCCTCCACTGCCGGCAGGATCAGAAGCCTTAAAGGGACGCCGTGCTAATTATTTCCCGACCCGATCTTCCGCCCAGATTGAATTTCGCAATGGCGGCGGCGGGCGGTCGCGGAGACGTTGACGACGAAGATGAGAATGAGATATCACTTTGTCGAATTCGGTTCATTACGCGCGAGCGTATTGATCAGGATGCTAATTAGGCTAGTCATGCTAAGGAGAATAACGAGTAATAATTGGGATAGAAATATGTCACTTCGCAGGGACATAACGTTGATTTACGATTACAACATCAACTGATGATATTAATTGGATCGTAAAGTCGGCATCTTCTCTCAATTTTAAGTGATATTATACACATTTTATTTTACAAAATATTCTGAGAAATTACTAGTTAACACGAAAACTTACAATTAGTGTTAAGAAAGAGGAAGGTGATAATTTGTGTATGCCTCTTAGCATCCTCTTAGTTGTGTTAATATATTTTTCTTAGTTTTTTGTGATGTATTTTTTTCTGATGAGAAAGTTTGCTTAAGTGTGATAGATAATTGTTTATTCTTTCGAGATTATTTCCTAGTACTATAATGAAGTCAGCGCGTGTTAAGTGAATCGTTCAGCTGGCAATATGTGGCGGAGGTGGTTAAAACAACGCTCTAATGTGTGCGGAAGGCAGGCTCCAATCCGCTTCCTGCTATTAATTTAAACGGCGCAATATTCTGTGCGGTTTAACTGAAAATGTCAGACCGCGATCGTTAAACGCAGTTACAATCTCGACGAGAGCTGCTCGTTCTGTCGCTCATGTAAGCTGCATAACTGCATGGCTGCACAAGGCACATGTTTTGCCTTGGGCTGTTTCGTGAAACTCTCCGAGTAACTCCCGAAAGTGTACAACGCGAGTTATTCAAGAGTCAGTTGTAGAGACATCGAAAAGTCGCTTTAATAATACGTGCCATTCCGATTTTCGCAAATATGACGTTTTACGTCAAAGTGTCAGCGTATTTTTAAAAATGTAAAAAAGTAACACATGATTTTGCAGATCAGCCGACAGATCTTCCGACAAGACTAATTTCTCTGCACAATGTATTATTTATTGATAAAATTTCATTTATATATTATTACTTATAATATCAATTATAACATTTATGGCATTGCTAAGTATTACTAGATATTAATTAAAAAGTATTTAATACATCTGTCATCTCAAATTATCAAAAATATAAAAATTGTATTAGACTATCATGTCTAAATATGTATTTGAGTACAAGTCTCTTATTGGTTTAAAAGTTATTTAATTTTTTGCTTGCTTTATAAAATCAACATTTTGTAACATTTATTTACAAATTTGATGCGGTAGTAGCATTAGAAATTAAATTAAATTTTTTTGCTAAGTCTTTTAATACACTAATACTTGCTGATATTGTACAATCAAAATATCCTTAAATATTTTTTACATGCTTTATTCGAATTTAATTGCCGAGTAATATTAAATTTCAAATTTAGTTTACGCAGGAATTATATTACAATGTTCGAAATTACAAACTACGACGTAAACTGCGATTTAATTCACTATCTTAAGAACTCGAGAACATAAATATAAATTCGAAAGATAAAGTTTTCGAAATTGTAAAGTTATTGTTGCACCGTATCTCTCAATGTCGATGTTATAGTCGTCGGTGTGAAAATGCACTTTCGATTTACGCGGCGGACTTCGGCCATCCGTTACTTCTCCCTGTCTCGACAAATGTCGAGGCCGTCGAAGGGTGTTTTAAACTTTTGCAATACTCACCATCGAAACGAACCAGTTCACTGCTTCGGCAAACTTTCCGTCTCTTTGGATAGCACCCTCAAAGGTATCAACCACAATCCTAACCGCTTGCGCGATCATTTACGGTCTGAGCTCGAGCGCCTGATCGCGAAAATATTTCTGATAGTCGCATTTATATTCGGCGTGTGTTCATATGTGATTTGCCGCGAGATTCGATCGGTATATTGTCATCCCTTAGCGTTTTTCTTGCCCACGAGGATCTTATTTGCCCGATGCATGCGATATGCAAGGGAAACACGCGCCTTCGGATTCTCCTCTATTCTCGAAACAGCTCGAAGCATGTAAAACAACAGAAGGGGAACGTGATATTGTTGGGTATTCTGATATGTTCATTGGTTCGCCCGTAAGGAGAATTTATCGGAGGAAGGTGGGGAAGAAACCGGTCGAATATGTTGGCGAAGGGACGTAAAACAAGTCAATTTTATCGCATCTATAAAGATGCTTTGTTCCTCTCTCTTCTTGAATTTCTCTTGATAGCAAAGGATATTATCGGAGGCTGAAGATTGTGATAAATCATAAGGTATATATACGGCAGAAAGCGCATATTTGTATTTGCTGTAAATCTGCTTTACCTGTTCTCCGATGGTTGAACTCGGCAAAATCGCTTTTCCATACGAAAAGAACAGTTTTGCTGAGGTATCTAAAAAGTTAACCAGATACAGATCTGAAAATAACTTTGTTGAGTTATCAAAATAGTTACGTAAAACGCTCAAATTTATTGGGCGCTTAAACGGAAATTGGCGTATATTTTTTCTTTTTTAAAAAGGTTTTTTAAAGAAATTGTTATTAATCTTATAATCTTTACACGCAAAAGCTTGAATAAAATAAATATCTAATTAATATTAAGTATGAAATATGCGAGGGTGAAAAATTTTGAATTATTTTTATTACATTTTTTGTAACAACATTAAAAGACCCCCATCAATCATTAACTCTGATTCCATTGCGTCGCCGCAGTTAAATTCCTAATTAAAACATTCGTAATTAAAGTCAGTATTCCGCTGCGCAAATCTCGTCGGCAGCCCAGCTGAAATATTAAACGCGCGCGAGAAAGCGTCATTCGCTGGCGAGAATATGAAACGGATGGAATGGAATGAATACGTAATCGGTTAGACGACGTCGCCTCCTGTAAAGAAGAAAAAGAAGTTAGCGGAAAAGCTTGTATATCTCCGGAAAAGGGATAGCATATTGCACTTCCGGGAATCTTTGCGTGCAAAAAGTCTTCGGCGGATACTTTCAATTACATTTTTTTCATTTGGAATACTAAAGCATATTCTCCTAAAAGCGGACGAAGTTTTCTCACGTAAAATGTGGAAAAAAGAAAATATTCTTCTCACTCTCTCTGGAGAAGTATATTTAACTTCTTTTGATTTAATTTATGTCTATGATATTCTATAAAATTTTAAATGTAATATTCTTTAATTCTAAATTTTTCCGTTTATCAATAATTTTTTATATATTAAATTTTATTTTTTTAAATAATATATATACATATTTTTTTATATTATGAATATTTTCTTCTAAGTTGCTTTTAATACGAATATAACAGACGTATTTGATATGAAATCTTGAGATAATTTCTTGCTGTCTTTCATTTTTTGAAATATCATGAAGTTTTGTGGATTTACATCAGTGAACACGTCATAAAAGCCTATTATTCGTGAGTTATATCTTGTCGCTGGCATTTTTTACAGAACTTACACGCGAACAATACAAGCGTGCCACATATTTCTGTTTTTTTTTTCTTGAATGTTTCATCTGGTTCAAAGGTTCTCTCGTGTACTTTTTCTAACACGAACGACACCAGGTCACGAACAGATTTACATTCGGCAATTTTGCATGTGGCGATTATATAGCAGGATTTTATTTTTAATTTCTTTGTTCTTTGCAGAGTTCCATAGTATAGGTATTAAAAATGCTAGAGAAACATATATACATATATTAAATACTTTAAGAATATATCTGCTTAATGATTCTTCAGATTGCTTTCTATATTAAACCGTCAAAATGTATTCCGAACCATATAAATAATTTATCAAATATTTTTAAGATAGGATGTTATATAGCAGCGCTATTAAATAATACTGAATATATGTACCAAAATATTTTTTGTAATAATTTGAATAATTACTAACCCAGACAACGCAAAGCGTCCAAAATTTAGATGTCTTTAGCGTCTTAAAAAAACGTCTCAAAGACATTTTATGTCAATTTTCTCAATTTTCTGTTATCTGGATAATCAACGCAAAGTTTAAGCTTAAAATCCGGAATTTAAAATGTTGTGTATAAAATTTTTGATTTATACTTCTTTTAATTTGCAAGTAACTATTTATTAATTTTATTTCATAATTTTTATTCACACGTATAGTTATGTATTTAATTAACGTGTGAATATCGACGCAATTATTTCGCAATAATTTAAAGATTTAAGAAAACTTTCTTGAAGAGCTGTTTCACTTTGAAATTATTTCACTGCATCGTGTCTGATAGTCTGTCGTTATCTTCAGAACTAGTACATTGAAGATATAGCATTTCTAGTGAGACATCTTGGAATTGTATCTAATTTACATTCGTATTCGCTGAGCCAACGCGGTGAATGTCTGTCGGTTTACTGCCATTATCCTCTAATTATTCGTCCATACGAGGATGGCTTATAAACCTAATGTCCTTTCTTCGCGAAATTTGAGCACGTGTACATTTCACGGCACGGTTCTAAGAATATTAAAGACAGAAGATTAGCTTTCGATATTTTCATAGGAATGAACAATATTTTATATCTTTACATTCGACAATCTCTTAAAACTCTTTATTTTCTTTTTTTCTATTATTAGATACATCTCTCTTGATTTTAATTGAAACTATTTTAATTTTGGATAAGTTTTATCAGAAATCATACATTTCTTTTTTACTCCTTTAGATAATTTGAACTTAATTTTTCTTGAAACGAATACCTACCCAAGTGTATATCACTTGTCATCTTTATTTTATAACGTTTTAATTTTTGACAATAAGTATGTATATATTCATATTACATACATGTTGAAACTAAGACTTTTTATCTTCAAATTTATCTATTAATATTATTATTCGTAATTAAAAAAATTTACTTCCACATATATTGAATAATCTTTTAATTAGATTTTTATAGAATTTTTCCCTGTGGAAAAATATGTATTTTAGATTTCTCGCTAAATTTCTGCGCTCGCAGTTTTTGATACATCCTGTATATTAGAAGCGATTTGCAGCAGTGCTGAAAGAGAGCGAGAGTGAGACGACATCGAGGGGTCGACAATGAGTTTGAGCGTGCTAAATCGCCGAGGTTAAACCGCAGTCAGTCGTCACGGACGAGGCTCGTAGAAGAGCGAAGGGTGGTTTCGATAGACAATGGGGGTGGTATCGTGGAATCGCGTCCTGGCACGCATTGTGCGTACCCTCTAACGACGAACGATTACCGGCCCCGTGCGCCTCGTTTCCTGGGGTTGGAATGATATGGCGATCTCACGAATCGGCTAACTATTTGTGCACGCGTAGGAATCTTTTTATAGAGTGAAAAATAATTCGGAAATTTGGAGTCATTATCTTTGGTAAAATAAAATCTGTGAGACGCTCACCTTTTGATTTTTTAAAGTCAATCAAAGTCTTAGATCATTCGTAATTATAGTTAAATTTATTTAATAAAATAGGGCGAGACTCTCTCTCTCTCTCTCTCTCTCTCTCTCTCTCTCTTTCTCTCAACTCTATATATACAGAGTGTGTGTATGTGTGTGTGTGTGTATATAGAGTTGAGCATAGAGACAAGTTGCACATGCAAGTAGTATGTAACTAAAACGCATATGGGACACGTCGATACACAAAAAAGCGCTGAAACGAAAAATCTACGTTCATCGAATGAACACAGGCGCTTTTTTGTTTTTTTTTTATTTTTAAACTAATTTGAACTGAATTTTTAAACTACTTTTAACTCCATTGTTTAGTATAAAATAATGATATATTGAGTAGAAGCAGCGGCTACTTAAATTAAGTTAAATTTAACACTATAGATTTAACGGTATGTACCAAAAGTAAAATTATATTAAGTGATTATTAGATTATATTAATTATATTAAGTGGTTATTAGGATAACCAATGGGAATGAGTTAAAACTAAATGATTATTACTTTATAACAAGTAAACCGAATAAAATGAATCAATGCCATTTTATAGAAAAAAACTTGTCAGTTTTATTAATATATATATGAAAAGAATAAGTAATTATTTAACAATTGAAACAAAAGAGGGGGGTTAAAATATATTTGCGTATCGAAATTAACAGAAAACTAAATGAAAAATTACTTCATGAAGAGTCACTAAATTATTTCCCATACAATACAAAGAAAGGATTAGTTAAAGATTTCAATTTTATGCAGGATGACGCGACCCCATTTCGTACACAAGCATATTTTTGTCCCTTTTTTTTTGTAATGTTTTAATTGTTAAATAATTATCATATATTCTAATTAATGTATAAAAGTAATATATTATTTAAATTATTTTTATTACGCTTTCGTTAACACATTTATAATTTCATGATAGAAAAAATTAATGAATATTTCAAACATATTAATTCTATTAACTTTCATTACAGTTGATGAATGTAGCGTAACATTTTTTTAAAGAGAATCTTGTCAGTTGATTCATTATCACCCGAAAACTTCTCGTCGCTTCTTCACGCTTTACACATCAGGAGATCTATTAATAAACTCTTGGCTGCTTGACAACCTGTTAACAACAGATTGCCGTAACTTTCGTCACGGTATTCCTTCAAGCGGACTTTCCTGATGCAAAGAATAATTCGTTGTGAGAATTGCTTGAGAAAAAGCGGTTGAAAATGACAGAAATTAATGTACGTCATATGCTGCTGTTAAAGCTCCGATCTTAGTTCGGAAAAACGCACGTTTCAACAGATATGCATCACGAATGATATCCATACTGATACATACTGTTCTAGCATGGACGTACGCTGGTCGTAGATTGAACATAGCCGATCTAAAAATCCTGATTCATGGCGTGCTGTGGAAAGAACCAATGTCGGAATTTATGGCTCTCTTTTGGATATAAGCTATGTCTTCGATTCCGCAGCCAACTTGCGGTTCACGTTATTCGACGTGCATGCAACTCGAACACGGTCGAGGGATCTTGAAAAAAATCAGAACCTCTTTATGTGTATGTCGTGTATTATGTCATGAGATATATATCATGTTCCGATATGAATTAATTCAATTGAATGAAAATCGAATGATCTTTTTAAAATTAATTTGGCGAGAATTTCAATATTAATCATAATTTTTTTTTATTTTTACAAAATGTCTTTATTTTCTGTATACAAATAATATTCCCGTGTGAAATATCTGCTCAAAATTATAATAAGATCAGACTACAAATCCAAGTGTGTCAAAAGTGACTTCAATATATGTGTGTTTTTCGTGAAAAAATGACTCTACATTACGCTATATTATATTCTTGTTTCGACTATTCTTATTCTCGAAGAGTCTGTATTAATTGTTATTGCTATATTACACATTTAAATGTACAAATCCATATTTGTATGCAGCATAGGATGTTATTTTTATGCAGAAAACTAATCACACACTTATATTGAAATCATTTTTACACATTTGAATTTGTAGTGTCGTTTATCTTATGTCGTTGAATCTTAAATTCCGCAAAAGTTTTACTATTTTATGTATTTATTTGTGATATAGATAAGAGTTGAATTTTTATTGTGCAATTTTTAGTTCTAATTAACTGATCTTATTTGTGTTTTTCAAAAGTTTTGTGTTAGAACATTGATGAATGTTTCTCTCTTTCTCTCTTTCTAAATTTTCGCTCAACGGACATAGGTTCTAAATCCGCCGGGAAATCAATCACAGTCGCCACGGCTGGAATTGGACACCTTGTATATCCCGGTAGAATTCGCTGGCATACAGACATCCTGAACATGGTCGATCCTGGACAACGGTCTCGGTGCTTTTACGATGCCGATTCGCGGTGATCCTTTTCGCACATTCGACTTGTGCAATCACTCACGTTGTTTTTTCTCTTCGCGTGCTCTCGGCCGCAGTTAGCCGGGTCCATCGAGCTGTTGGAGTACCATGGAAATAACGCGTTGGTGGAATGTGAGGAACTCATTTCCGAGTGTGATATTGTACGTGCTTGGCTTTCATTTGGTGTTACTGTGTAAGAGGATCGAATTTGCCGCTATAAGAGACCAGATTTTGTGTAAAATTCATCATTTATTGAGTTGAAAGAAAAGCATTACTTCGTTTGTATCACGTCTACATATTTTTTTAATTAGTAATTATATGTACTATTTATTAGAATTTTAGAGTTTTAGCTTTAAGAATCTATTTTTTAAATTATTGTATGATGATTTTTGATGAAGTTATGAGCAATCAAAATCCAAATGCTCCTTTTATTTAGTCTACGATAACTCAGCAACAAAAGATTTTAAGAAAATTTTTTAAAAATAATTTTGAAGAAAATAATTTAGCTTTCATGATAGAAAATCAAAAGTTTTGGTAAGTTTTTTTTGGACATGTGACAAGCTTATAAAAGGAAAAGAAAAGTTTTTATTTTGTTCAGTTACAATTTTTTATATATAAAAATTACAAACATATGGGAAAGACATAGCCATTTTGAAAATAGAGGTTTTAAGCTTCACAATTTTTTTCTTAAATTTAAATTTTATTAATTTATCACGACGTTACAGCTGCTTGAATTATGAAATTTGTAATGCTATATGTATAACTTTTATTTTAAACCAATATATTGAATTGTTTGTTTCAATCTATTATCTTCTCCTTTGTATAGAATTATTGTAATATTATTATATTATTATGTATCATAGAATACATTTATTTGCTCTCAATGGTGAGAAAAACAACTCAATATACTGGTGGTTGATATGAACAAACAATAAATCAACAAAGGAATGTCAAAAACGATAGCTGCAAAATTTGTAAATGAATAATATAAAGTAAATTCAGTGATATACCGGAATATGTTATTCCATTTTATTTTCGATTTAATGACAAATCAGGAATTAATATACGACTTGTTTTTAACCTTATACTATAAATGTGTTTACGATGTGTTGTGTTAGCGCCGATGAGGATTCAGTCTTCTAATCCCATAATTTTTTAACTGTCCCCAACGAATTGTGTCCTCGAGGGACGTAACTTCAGGTCCTGAATCGGATAGATAGCAGTGGCCACGACTTAGAACTGCCATGACCTGACGAGCCGGGATTACATTTGATCCTTCTGGGTTTGTGTTCCCCTCGCACCTTTTACTTAGTACGGAAGTCGCTGTATAAAACGGCATGAGGCGGCCGACTGTAATTCGGGAACTTCCGTGTCATTGAGTATTCCGTTCAGCTCGACCCACGCGTTTGTTAACGCGCCCGTTATCGCAATGATTTATGAACCGTATAAATATACCGCGAGCAACAGTAACGTATGCCACCGATATCTGCCACTTTGTTACTTCAACTATTCTTGAACAAAATGAGAGGATCGCGTAAATTTTCTACGAGAAATGAAATATAAACACTCGGATCTTCGCTCAGTTAATTACCGGCTGATGTTAAGACGCACGCTCCTGTGAATAACAAATTTATGGCCCTTCGTGCGGATGAGATCGCCCCGATTACTCTATTCGCTCGGGAAATTTGACGTATAATCGCCGCCGGAATAAAGAAGAAGAAAATGAAATGGGGACGCGAAATGAAATAGATCGTTGAGAACATCCGTTAGATACACGGCATCATAATTAATAACATTATTACAATTAACATGATTTGACAGATAAAACTAAATTTTACATTAGACATTAAGAAATATTGGATATTAATTTAATACAAAATAATTAAATAATACTATAATGCAATAATTAAAATTGATACTCAATATAATAAAAAATTCCACATGTAAATTTTAACAAGAATTAGTTTTTTTTTTACAAATACACAAACACAGAATGTTTATTACTATGTAATTATCAACAGAACAAAGGAAAAGACTAGGAAAATTGAATTATAGAATTAAAAACAATAAGAAATTTGCGTCAATATAAAAACGCACATAGTGGATTGTACAACTAGTTGATGAATAAATAAAAATCTTTTTATTTATAATGAGAAGGAAATAAAACAATAGAGACTTTCAAGTGTTTGCATGATGAAGAGATCACGAAATTGAATGTTAAAATAATCACTTTCAAGCAACGTATAACTTTGCAACGTAACTTTGCAAAGCAACAGATAGTTACGAGGACATATGCGGTTAATCTGAAGAAGAGAGCGGAAGTTCGCGTAAAGAGATGGAAATTTTCGGCCAATTGCTCGTTATTGAGAATTGAAGATTCGAAAGTGTGCAGGAGAAATGTTTCTGAGTATGAGAGGAGGCCGAGGTCGTTTTGCATGAGGTTACGAAAGCGTCGAGGAGGGTTGCCAGTGGCTCGACCGCAAACACCTCACGTACCGTCATGTAGATTAAAGCTCGGCACTTCTCAGGTTCTTGTGTGCGTGTTGAAAACACACGGGAAATCTCGCGAGTTCACGAGAAGGGCGAATCGCGATTGTGCAGGCGAGATCGAGGGGGGAGGAGGAGGGGGGAGGGGGGGAGAGGAAGTGGACGATGGTGATGGCGAGAGGAAAAATCAACTCACGAACTTACCCGGGATCAAACACGCGCCCTACAGGGCCGGTAAAGCCTGAGTCGCCACTGTCGTCGGAAATAAGACGGTATTCCATCACGAGATCTCCGTCCGATTTCACCGACCACGTTGTATTAAAAGCTCATATGAATCGTACGTGATTGACGTCGCCAATTTCGACAATATCGTCAGGATTTCCGTGCCATTATGTAAATTTCAGCATATTTGTTTCAGGATTCTCCCTTTTTACTCACGCGATTTTATATTATAATATGTTGTTTATGAAACAAATAATGTATAATCCGAGATATTTTAAATATGCGTTTTTTAACTTTTTATTTATTAATTATAATTATTATCACATATACATTGTTAAATTCTTAATGTCAAATTATACGCAATTTGAGTTATATTGCTAAGACAAAATTTATTTTTTTGTTTTTACTATTGACATGCACGAAATTGTGTTGAATTTATTACAAGAATATTATATATGTATGTATTTTGCAAGATTTAATTTCTATATAATAAAATACATTTATTATTCTAAACGTCATTCATTAAATAATTCAAAAATAATTTTGACTTCTCATAGAAACTGATTACAATAGTTTGCTACTAACTTTTTAGGCAAGGCATTAAAGCAGTCGCAGTTAAAAGTACTTGTCCTCCCTTCGTTAAACCAATCGTGATAAACATTAAGCCCGTCTCATCGTAACGTCTCATCACGGATTCTGCCAGCGTGAAAGAGTACTGGTATCCTGTGATGAGAACAATTTCACGCGTAGTTCGTTTGAGAATGCTGGCATTAGGCTGTTTCTCTGAAAACATACCTCGCTGAAGAGACAAAGTCCAATTTTACGGCGAAAACGCTAAACGCGCGAGTCCGTCTCTTCTAATCTAATAAGCGCGAATTCCGGGGACTTTTATCGTTATGATTCATCGCTGATGACCGCCGTTATCTCGCGCTGTTCTTGATGCGTCATTAAATAGGTAGGTAGTCTAACAAAGAGCACAATTATCCAGAGCAGTTACGGTTTCATTCTTCCAGTTCATTATCTTATGAATTATCGATATTCCCCGTAGCATTCCTCGTCTCAAAAGTGGCAAATATGTATTATAATTAGTTTCTATGAGATGTCGAGTTTTTTTTAAGTAAATGATATTTTTGGAATTATTGAAAAAATACAACAGAATCAAAGAATTTAAGGTTAATGAGAGTACAGCGTTATATACAAGCGATTTATATGCTTGTATATAATCGCGTTATATTCTCATAAACTTCTTTTACTTTGTGTAAAAGAAGATGTCATCTTTATTCCAATTTGTTTATGACTGACAAGTTGGAATAAAGATAACAAGATTTTCTTTTTCGTAAAGTAAAAAGAATAAATGACACATATAACTGCACGCATTATATATATTTTCACTGGAGAATGAATTCTTTTATTGTTTGTAGATTGAGAATTCGTATAATTGTTACATTTTAAGTATAAATATATTGATTTTACTTTTTTCATATTTCCACGAATAGCATAGAAAATGATAAAAGCGAAAGTTATATTGCGACTAATAATTTCAATGTTATTGCACGTACGAACATGTTTCATTTGTCGAGGCATTATCGAAGAATAGTGACTTGTGTGTGATTGTAAATTATAATTTAATAAGATCGATGATATTGAATCAGACGCGGCTGAAAATTGTAATAAAACACTGGGAGACAAATCGGAGCCCGTGTGCGTACAAATAAATCGCACTCGCCGTTAATTGCAACTGCAACGAAATTGATTTCGCCAGTTCATTCGATTTATTCGGCGCTATATAAAATATAGTAATTATAGACACTGTGACATCGGTTTTAATTATCAAATTTTCCATGGCGCCCCCGACGATATTTCGGTAGCTCGCGTCGTGGGTCTGTCAATGAGAATGCGCAAAGCTTTGCCGATGAATAAATTGCAAAATACGTGTCCGGATCCAACGTAAAATATTCGCGACGGGTTATCCGTAATCTGCTTACGACAAATGCTTGATCGAGGCTCCTGGAACAATCTGTAAAGATTAACGGTACGCAGCGTCGCATCGCCCCGCGTGATCGATTCACTCATCGTGATGAGTTCGAGTTAGGGCAGTTTTAACGCGGCGCGGCGTCGCGACGTTAACGGCCGTAAACACGTGAGGGTTGTGCGATCGTAATTTCAAATCGTAAAAGAGAGAGGGCTCAGAAGGGGGCTGACTTAGGCTCGCGCTGCGTTAACCCGGATCGTTATCGTTTTACTGGCTCTAACGGTCGCCGATGAATATTTAAAGGCCGCAAAAATCTACCGTATGAACATTTGATCTGCATGTTAATCTGCAGCAAGTAGGAAAACTTATGCGTTCTTTTTTTTCGGCTTTGGTTTATACACGCTCAATACCAAGTATGGTGTTGTTCCCTTATGAGTGATGCCGCTTTAGTTTGCAAATTATGATTGTAACTTTGATAGCTACAGTTATGGGGCGTTCTTAAAATTTAATTAAATTCTGCTGAAATGACACGTTGTATCCGATGAGTAAAATTTGCATAGCGAACATTAATGGGATAGCGAAGTTAGGTTTAGTATCCCTATCACCACGTTGTTAGTGATATGAAACCGTCTTAAAAGCCGATCAAAACTTCCATACATTTGTAATATTCGATTCATTATTTTTTATCATTATAAATATGAACATATGATCAATCAGAAAATTTTAAGTATCTTATTATTTTATAGGATTAATTTATTTTATTCGTACACTAACATTTTTCATTAATATATTTCATTAATATATTATTATTTTATTATTTTACATATAATATGCATATAAATATATTCATGTATATTTTGAATTCTTTTTGAGTTTATTTCGAACAGATTACGCTAATTTATAAAGAACTCGAGAAAGTGAATTCGAGTTCGAATCGATCAGTTGTGTTATCTGAGAGATTAGTTTGATAAATAGGATCATATTCAGTGTCAAAAAATTATGGGAAATAATTATCTTCGTTCTTGTGCTAAAATAAAATTTGTTTTTGTTAAATACTGTTATTTACTTTTTTCGCTTATTTTTAATAATAAATCACAGAAAACGTAAATTATGGAAAATTAACATTGAGTTAGCCAACTTGATAATTGATGGATCTTGATGATTAATAAAGCTCTTGTGAGAAAGAAAATTATGATTTAATATCTGCTACAGTCTTAATCCTGTATCGCGTAACCTTTAAATTTGAGGTACTCATTTCTAAATGAAAATGATATTTTGAGTTTCACACTAATAAGAGATATTTTTCCTATGCAGTAGGTATTTTTCTCGGTATATTAGCACGACGTGCGAAACACACGAAACATATAACGATTTGATTGAAGGTGAATTTACGGTACTTTTCTTTTAGAGATACAAAGCTTTTCATATATACTTCGTATACGCTTTGATATTACAAATGTATTGCCAGCATTTCGACTATTCTTAAATAAACAATAATCGACAGCAATAGAGCTATTCATATGTCATCATGAAATTCAGTTTTATCATCCAATACGATCATACAGATAAAGCATATTAGTAGTCTGAATCAAATGAGTAACTGTACATTTTTCTCTCACAATGGAAAAAAATCCTGATTTCGAAGTAAGTATTATTTTCTCTCTTATGTTTGATGCTACTTATAAGGCCCTTGTAATTTACGTAAGGTTTTTATTTCAATTGTACTTCTAATTCTTGGCGATATAAGTTTATGACTGCAGTATTTGTACATCTCTTTCTCTCTCTCTCTCTCTGCACGCGAAATAAATTGGCGACTCTGTACGAGAGATGTGTATCTTAAGTAGTTAAGAGCCTGATACATTTAATTAAGTATCATAAATGAGCGGCCGCGAGGAGCATTCAGAAAACCGTAACATTTCCGTGGCACGCCACGGAATTTTGCAGCAAGCAATTGCCGACTCGCGCGCGCGAATTAATTTCCCGTCATAAAGCTTCCTATTAGTTGAACAGCAGCCCGTCCGTAGGACGACGATAAAACTTTCTCGTCGCAGGATTACGCGGTCCGACGACGTGCGCATGTCTCTCACTGGTAGAGAGTAGAGAGCTAGGAAATGCGAATCATGCTCGCACGGAAGTTGCGTTAACGCTCGTAAAGAGAACTCTGTCTCTCTCTCTCTCTCTCTCTCATGTCCGATAGAAACGCCGGAGAACGAAGGGCGGAAGGGAATGGAAGAGGATGATAAAGGAAGAGGACGATAAGGAATGCTGCGCGATGGCACAGTCGCAAGAAGGACGAGGCGAGAGTGTAGACGAAAACCAGAGAAATGGCCTGGCTTAATTCCCGCACGCACTTACGCAGCGACGTGGCGCGGTGCGGAAAAAAGTGCGTCCGTCGCGCGGTGGCGAGCTCGCGCGAGCTCGGGATCGGGGCTCGTTTCTCCCGGGGTATAATGCCCCGCGAAATAGCCCCTTTAGTATGATATACGTATCACTTACGCGGCGCGATAATGAAAAGATTTGCCGGCTCTTTATGACTTCCGTGCAACGGCTAACAGGATCGTTCATTTCCTTCCCTCTTTCTCTACAGCCCTTCCCTCGCACGTTTTTCTTTCTCACGCGAATTTCCCGGATTTTCTGTTTTTTTTTTTCGCGTTCAATTGATATGTACATTACGATCGATATTTTATTTGTACATATATTTAAAAATCCTTAATCCTATTATCGATACAATATTGCTTATATATAAATTTTGCGTACAAAAAAATAGACCACTTTATTTGTTGTAATACATAATATTTTTCTTATTAAAATAACTATTTTACTTGTATTATAATTAACACAAGTAACTATATAATTATTTTCTATTATTTTCTAAAATATAGAACTGAATAAAAATAAAAATTTTTTGTATGTATTGTCTTTAACAAATATATTGCTGCCAATCTTAGAACGTGTAACAATCAACTCAGAACACGGGACTGTCACATTTTTGCAGCTTCATTTAAAATTAAATATTATTTGTACGATGATAAATTCAAGAATAATACTATTTATATAAAGATTATGCGATTTCGCGGGTTTTCTCCAAATCCATTCTTGGAATGCCAACGTTTCGTGAACCTTGCAGTCGACACGGAGGAAACCCGCGAAACGCATAATCTTTATATAGAAAGCATCGTAGAAAGCCCATGGAAGCCTCAAGAATATTATCAATAATGCTATTTTAATATATAAAAGATGTTGATATATTATAATATAGTATACCTATATCATATACGTACATATTTTTTCGAAAAAAATTATAATCAAAAACTGACAACTGGCCCCGATCATCCCTCAGGATGGATATTTATATTTTAAAAGATTTTAAGGGATGATTTTTTTATTCAAATTCAAGACGAAAACTTCGTATGTCTGATATATTTTTTATACGTTTAAAGTTTTATCAAAATAATTCGAGTGGTTTCCGAAATTTTTTGGAAAAAATGTAATTTTCCTTTCAATTTTAATATCCTGTATCTTTGAAACTAACAATATTTTGAATATATGATCATAAGAATTTTTGTTTTAAATTTGTGTGAGGAATCATCCCTTAAAATCTTTTAGAATATTTAAAATCAACTCTGTATAATGATCTGAATTTTTAAAATTTATCTTCTTTATCCTAACTTTTTGCATGGCAGATTGGCCTTTTGTGATAAACCTCTGAAACTTAGCTGCGCTCAATGACTTCACTTATATATAAAATGTTCAATAATGTTCAATAAAATGTTCTACAGTTAAGTAAATAAGAAATAAGGATAGCAATAAATTTTCAATCAAACTTCAAAGTAAATATTAATTTCAAGCAAATAAACTCGGATTCATTGAGCATATATTCACGAGAATATGGTGCTATTTATGTTTCTAATCGAAAATTAAAAAAAAGACTAATTTTCATCATATTTTATCGATGGTCTTCTTTACACTGAATATTAGAATAAAAAGAAAATAGCAAAAGGAGTTTTGCGAGCATGTCGAGACAAAGCGGTCTTCTACGCGATGCTAAGTTACTTAAGTGCTTTGGTAAATTACGTTACTGCGGCACAACATGATTCGATCGATCGTACAGCCGTTAAGCGGATCGTTTTGTGAAAGCGCCGCAGAAGTGGCTGATATACGCATTCTGTGAAACAAGTCGTCCTCCTCCACACCTGCGGCGACTTTGTAGCGTCACTGGGGCGTTTAACAAGTCCAGGACGACGAATTGTGGGCGGTCGCGAGTGAGTTAGTGCGACGTTTTAGAAAATCGAGTAAGCGTATCGCGTATCACCCGGCAGTTACGCGGATGAGCGATGCGGGAAAACATCGCATTTTGCTTACACTTCTATTTCCTCACACGCGCTAAATCATACTTAAAATCTGGCTCAGAAGCTCTTTTATTCTCTTTATCCTTCTCGCCATTATTTACGAACTCCATTGCTTTCTTGACGTGAGAACGATGAGTATCACTGTCGGTCTTAAAATCATTTCTATTTTATGGCTAATGTTAGGATTTAACATTTATATCGTTTGAATCGGATGATAAAATATTAATAATATTTTACTTTAATTATTCAATAATAAAATATATTAATCCTCCATCTGCAGTCTGGTAATTTTGTCTTTTTTTCTAGCAGAAACGAAATTTCACTCTCAAATTTCTCTGCGAAATAAAAAAGGAAGACGGAGCCCCCTTATTGCTAGGTTATACATTTTTTAAACAAATTTTCACTTTTTCCTTATTTTCGCTGAAATAAGCTTTTTATTAAATAAAGCTTTTTACATTTGTGTTGAAAGATTCAAATTCCAGACGGAGGGAATAAAAATGTGATTACACAGACAGAGGGTAATAACTAAAATATATTGGAGTATCTGTTATAATAATTACAAAATGATATATAAAATATATATATCTCTGATATATTAGCATATATAATATCTCCTATGCCTTTTATATATTCATTGATCACAATTCATCTTTTATGTATAGCATTTTGAGACGATTTAATTTTAGATCCTATATATATTCCATTCTCTACTGTTGCTTCTCTCCTCCTTTATATAAAATTTGCCCCCTCACTCGCTCTTTTTTTTTTTTTTGCTCTGAAATCAACTTGCTTGCTTTGTACTGTTTATATGCGCGCGTGTGTCTGTCTCTCAATTTCGTGAATCTCCTCTCAGGACTTACACTCTATTTCCACGACGGCTTTCTCCGTGTCTCGCGATTGCGCACGTCTCGGTAACGAGCGCGCCGTAGAGATCGAGGAGGAAAAAGATTGGATTCCCGAGAATTTCGAGAGAAAGAATTTTTTAATACGCGTACATAAACGTTTCGCATTGAGCTGCGCGACGTTCCGACGACGTAAAAATGTTCTTTATGCGAGAGGCTTTTCGGTCACGAAATGTCGAACGAAATGCGAGCTCTCTCTGAAACCGAGAAGAACGCTAATTCCAACAGCGGAACACTCGCATACTTTTTTCGTTCTCCTCGAAACGCGAGTTTTCCAACGCGCTGCGATTAACTTACACGAGTAGTACCAACAATTTCGTCGAGCAAGACCTGGATGCCATTGTCACATTTTATCACAGACACAGTGACAAGTACACTAGCATATAACGCGATGCATGAACGTCATTTAATATTGCATTCTATATTTATGATTCCATCTTTATTACGTTATATTGATGTGTTTATTTGCTATATCTATTTAATAAAAAAAAGCTGATAAGAAGATGACTTTGTCGTGAAAAATTTGATATAAATCCTTTTAAAAACATTTTAAGTGTATCAATAAATTATAGTATCGTTTAAAATCTTTCTGCCATTATACAATCGAGATTTTATTCACGACATTAATCAATAACGGTCCATTCGCTGTATTGCATAGCGAAGCAACGTAGCAATCTCGGATCAAGCCGCGAAAAACAGAAATAGCAGAACGTAGGAATGCAGACGGATCTTAAAAGGGTCGCGATCCCTTCCGACTGTCGACTATGCGTCTCTGAATCTTCGACGGAGAGGGGAAAAAGGAATTTTTCCAGATACTTTCGCGGGAAGAAGACGCCTCTCGTTCTGTTCGACTGCGAGAAGCCCTAGCGATTCTTACCGCCGTAGAGAACGAGAGGAACGATCGTTAAAAGCCGTCGTCATCTTAGCGTCCTCGTCCTCAGGGAGGATTTTCTAGCGTGCTGCGAAAGCTGTGAGATAGTTGAGATGAAATTGCATCAGTTGATTCAATATTATATCAGAGCGGTAAAAGTTTAACGAAAGAGATAGTTTTAAATAATTAATCCTTAAGTTTTATTTAATGTTGTGGAATATTTAAGAAATATTTAAGAAGTAATTCGTTCGACAATCTTAAGATTTGCTTTTCCAACACAGTTGGAAAATTGGTGTGGAATTTAACACATTTTACGTGTCCTCAACGATTTATCAAAACTTTTGTGTCGGTAAATCGTTTAGGACACGTTACATAAAATGATCAATATGTTAGAAAATAACAAATATTATGCGAAAAATTAACACAAAAAATGCAATACATAATTTGTAAGCAATAAGTAATTTGAGGAAGCATATTTCTTCAGTAAAGTTAGTATTTAAATGTTAAATAAGTTTATCCTAAAATTGACGTATTAAAAAATATTATTTGTTCACTTACGTATGAATAAATTGTACTATTTAACATTGAGAAATATTGAATATTAATTTAACACAAAATATTCAAATAATACAATCGTATTATGTTAAATTAATTTGGAGATATATTAAAAATTTGACACAAAAAATTTTACAAGGATCAATTTTAACACAAATATTAGGGAAATATTTTATTATGTCAATATTTGGTTCAGATTTTAATATTCGATTAATTTAAGATTTTTCTTGTTTATTGCGATTGCAATATTGATTAAGCTAATTTAATTAATATTTTCCTAAAAAAAAAAAATCAAGTTGATAAGCTAAAACTAGATATAATTTCAAGATCTTTTAATATGTTTGATAGATATAATTTTGACACAATCTGGTTTAATCGAAGTAGGTAAGATCGGAAGTAGGTAAGATTGAAAATGAAAAGAAATAATAAAGCATCTGAAAGAACGATTAATTGTCGAAATAACAGCAGACACGAGGAATCGTTTAAGCTGACGTTCCGAGACATTGTTTGGCGCGGATACACCCGGTTGGAACGCGTGTCTCCGGACACGCGGGACATAATATACGGGGACAGTTACGGTCCTTGGTCCGACGTATATTATGTCCTGTGTAAGTGCACCGTTCTAGACGTCCATAGCGTTACACCCTATGTGAACGTGCGCGAGGAATTCGTTTCGTGAAAAATGAACCGGTTAGTCCTAAGTTAACCGATGATTCTCTCAACACCTAATCATTACGGTGATTCTCGTTCATTGGGAATTGGGAATTCTATACGAATGTTTGACATTTGAATTTTTTTATACATTTCTCGTATATTTCTAGCAATAAACTGCATTTTAATAAATCCATTACGAATTTACTTTTCTATTGGTTCACTACGTAGGGTATTGCGTCGGTTATAATGCATGGTGCATGTAAATATTTTAAATTGATTTTTAATTTTATACAGGCTTTTTAATTTTATGTCGTTGTAGAAGTAAACAAGGGAATTCTATTCTCTCTTAAAGCGCGCTTTCTTCTAACAGCACATTTTCACTCGGAATTCTCCATCAAGCGAGATTTTATTTTCGCTCTTTTCTGCGCGCACGCAAAGCGAGGCATGGCCGATTTATTCCTTCGTTAGAATCATTCGTACGATAAATAAAATCCGCAGGGAAAGGATGCGCAGTACAGACGAGAAGCGACGAGTTCGCCACGGTTCGTCGCGATCTACGCGATGGTATCACACGCGAATGCGTACGGTGGTTTCACGCCTGTCACGTAGACGACGCGCGACGTTTAAATCGAGCGCAGAAAAACGCGATCCGCTTCGCAGCCTCGGGCCGGCGCGCCGTGTCGGAATTTTTCTCTCGCAATGCCTATTTTTCGTTGACTCCACGTGAAATGACTCATTATCGTCGTCGTCCAAAATAAACTTTTGTGCATTTCAGTTTTCTCCAGGCATATTTTCCATACAGTTGGAAAATTTCTGTTAAATTACACATTTCTGTTAAATAACACATTTCATTTTTCCTAAGAAATCTATTTAAAATTTTATGCTCATTTAACACAAGATGAATACATTAGAAGTAATAAAAACATTATGTAAAAAAATGAACATAAAAAATAATAACACTGACACAATTTGTAAGCGAAAACTCTCGAAGTTTTTTTCTAATAAAATTAACATTTACAATATGTTAAATTTTTACGTATTTTATTTATTCATCTTAGAATTTATTTATTTACGTTTTTTAATATATTATTTTGATATTATTTGTTCTACTTTGTTCTCTTTATAAATGTTATTTTGATACTAAAGAAATGTTGAATAACAATTTAACACGAAATATTCAAATAAGATAATCACACAACATGTTAAATTAACATTTATAACATTCGGATTTTTAACATTCGGATATGTTAAAAATTTAACACAAAATTTAACACAAAAATGTTAACAAGAAGTTAAATGGACCAATTTTAACACAAATACAAAATGTTTTTTAATGTTCATAAAAACATGCTTAGAAGGCCACATTAGTAAAATATGCCATACTATCGTTTAACTTTGCATAACTTGAAATGATACAGCAAAATTAAATATTAAATAACAAAGAACACACTCAAATATACATATATTCGTGTGATAATACATTCAAATTTAAGAATAAGAAAGCATGTGTAATTAAATACTAAAAATGTGTAATAAATGCTGACTATTGTGCATTGGCATATTAAAATCATAGTACAACGGCGAGCTATTAAGCAAATAATTCCATAAGTAATCACTAGAATTTGCCACTTAATAGCGGAGATATTATAAGAGGAGTCATTATATCTACACTGGCCATAATACAACTTCTCCTTATTTTTCCACTTATATTTTATATGAGCTATAAAAAGCTATCGAGGAAATGTCAATCGATGTATCAGTTTAAATTTCCTAAGTTCCATCTGATAGATTAAATAATATCAAATGTGTATCTTTATGACGTTTCGTGCGAAACGATGGAAGTGAATCGGTTTTCTGCTGACAAAAAAGTGGCAGAAAGCGACGAACGAGAGAAACCGCGTTTTCGGTACCAATCACAGGAGTAAAAGTGGGTTCCGCTAATTGCGCCTTCGGCCCTAAATATTTTGACGTACTCGAAATTTGGGCGTTTGCGTGTTACCAGACGCCATGCCAACGAGTTGTGCAAATATTTACGACCGTCTCTCCCTCGCGAATCTCTTCGGGTGCTCCACCGTCGTTACGCGCGTTACGGGGAGGGAGAATCCATTTTTTCCGTATTAAAATAAAATTAAACGAAGCTCCGTGACGAGAGAAGAATGGCCCGCATGAAAAATCACCGTCCACCTCTTCGCGAAGAAAGGATATTACGGATGTTACGCTTCTTCTTGCTGGAATCGTAAATCTTTCCGCGCCGCCGTTGAGTTTCGCCGTGAGATTTTACGAGACACCAACTGGCTGCTCTCTCGTCGAGACCGACAATTTCCTCCGATTTCCCCGTACGTTATTGGACACGATATTTATTTTTGCATCGCCAAACGCGTATAGGGTAGATGCATCAGTGAATAATTGATTGGCTTTTAGCAGAGACGCATACAACTTTGAGACATGCAACATTTATTTTACATTGTTATCCGGTTAACTTTATAATTTATTATAATATTTTATTCATGTATATAACCGTCACCTGGGATATTTATTATTACTTAGACTAACAGAAGTTTTCTCCTACACCGAAAGTCTTTCGCGTTGATAATCTCCCAAGCGACATCGAGACCAACTTTCACGATCGACACATCGCCAATATCCAACGATTTCCCAATAAAACTATACCCGCGCGATATCTCATCCGTGTCAATTAAGAGCTAATTGATTTCGAGTGTAAATCTCTAATGCACAGTAAGGTTTTTCGACGACGTTACCGCTTCGATCGGGATTGCGGTGGTGATGAGGCTGCAAGCAGAGCTTGCAGGCGAAAGCAGTTGTTCCCACTAAATTTACGACGATGAGAGGGCTAACCCTCCTTTCTTACGGTGCTCCTCACTCACGCATTGCTTCGTTTCTTTGTCGTTAATGAGTCCCTATCGTACGGCGCCATATGTTTCCCCTACGATACTGTTTGTTTGTTTTTTTTTTTTTTTTTTTTTTTTAAGGCGAAGAAGGGGCGGAGAGCTTTTATACCGGCTGTATCCCTCTCACTGGGTATTCCGAATCCGCGTGTAAAATGTAACTTAACCGCTTTACTACATGCGTCCGCGACCATGGCCGGATCGCCATTAAATGTCCGATATTTTCGGTTTATGTTATATTCATGCATTGACAATGGACGGATGTACAGTGGAAAATTTTATCGGCGCGCGAAATATAGATAAACAAACAGATATCCGCTGGATATTGGTGATGATGGCAAATCGATCATTGGATTGATGTAAACACACTTATTGTTCGGCGAGAGGGCAGCGAGATTACTCCACAAAAAATTTCATCGGTATACTGTTATAATGTATAAAATTGTCACCATTACACCGTCGTTATTTGCTTGCTGCATTGTCCATTTTTAATTGGCTGTTTTTTTAGGATCTACCTGTTTGTGTTCCTTTTACTGCGCAAGAAAAGATGTTCGATTATCTATTTTTTCAAATATTTTATTGTTATTATTATTATAATTATAAGAAAACAATATTTTCATTATCGATTGAAGTAAATTTTCACGTTTTAAATAAAATTTCACCTTGAAAAATTTATATAAATAGTATATTACGTACCGCAGGTCAGATATGTTGAACAAATTAATCCTGGACTGCAATCATCATCGTTTTTGCAGACGTTGCTGCTTTTTTTCCCATTTTTGACTTCGATGATTTCCCTTCTTCGTCTGTCTGGGAGGTGTAGAGCAACGATTTCTGATTCGCTCTTAAAAAATAAAAAAAAATGTTAATATTATTGCAGGATATCATAAAAGCATATACGGAGAGAATATTTCGTTATTATATTTTACCGCAAAATTCGTTACAAATTCTTCTCTTTGGATAGAAAATAATTTGACAGCCTATTAAATATCAATAATGATAGAAATTTGAAGTATACAAAAACAATTTACATTTTATCAACTACAATATATAATAAAAATTATCAAATAGATTATAATTATTCTAAAACAAAATATTTACACAAATAAATGAAGAGGACCATATATTCGATGAAGACGATTTTATGAATATATTCCATAAAAATCGAGGAAAATTCTCTCCTTGTGTCAAATCCAGAGATGTAATATTAACACAAAACTACGTTGAGTGAATAATAATTTTAGAATTGCAACGAACATGGAGAAGAATGATGTGTGCGAAATCACGTGACGTTTACTCACGGAGTCTTTGCTGGAGTCGTCCAATTCGATCACCCGAATGTCCGGATTCTAAGACGGAACAACCAAGTGAGATTAGCACATAATCACGGTTTGACACTATAGTTTGCACTACGCGTCTGCACGGTAAAATTAAATTGATTCTCCGTACCTTCGCATCCTGACTGATACATGACTTGGCCGAAACGACTGAGAATATTAACGACACGAAGAAAAGAAGTCGGATCATGCTGGGCGATGCGTTTAACAAAATTGCGACGCTTCGTAACGCACGAGCGTTCTTTATACCGAATCCCAAAGCGCTGGTTGCGACATCGTTCCATCAGTGCGTTCTTATCGAAGAGTCGTTAAAGTGCACGGAAAATGGATTGCTAAACGCTTCTCTTAACTCCGACCGGAAATTACACGAACGTGAGTGATTTCCGACGTTGCACCAAATATCCGTGAGATTTACCGCTCATTTTCACGTTTATTTATCTAAATTAGAAAAAAGAGAAGCACGTCATAAAGTACGTCGTGCAATTTCCTTGAGTAAAAACGGGTCTCTGTTATCTTGAGTCTACGTTCTAAAATGTTCCAATCTTATCAACGAAAAATGTTTTAATTAACAGAAACGTTTTCCACTGATAGTTACTCGAAATAACGTTAGCGTTTACTGCAATATTACTGTATAATAGTAATAAAAATATATCTTATCGATTACATTTCGAAACGTTACGATCGTGTTGCTTGTAGGCCAGCGATGTCTACGTATCCTTATTCGATTTTGTAGTATTCCCTTAAGCGATATATATTTTCAGTCTCTCTTCGGGTTCTCGAGAGACAGAGAGGATACTTACTGTGCATTTTCCGCGGAATACCGCGCTACCTTCCGTAAAATAAGAAATACGAGACGCACTCGTTTCCCGATGCTCGAGGAGGTTCAGTCCCACGAGTGTAGTATGCATTTTCGCGTTCTCTTGCGCGGCTGAGTGAAGCAATACGACGGCAACTTTTCATTGAAGATTGACTTTAATGACCGACGAACTCGATGAGTCAGTCGCGAACAAAGAGCGTTACCTTTTATTTTCGTCTCTTCAGATGAAAATGCGCGTGAAAGAAGAGCTGAAGTTACGAACATCAGGATTACAACCTTTAATCAACCACGCGCCATTAACATACTTTGTTAGCAGGGTACGCTGCGGTTGTTGCAGAATAAAAAGAGAGGAACCCCCAATGCAGAAAATTCTGCGAGAGAGTAAAAATTGCATCGGATGTTAAAGTGCCGGCCCTTCCGTGTTCCTTAGATCCGCGTCCGAATGATTATCGCTCGCCCATTAGCACTTTAACTCGTGCCGTTCGCTTATTACGCGAATAATCAAAGATGTTTTCAGCCGTCGGCGAAATGGCCACATTAGGAAATTGCACGCTCGGCATCGCGCATATCGTTATTTTTGCTGCCTCGTTATCTGTCTTTGAGAGAGCTCTTTCATTCGTGTATCGATATATTCACGTATGCTGAATAAATTCGTGTTTGCCTCCACGTATTTGCTTCGGACGTGAGATCATTAATATCTTGTTCTTGTTACGTCATTAATTCAGAAACAGAATATTACAGGAAAAGATTTATTGTTACGTTTTCGTTACGCACAAAACGAGCTTTCTTAACATGCGTAATTAAATTTGAATAATAATAATAAAATTATATTGTAGAATTTAAAAATTATATCACAAATATATATATAGGGAATAAATACTTTGCGGTCAAGCTGGATCTTAAGTGCTTGGGCCTTTATTCTGAAAAAAATTATTTTGATCGTAAGAATGACTTATTAATAAAAAAGTTGGACAAAAAAGTATTTCTGTGAAAAAAAAAACAATGAAGAAAATTAGAAATTCGAAGGAAGCGAAAAGCTACATTGCAAAATTTTTTAAAGGAAATATTACGTTATTTATCAAGTGTGTCCTTTACTATTACACCGTATATGCTCTCGGATGAGTTAATTCTTAACACAACGTACTTAACAGCTAGGGAAGTGCAACTGTTTACATAGCACCGTCACTATTGTTAGCGAAGTTGTCGCGTGAAGGAGTCCAAATTAGACGGGTGGCAGAGTCCTCGACGGTCCGTCGACGTGACCGGAAGTCCTTTGTTCGCCTTTGTTGATTGCCGAACAACGTGGAAACTATTCATTAGCTTAGCAAATAATACTCTACCAAGTACCTAACTTCTAACTAAACACTTGATCATCATCAACAGCACCATATTTCATATCTTTATTATTTCAATTTCACTATAGTCTCATTTGTTTCATCTTTGCGATGATTTATTATTAAAAGGTTAATTATCATTATTTTAACAATTTTATCATAAATGTAAAAGCATAAAAATTAAAAATCGTACAATGCTGCATATTAAAATCGATTCAATTTTTTAATTTGCGCCATTCTGATATTATTACTGAAAAACAAGTATATTTATGACTATAATTGCATGATAAAATAGTTACGATTAGGAACTCCGCTATTATAGTTATTACTGTTATAATATTAGTATTTATTATATTTATAGTTCTATTAAAAAATATTCAGTTGGCACTAAAAATGGCTATAAATTATATAGTTAAATTGTGGTAATAGCAATTTTTTTTTCTTTTTGTATAGAATTCTAAATATGCATAAAAAATAAGTTGTAATCGGATAAACTGTTTAGATCAATCATACATTTGACCACAAAGACTTAAATATAATAATAAAAATATAATAAATATAATAAAAAATATAATAATGATTTTAATATTGTATATGAGAATTCCACTATCTCTTATTATCATAATTCTGTTTCTGGCGATGTGAAGATAAATTCTAAATGAATAAACAATACTAAAACTCGTGAATGTCAATCTACCGATCTACTTTATTTGTATACGAGCGAGGAACGAGATGTTCGACAAAAGAACCTAGCTTATTCGAGTTGCTGACTGCTTCGGGAAAACAAATTGGAAATAGTTCAGAAGAACAAAAGCAAACAGAGCTGCGGGCTTTTCTTGGCGCTCGTTGACTCTGCGGAAAGAAATGCGCGGACCAAATTAGTTGGAACAGTCACAGTCCAGACGACAGGTTGTGAGTGATGAATGAATGCTGTAGTAGGTAATACCTCCGGAAAGGTAATTTTGAACTTTTCCGTGGTAAACGGAAAGTCTAGACACGTTTGTGAGAATAGTATACAAACACAAATCTCATAAACTTCACGATAGAGGATTAACAGTAAGTACTCGGGAGAGAATAGACTACAAGCTTTCTGCTGCTGTGTCACGAATACGTTTAATAATGCTAATTCAAGTAATTACAGCAATAACTAGCGACGTATCTTTTCAACTAGAAGACTGTCCGAAGCGCACGCTACGTATTTATTTTATATAAGATTGTTTGCAATTCTTAACATAATTTTCTGCATTCCTTTTCATCTTTTGACATTTTATTACTTTAAAGATGATCTTTGCAAAACTTTGATTAATTGCCATAATTAAACAAATAAGATAAATGATAAGTGAAACAAAAGCTACAATATTTTCTCATTTTCTTAATCCTAGACATTTAATTTATTAACTTAGACTTTAGATTTTTAAATAAACATTAAAATTATTAATGATTTACATTACTGTAAAAAAAATCTTGAGAATTTTAATTCTGTCTCTTATCAAAGTTCTTTAAAAATCTAGAGGAATGCGATATGTACATTCGCTTTTCGATCAGCTCATTTACAGTTTCTAGAAGCGCTTGCTAATTTTGTTAATCAGAGAAGAATGTCTTTGTGAAAGAATAATAAAAAAGATAAGGCAACGATCTGTTTCGTTGTCGCGTTAAACGGTCGACGTTGCACGCGAATGTAAATGCGAGAAAAATGCAGATTCGTCGGGATCGTTAGTATATTTAGACATGCTTCTAACGCACAACGTTGCCTCATTCTCATTTTTCAATCTTCAATTACCGAGTATATCTCTCAAGAAAATCTAAACGGATCGATAATAATATCAATTCCCAATTTCATGCCTTTCACACTTTTCTTAGATTCCATAGACTTTTGCGGTTGAGTGTATATGTCCAATCTAAATCTAAATCGGTTCATCCGATTACCGCTCGGACAAGCGGATTACTTTTTACGGATATCACATTTTTCACTTTGCGAAAAGCAAAAAATTATTTAACGCCAGTCGCAGATCGTGCTCGAGTATGTGCATGTGCCCACGCACGAGCGAGTGGATACAACACACGGACGTTATATTCTCGAGCGCGGCGTGCTCATGCAGTATTCATTCGAAAGCGTTTAATAACCAATACCGTCGGCGAGCGGAATGTAATATTTTTTTATATACTCGTATATAAAAAAGAGAAGGACAAAAAATCGGATGAAAATCCGATATATCGGCGTGAGGTGCGCGCAGGTTCCATGGACGCGTCACGATTTGTTTTCATAGATTTTCCTCGGACATTATCGCACATCGGGTGAATGCAATCTTTATCCTGTCCCCAATCTGTTCATCGGCGAAATAATTTGAAAATAATGCACTCCAATTTTGATCGTCTCGTTGGAAGATCCGGTAAATGATGATTAATGATAAAATCCGACACGTTTATATTAAACGACTCGACTGATAAAAGATCCTGCGTAATTTATATATATTCGATATCGATATACTTTATATACATGCGGTAGGACATTATTGATATCGATCGCCCGATCATGGAATCTACCCGGATGGGACGTGTGCGTACACGCACGCACGCATGCGGAATCCACGGGAAAGCGGCTTAATTGAAGCGATTATCCCCTCGTTCATAAAGAGATAGCGACCAGCATTTCGTGATGCACTTACGTAACGATTAAGCCGGTGGTGCACATGGCTGAAATGAGGATGAGTGTGTGTTCGAGACATATCGTTATCGATGGAACTAATGCGGGACGGAGATTGGGTCCTGCGGTAGATACGACGTGCCCTCATCATGTTTTAAACGGTATTGACGTGTGGCAGCTTCCTCCCAGCACAGCGTCTCGATTCTTTAATGAACAAATGGCGCTTTGTCTTACGATCGATACGTGTGATTAATAACATGAATTGAAAATCGGCGAAATTCTACGGTAAATCCTGAAACAGAAGTAGTAAGCTTTATGCCGTAACTTATTGGCCAATCACCGTCGAATCTGACAAGAATAATGCGGTTAGTTAATTTCTTACGGTTTAAAGCTTACTATATATTTATTGTGTTTCAAGATTGAAACTTGTGACATTTAGAGCTTAGATTTAGATCGAATTTTATTCATTGATATTTAATGTTTTTCATAACTTTTTCGAATTTTTATTTATGATCGAAACTGATCGGAATGAAAATGATAAGAATTAATTTTGTTAATTATACCAATACATATCTGACACGATTTTATTCGATAAGAGACTAACGGCAAAATGTTAAACATGTGTCCGTATTTTATTTACATAATTATGTTTGACTTCGCTACTTTTTATTGGAAACCGTATTTTGGATTACTATAACTTGTTTTTCTTATCGAAATTGATATCCTTATTGGATAAATATTTAACGTGTTCTCGTTTTTAAACAATAAATTACAGATATCAAGATATGTTTTTATTATTTATTTGATCATTTTTGGTTTTCACCGTTTTTAAGTTTGACAGAAGTCGAGCCATTATATTTTTATACTATTATATTATTTATGTACCATTGATATTTAACTTTGTAACATAGCCTCTTACTACATAGCCTCTTATGTATTCATTCTTATTATTTTAGTTGATTATGTCGATTATTAATTTCAATTGATTTCGTTTTTTATTCTAGTATTTGTGTTTAAACGATAACTGAAGATTATTAAATAAGTCGAAAGACTTCATCATTATAGCATTGGTTTTAATTATCATATCTGAGTGTCTTACATTTTTGCAACATCTTTCCTGAAGATTTCTTCACTCAAGAGTGTGCCACATAAAATCAGATCGAATATATCTATCGCTACCCTAGATTTACGAAAACCGATTCGTCTTTCTCCGTCGACGCCTTGTCGCCTTTCGTATAGTAGAACCCGACCGTCTAACTGTTTCCGCCCTCGCGCCTCTCACTCACCGAAATAATATGGACTAATTTCAGCGGGCATCCCTCGGAGAGTATCCCAGGAGAGCAATAAGGGGAGCTACGAAAACGTTCGGCGGCATTGAATTCTATCCATTTGTCCAGTTGGCCGGTATGCGGAGAACAGCCGCGAAACTTCTAATACCCTCATACGTCACGCGTGAACATCATTCTGACATGGCCAATCGTAGCCCTTTCTGCGCTGCAATTGTTGTGAAAATACATAGGGGTCATTTAAACCCTTTCATTCTCAGTGTATCCAATCAGGAAATTACTTCTTTACAAACAAAATACAGGATACTTGTTCCTATATTTACTGAGAAGAAAGAATATCTATTCCTATATTACTGAGAGAAAATAATTTGTTTCTATTTTTTAAACAAGATTATTATTTACCAAAAATACGTCTATTTAGTTCGAGGATTCTCCATACATCATGTATACCCAACGTAGAGATTATAAATACACATACTCAAACAATATATACCTGGTCGAGAAAGTTCGTGACTTAATCTGCAAGGATATCAATTTCGACTACTATATATACATTCGCCTTATGCTATATTCGTGAATTTATGACCTTATTCGTGCCTTGTGCTTTCAGGCTTTTCACCTTCTGCATCAATATCTGTATACGTATTGCGCGGTATATTAGCAGCAAATTTCCATAATGGTACAGACTTTTCGTTGAAAGAGATTTTCTTTGTGTTTCGAGAATTGCATTCGCGTACCGAATGTCGATAGATATGCAGGAAAAAGACGTTAATGAGAAAAACATGGTTCACTGAGCATGGAAGAAAATGATAAAAAACATGCAAATATTTTCAAGAAATAATCAATAAATGCATATGACAATAGTATTATAGAATATTTGAATTATCTCTCTCTCTCTTTTTCCCTTCTTCTCTTTCTTTTTGTAATATTTCTCTTTATTTTTTTTTTGTATTTTTTGTATTCTATTATATATTTGTATTATATTATTTGTATTTGCTTGATTTTTAAATATAGAAAATCGTAAATTTACTTTATAAATACATGGAAAAAGCAATTTTGTTGAAGAATTTTGTTGAAGAATCTAAAAATTTAACTGAATACAAGTCAGAGAGAGAAAATAATTTTGCTGAACCAAAATTATTAGGTAAGACACAAAATTGGTTGCTCGAGAGAATATCAAAATATTTTACAGTATTACTTATCATGCTTGAGATTCCTGCAAAATTATTTTGGTAGCCAAATTTTCAGATCTATATCTAGCTAAATTTTTAGATTTTTCAGTAAAATTGCTCTTTCCGTGTATTATCTACATATAAATGTTTTAGCGCATGAAAAGATATCATCAATGAATGTTGAATATAAATAGTAATAAATCTCTTTTTTCTCCTTTTTTAAAATTAATTTAATGAATATTTAAAAAAAATTGTTATAGATTCTCTTTCTTTTTAATGTATCGAAACTTATTATAATATTAATCTATTTTTAACTGTTATGACTCCAATTATTCGATCATTTTTCGGATGTCAATCTCGTTTTATTTCGAAGACTCGCGATTAAATCAACGTGATTTCCTGCGTTTTGAAAGATTACTTTTTCCCTATAGAAACATTATGAGAATCTTTCCGCGAGTCTATGGCGGAGAAAAGACCTGAAAGCTGCATGACGGCGGATATATTTCGCTTGCGCGGCTTAAGGACACTATTCTCCCCGTCTAAAGCGGAAATCCTGGGCAGCGTGCCTTCGTCGAGATTCTCGAAGTGGAGTATCGTGTTCGGATGTCTTTCGTGTTTTGCGCGTCGAGTTGATCGCGTCGCATAGAACTCGAAAGAAAACGCGAACTCTGTCGCGAATACGAATCTCTCCGTCATTGTTGAGCACTTTGGATTTAGATTTCGGTAGCTGAAGAGATCAGTTAAACAAAATAACTTTTCTTTATCCCACCAAATGTTACGTCTTAGAAAGAATTCTCGAGAATTTCTTGTGAAAAAAAAAAAATATATGTGTATTGGTTTGTTCAATGCGATTACAGACTTTAATATGATTCAAATAATATAATACAATATAAAATGACTACAAAATTAACATAAAAACTTTGTCAAGTTAGAAGACGGAAAAATTATAGATATTTTATGAAAATAATTTTGGAAGGGAGTTTTAAGGAATTTTATACTTTCGTTTCTTTATCAAATTTGATTTGCTTATTACAAAAAAAAATTGAAATTTCTCAATAACTAGTTATTAGTCAATATATTGACTCTTATGATACTTGATATAATTAAGGATATATTGTTTCAACAATTTTGGTATCGAAAGAATTTGAATCTATATGCAAGATGAAACGGTTAAGAAGAAACCACTGACGAATTCTGCAGATAGGAAAGAACCATGAGGAACGGTAGAATAATAAATCTTACTACTCTACCACCGACAGTAGAATTTTGCAACGGGGAAGAAATTTCAACGCGACGACGACGACGAGGACGACGGTACAGACGCTCCAAAATGTCTTAAAGGCCATCGATTCGGACGAACCTGTCGGGTAACTTGGTAGTAAGACTTATCGCACGTCGTAGAATGGTTCCGAAGAGACAAGGGTCCTCCACGAGTAGGGCAGTTTGTCGAAACCCTCGGCGACAACTATCTTCTACAGCCAGCGGCTCTCTCTCGATAAGTGGCTTAGTAGCTTGCACTCTCTCTCTCTCTCCCTCTCTCTCTAATCACTTTCTCTTTCTCTCTGTAACCGTCTCTAGTTGCCCACGTTCGAAAACGATCCCTCGTACGCACGGTAACGATCAAATTATCCTCTTTTTCTCTGAAACTCATTCGATCAGAAACATCGGCACGTACGCAAGTCTTGCCTTTTGAGATAGTGGAAATTGGTTGTCTTTTGCAATCTGATCAAAGATCAAAGATAGAGCAGTGAATGTCGCGGAGGATGATTAAATCTACGCCGTTTATTTTAATTGGCAGAAAACGAGGCGCGAGGATGGAAACAGAGAACAGTAATTGTTTCTTTCGACCTCGTGATCCTGATCTATAAATTAACGGCTCTTTCGGGCCTCTCTTCTTAATTGGCCCGCGTATTAATCCCCCTCTAGGATACGACCACAAGGATTTATTTGCGGGATGGCGCGCAAGGGGGAAAGAACGGTGGTGATAAGCGAGGCATAGAAACGTGGAAGGACACGTGGGATTACGAGGTCTTAACTGCGTGCCAAAATAGACGAGGATCGTCCTTGGCTTTCTGGTGTGAGGACCCTTTCGAAATATAAGATTTAAAACATTTGTGAGAAAATTTGGATTTTCTATCATCATATTCTAAGTTTCTTATTATAAAAAAAAAATCTTTAATCGATTTAAATTTCTCTTTAATAATCAAAGTGTAACGAATTTTTTCTCATTATAATCGATTATAAATCAAGAGAGGTAAAATTGATTATTGCTTATTTTATATATAATATATTTTATATAAAACACGGTTGACATAGAAGTTCTATCATTAGCTTTCAATGAATGTAACAATGAATACAATTTAGCAAAATAGATTTTAATAGAAGATGGTTTCAATTTTATTGTATCATTTTTTATTTAAAAAATTTTTCTCTGATAGTGCATGTTTCTTTAAGTGTGCAACTAAGAATGTCATCACGTATAGCAAGTATGATCATCTTTAAGTTAATATTGAAAGTCGAATGGAGGAAGAAATATTACAAAAATTCACTTTTAATTAAATTAATTTGTATTTTCAATGCGTCAATAATATATTGAAGTATATTAATATGGTTTGGTATTTGATTTAGTGCAATTTTTATACAGTGTTTTTAATTTTGATCCGTATTTACAGAAATTAATGATGCGACATGATATTGATGAGATGTAATCAAGCGTTTAGCCGGGTTTACCGATAAATAACGTTGCATCGGATCTTGCGTCGGAACATTACTGGAACATTACATTAAAATACACATTAATCGCACGCCGTAATTTTTCGGCATGCCATTTGTTCCATTGAGTAACGCGACGCCGCGACTGAGTGAGTACACAAAGGGGGAAAGTAGACAAATTTGATCAACGGCTGCGACACCTTGACGTCCTATTCGTTTCCGGTTGTCGCGTCAGCTTGCTGGAACCGGCTAATTAATAATAACCGCTTAATTAAGCGAATGGATGCGCGCTTTTGTCGATTGCGTTAGCAGATACGGACGAATACCGCGTCTCCCACACGAGAAAAGCATATTTAAAGTATATTTCATGCAGCATTACATTGTGTGCGTGCATTTGTACAAACGGATGTGCGTCGCACAGTCATATGACAATGCAAGCTGTTATTGCAGACATAATTGTAATCAAAAGTACGCTCATTTATTTATTTGCGGATTTATGAAAAAAAAAATTAAGTGGATAGATAAATTTACTCTTTTTTATTTGAGCTTCAAATTTGGCAAAAAATATTCGAAAATTTATATGTAATATGTAATATTATATAATCTGTGTGAGGATAGTACTACAGTGAGTTATAAAGTACAGGAAAAATATTTTTTTAAAAGTGTTCAAAAAAGAATTGGAATCTATTTTACGTGAAAATATTAAATTAACATATAATCCAAATTTGAAAAAAATATATGAATATTTTTGGTTCAATAAAATAATATAATTTGTCATATTTGGATTATTAGAGTATATTTCTTTGTTTGTAACAATTTAAAAAAACATATCATTCATTATTAATAAATTATCAATTAATGTTTGTATTTAGTATATAAGACTTTTTGTTTACATTCGTACAAAAATCTTGTTTGTGCGAATATTTTTTACATTTACTGTATAATATTTAATTTTTTGAAATAATATTAAAAAGAATTTTTTTGGAACACCCCTCATCGCAAAAAATTTGCAACAAAATATATATTGTATTATATAAACTGTTTACAAAATAGTTATACAAAGATTTTAATATTTAACATAATTTAAGACGATTGTAATAGTGTCGCATCTTTTTTCGATTAAACTTATTGTTTTTATTTCCGATAAAACAGAATGTATCAAATAAGGGATACATCAAGAAACGTGTCAACGACACGATATTTCATCGCAAAGATTTTCGAATGGTCTTACGGACCTCTCTTGTTGACTGAAGGGAAGTTAAATAGGGGTGACTAGACGAGACAGTCGTAACGATTTAGGAGTTCGCTTTGACGTATGGTTACCCCCGAAAAGTCTTTGTTGAGTAAATATATCGCAAGCATCCACATAGACGCCGGATAAGGAATAAATAGCCGCAGAATCCATCTTAATTTTGGAACGCGACTCTCGTAAAGTGTAGTACTTATGTTGCGATGGAGAAAGTGAGATGCGACTAATTGAATCACAGGAATTAACGCGGGGGTTGCGATTTGTCACGAGGGTGTTTTTGAAGATTAATGAAGCGATTTCGTTAACGGTCGCGTCACCGAATCTTTTCGATTGTTAATACTGTGATTATTTTGTTTCCTATTCTGCATATTTAGCGTCATATGTTATTATTTTAATTGCTACTGAATTATTGATATTATTAAGTATATATGATACAAAATAAAAAGAATTTTTAATTTATCTTTTAATTTTCTGTTTTGTTGGTGCACACATTACATGTTTTTTTCATCATTACATTAAACTATCCGCTAACTAGATTGTCCTAACTCGGCCAGAACCACAGGCAGCTTATCGACTTCCGCTTATTACCCACAAATTCGCGATTAATGGTCACTGGATATGTGTACCTGTGTGTCATCTATACAAACACGCGCGGGTGCGTGCATTATCTCCCTAATCACGCGCTTTTGCGATTAGGATGGAATTTCAAGGCATGCTTTGCGAACGTTCGCATAGGTCGTAGGTGCGCGATAATTAATAAACAAACTCATAGATATGCGATAGGACGTCTACGGGATGTCGCGTGAGTTTTACAAGGGGAACCTTTTCCCTTCGCTTATCTTTCGCTTATCGTCGATTAGAAACGCAAGTGCTCGCGCGAGCACGACGACCTTCGATCCTCGTCTCGTTCACGCGGAGAGAGTGGCCTTTTATTTTACTTCCTTCATAGAGGTAAGGGGGTCGCCCGGCAGTTACTCGGGGGTTAAAATGCTTTCGGGCCCGAAGTGTAGGGCGAACAAAATGTCGTGCTTCGCGGTGAAAGTCTCGTTGCGTTGTACAAAAACAAGGGTGAATTACGAGCGAAGGGTGCGTCCGTCTTGTCGTCTTCCTCTTTTCGTATCTACGAGCCTGCATTAGGAGTTGGATAATTTGAGCGATACATTTGAATTTGCCGCCATTACCCCAATGATGATCCTCAATCGTCCTCCCGTTTATCTTCGTCCTTCTTCCGAGGGATATTTCCATTAGGTAATTATCGCTTCGACGGATAATCGAATTTGCTCTCTTCTTGGTAATTGTATGACTTCTTCCATATGGTTTAGGATAGATTTGTTTCTACTTTAATAATTGATTAAAAACTACAACTAAAATGAGAAGTGATACTTGTATATGTAATGCAACAATACTGTCGGTTGCTATTATAAATATTTTTCTACAGATAATTTTGGGAATGAAATAAAATAGTAGTAAACCTCAAAAAATTACAAAATGTAAAACGCATGTAGTACCTACAGCTTTAGCCTAAGTATAAAGCATCTCTACAAATTAAGATAAACGTCCTCTACCTAATAAAGAAATTAAAGACAGTTTGATTAAAAAATAATATTTATTTGTACAATAACATTCATAGTTAATTTTTGTTTATCTTTTTTGATTTTTATTACTTTTTGCAAGAAAATTGAGGATGCTTTATAGCCAAGGCTGTAACTTTTTAATATTATATCATATGAATTTTATGTATTTCTTAAATATTTTTCTTCTTATTTAATTATTTCTCTAAAAATATTTTTATAAATCTTTGGAAAAGAATATTTTCCGAATTTGAATAATAGATGTAACATTAATAAATGTTCTGAAATCTCGTTGATCAGTCGATTGTTCGAGACCAACGACCCAGTTGATCTTTAGACACAACTAGCGTACGATTTAAGAACCGAGGATCACCGTGGTAATTTTCACCGAACGGAACTCGCAAGATCTCTCTTCCTTATCTATCCGAGTCTTCGTGTATATGCGAGAACGTTTGCTATTACAAGTGCCGTATTTCTTCGAGTATCTCGTGCGAGCGCATCAAGACGAGCGAAATGCAAGTTTTATCATTTGTGCCGTAATTACAGCTCGGCCTGCAATTAGTTCTGATTAGGTAGAATCGAGGGCTTTTCGCGAAGCAGAACACGTCACGAATTGGTGATGTATTATTGCGTGATCCTATAAACAAAAAATCTCGTCCATCACGTAGGCGCGTACACTGTTGTTTCGTGCGCATAATTTAATAATTATTTTTCTCGCTTGGTTGCAGGTAAGCGATGAACGTGATGGCCTACTTGTGGGAAGGAATTGTTCGGTCAGGTCGCAACGTGAAATATATACCCAGTGAGTTTTGTCGTACGAGTAAAAATATTCCACGGGCGACTTGTGTAATTTCGCTTGTCTCGCTGACACACGCGCATCTAAGGAATAGCGTACTCCGCTATGTTTTTGCGATGTTGCGCGATAAATTGCTTGGTCTCGGGTAAACCGCCATTTACGTAAACATGTCCGCTCGCATTCGCGCTATGCTTGTATTCCAGACAAAGAGGATACATAATAAAACACAGTGAAGGATCGATACGCCGCGAGAAGCTAAGTGGATAACATAATGGTCTCGGGTTAACGTGAGAGCGTCCAGAAACGGCTCGGTGGTAGGGTGAAGGCGCCGGAATTTCAGCCATTTTCTTCGGGATTCGTCTCGAACGCGTATTTTTCGAGAGGAGAGGAAGAGGATCGACCATCGAGGGGTCGTCCGGGTCGTCGCGCGATGTCGCGTAATCTTATTTGCAATATATCTCCGTGAGAGGAGAATCGCGACGAAAGAGCTCGATCCATCGTTCTCCGGTGTACTTTATAATCTCGCGCGTTCCTCGCAACATCGTCATTGTCGTCGTTCTCGATGTCGTCTCGTCACGAGCCCTCCTCCACCGAGGTATGTACGACATACTTTTACGAGAGTACTCCGGCGGGGATCATAAATTTCCCGTTTTACGCTAGCCGCGTAAGCGATTTACCGCTACGGCTTTTCTTCGGTTCGCGAGACAATACATCGACGATGATCGGGAAACAATGCCACCAGCGTCGCACTTTTGATAGCTCCGAGGTGTTAGGCCTTGCGAATGACTTACGGCGTAAGTTCTCGATCGTGAAAACCTCCCCTCGGCACTCGCATTGCAGTGCCGCACAGTGACTTCGCGCGCTAAGGGATGGTTCCGAGAGAGACCGTTTACGTTTTCCACCACTTCCTCATCCCCCGGTTTACGGTGGTTTAATTATTGACTGCGAGTCAGGAAGGCGAAAAGAGAGAGAACGGGAACCATCGATAAATCTCGGCGGCTGTGCTCCGCACCGAGAATGGTGGGGTTGCAGTTGCGAAAGAGCGGCGCAACAGTTCGGCGAAATTGACGTCTTCGAGTTCTCTCGGTCTCTCTTGATAAATTCATCGCGTCGCAATTCACTTCGCGCGCGACGACGGTCGCGCACGTTCGCCGGATAAATTACACTTGCGCTAATTTCGACGTTTGAACGTTTGATTCGGTGATAAACGGCGAGGGAGAAAGAAAAGATGGACGACGATCGATCTTAAAAATAGAATTTTCCGCAAGGAAAATTCAATTTCCCCTCGAGGGGGACCCTCTTTCGCCAAAGTTCGCGATAAGTTAAATCGGAATTAACGAATTAAACAGTTCAACGGACGGCTTTAAATAAGCCCTGCAAATGCGGAGAGAACTTCCATAATCGTCGAAAGTTCGATGACTTCTAGCAGATATATCCTGCGGGAAAATAATTTTATTTTTAAATATTGCTTCCTCTCAGAAATTACAATCTATTTCTTAAAATATAAAAGTGTAGAAAATTTAATCAGGATATATTATTTGTTACCTTTAATTTAAAAAAATTTTTTTTTATCGCAAAAAAAGTTGAAGTACACTCGTCGCTTGAACGCGAAATTATTATAGACATATATTTATTTTAGGATAGCTAACCTACGTGATATATAAGCTAATATTTCTTTTTATGACGAAGAATGTTTAATATTAGCTGTTAATTCTTTTATTTTTTTTAACAATTTGTCTGATTTTTAATTCGCAATAAATAATAGCAACTGCTTTTTTATTCGAGTTCCAAAAGACTGTCTTTATTGAAAAAAAAACTATTTTTCACACCTACTATTTGACACAGTCTTTTGAGGACACTTCATTAAGATGGGCTATCGAACAATGGTCTTCCGAATATTCCGACAAGAGGCCGACCGTTTTCTCGACCCAACCTTGTTAAAAGTCTGAGGACAGCTGGACCCTTGAAACTATGTTCATGAACGATTCATAACGAAGAGAGCAGAAGGTTGAATAAGGTTCCTTCTTGAGACTTTGACACGAAGCGAGTCGATGAAATCGACTTTCTGACTTCTCGCTTTGGCATTGCCCTTCGAGAAAATTCGATCGTCAATGAAAACTCTTTTCCTGAAAACTCCTTGTCCAACAAACAAAAGAATCTATTTTAACCAAGGTGATCTTAGTTCGGCTTTTGTTTGCTTGAAAGCTCTTCATTAAGAAAATCTTTAATCTCGCAAATTAATGATGCAAATCAAAGATTATTGTTGTCATTATATCAGATTATAATATTTTTTGTTATAAAAATTATATATGTGGAGAAGAAAAGATACACGGAAAGAACGGTTTTGATGAAATGTCTACAAATTTAACTATACTGAGAAAAAAATATACTAAATTTTAATAAATATTTATTTGAATAGTGTTAAATATATATTTATTAACAGTAAATAAATATTTACTCAATAAAAAAATGATTGTTCAAATCAAATTAATGATTTTGTATAAAATAAATATATCGATCTTTATATTTAGGAAATATTTAGTTGGATTATTCGAATTAATGATTTATTAAAATTTAGAATACTTTTTTCAGAATGTAAACACAGATCTGTAAATAATTTTGTTTGGACCATCAAAATAATTACGTAGGAAAAAGTTTAAAATAACAGATTCAAGAAATGAAATATTATGAAATTATAATAAAATTATTTATAATAGGATTTTTTTCATTACTAAACACGAAAATAATGTCGAAATATTTGTGATAGTTAAATTTTAACAGATTTGTATTCAACAGGCAAAAACATGCAGTTGGAGATGATTATTCACACTCGTGTTATAAAAAAAAGGTTAAATTTTGTCGGACTGTGTTAGAATCCGAGACCTTTCTGATCTTTCTATACATAAATAATTTTTTAAATCTTATGATTGTATTTATCACAACATTTTTCAGTTAAAGTTTAAACAATTTCCTTTAAAACTATGGTCGAATTGAAGCTTAATAATTATTAAAGATATAATTTTTTTAAAGATTCTAGGACATATGTTCCATTAGATCTGATAAAATTAAGATGCTAATATGCGAATATAGGTAATTGACTGATACTTACGAAAATATATTAATCATGCCAATAAAAAATTAGCAATCTATCCTATTTAGTCTCGCGTCATGTTTTTGCAAATGGCACTTACGAACACGACTTCGTATGCGTTTTATCGACTTCTAGTAAGCAGCCACGATCCGCGGAAATGGGGTCCTAAAACTTCGATACTTTCTTCCTTCCAGCAGCAAGACATCGTTCTCAACGATCCTGAAGATAAGCCTAAAGACAATAGGGTGCGCTAGTAGAAAATGACAGCTCACCAGGCTTGAAGATCTAGCCCAGATTAAGGGTCGTGAAATCTTTCCCTCTACCACGTGCTTGTGCATTCTCCTCGTCCCCTCTGGCTCGCCGTTTTTCCCCGGATCGTTTTATAAACTTGGTGAATCCCCACTCGCGAGAGTACCTACTCGAGTTTCCCGGTCGAAACACTTGCCAAGCTACACGGTTGTGGAGGGAATAAAAAACGGGAGAGTGAGAGAAAGAAAGCGAGTAAAACTAGGGAGAAGTAATGCAGATCCTCGCTCGGCCGAAACGTAACCGATGTATCCAAATCCTTCGCGAGCGAACGGAGGCACGGCGCTTATTCGGAGGTAAAGATGCACTGTACTTGAGAAAACTTATACTGTAATGGCAGGCTCGTCCCTCTCGTCTGACCGCGGCGGTTTTCCTGCCCTGAAAGATTATCCTTAAGTGGTGGTGCTCGTGTCTCTGAGTATTTTGCGTGTAACGCGACGCGTAAAGTGGCAGGATAAAAACCGTATGAGAAAGGTATTTCTGAATATTTGAAAGAATATTTACACCGCTCGTAGGGGAGCTCTGGGTCAATTGTGATGAGAGACATTCGTAGTACTCGTGATAAAAGTCATACATACTGTTAAAAATTTCGTTACGAATTTAAGTAAGATGTAACAGAAGCTTATGATTATGAGATATAATTGGAAAATAATGAATGGTTAAATGAAATGAATAAATGAATGGTTTAACTGAAAACTAAATTACAGTATTCTTAAATATAATAAACATGTTTATTAAATTTTGTGCAAATCCTGCACATAAAATTTTATGAAAAGTATATTAAATTTCATGTATACACGCACATATGTACACAATTAAATACATACATACTTTTCAGTTACAAATACATTAAATTTAATATAACGTTATGAAATTAAATTCAACTTGTGTAAAAGCACATTAAATTTCATGATATTTTTAACAGTGTAAAGTATGAAATATGAAATAAAGTACAAAACTAAATATTTTGAAGTATAAATGTATACATATGTTTATAGGTACATTACATAATTTAAATTTGCTAACGAGTTTAATAAATATCATTTTTATGCTACCTGCAAAATAGATAGGAGACTCCCCTTCCCCCTGAAGATATTTAATTCATTGGGACAGTTTGAGAGATTTGATATCTATCCTATTATTTCAATAATGAAACAGTATTCATTATTAATGTGAGTAAGTGAGTCGAGGAAAGTACACAAAATCGAGTAGATAGGTAAGATATTCATCGGGCACATATTTATCTTCGCGCCAAAAAACGTTAGATATTCACAACGTTACCAATTAATTATCAATATGAATGAATGGACTGAATTTTGTTTACGTTGAGTGATATGTGACATAATAATGTAATCGCCCGTAGTATAATTTCTTTCGTGTACGCATCGTACTGTTTTCTCCGGAATCCCTCACGTCTAGTAAATCAGCCGCGCTGTAACTATGCCTAATCACTAACTGCAGTCAAACGACGCGTTAATCCACGGAGCAAAGCCGATCTCGAATCTATGCAAATACAATTACCCTCCTCTCTTTGCCGTCGAGCTCTTCAACGCCCTCAGCGCGGAGATCGGCTGGTTCTTATCAAGCCGTTTCTCAGAGTATCGTGCAAACGAGGCGGGATCATCCCAGAGACTATGTTAATGCAATGGGGAGAGCTTTATCCCGCAGGATTAGCCAGCTCTGTGGGGCGTTCTCTTTTTCTAAAATATTCTGACGCACGCCGAAAAGGATCAATCACGTTTTTCTACAGATTCTAACAGTAATTTTTTTAATTCGTTATAAAAACACGAAGAAGGGTAAAGAAGATTTTTATATGAGATATTGTTTTGTAATTAAATTGAATTATTGATTATTAGCAGTACATGATATTTAATCTTTCGCTAAAAAGAATCATTTTTAAGAATTATTTTCAAAAAAATATTTTTGTTTTTTCAAATAAAACAAAGCACGATTGTTATGTATATAGGATATTTTATATGCTATTTTTTTCATAAAGATATAATTTATTCGGTGCAATTATCGCGTGAGGAATTTAACTTTACTAGTGAAAATTAATATCATTGTATTGCAATGAGTATTTTTTGCCGATCCAATTTTATGTTAAATTGGAAATTTGTACGGTTCAGGTTTCAAAGTTTTTTTGTTTCTCATCACTTAATATTGAGTATTTGTATTTTTCATAAAATCGAGATTTACTATGGATTCCGGTTTTAAATACACTTTCAGTTTATCTGCCATATTAGTAAATATGGCAGTACTCAGTTATTAATATGAATAGCGTATCATGGATTTTAAGACGTAAATCAGGTTTTAACTAAGGTCCTTTGGGTAAGTAAAGAGGATCTCAACAAATCGATGTGTCAAACTAGATCATACACCTCGCGCGTATTTTACCTGTCAAGAAATAATGATCGTGTTGTATTACTTGTTCAACGACTTGATCTATCTAATGCAAAATCGCTTAAAGCTCCGTTATGCCGCTGTCGTGTTCTGATTTACCGTAAAACTGATTTGTTTTTGATCTCTCTAAAATAATTTCTAAAAAAATTACACAACGCAGTAGCGCACTGAAATCTATAATTTAAAATAACATAAATCTAAAATATCCTATATACATAACAATCGTGCTTTGTTTTATTTGAAAAAACAAAAATATTTTTTTGAAAATAATTCTTAAAAATGATTCTTTTTAGCGAAAGATTAAATATCATGTACTGCTAATAATCAATAATTCAATTTAATTACAAAACAAGAATGTCTAATTTTATTACATGTTATCTATTTAATTAATTGTGAAATAAATTATTAATTGGGCCTATTCCATTGTTATAGCTGGCATTCATCCATTTGATATTTAATTAATTGTTTTTACTTCCGTTATCTTTTATCGTTAAATCAATATAAATGTAGAATACAAATTCTTTTACAATCTAAATAATTTTAGCCTATAATAAATTTAATTTAAATTTCGAAATGCTCCTATTTTCGAATTGTTCCTATTTTTGCGGAGGAGTTCAACCCTGATGCATACAGAATAATCGTCGGAATACTGGAAAAACGAAGAACTCATTGCAATCGAGCGATGAAAAAAAGGAAAATTAAGAGACGACGTCGGCGGCACACTTAAGATCCAGATATGCTCGATCACTCGATGGTAATTATCCGGCTCTTCGTATCTCTTGCCGCACGTTCCAGGAGATCGCGATGTAGCCGGGAAAGATAGATCGGATGCGTCCTGTTGCTTTTCCGCGAACGCAGGATGTTTTCGCAAGGCTCCGTCGACGGTAAACTCCCGCTCGCGCTCGCGCCAGAAATACTCGCTGGCCGCGGACAGCGAACTTGAATTCGTAAAAACAGTGTTACTGAGCTTACAGTGTTACTGTGCTTCTCTTGTCGCATTCATTTTGCGGTTGGTCATACAGATAACGCGAATAAGACAATATGCGCCACGTACGTGATGCAACTACAGATGTCTTTAGAGACCTTCTAGTAAGAGTCTGAACACGAAATAGCCACCTTTGATTGATGTTTTAACAATTTCTGAAAGAGAGAGAGAGAGAGAGAGAGCCCTGCCCTGCGACTGCTTACAGAATTCTAATCGATTGGGAGATTTTTCTTCGGTCCAAGATATAGAAAACGGTTTTACTGTTACTCTCATCAGATGGATAAGAGGGGCACCGGCTATTCGCTATGGCTGATACGCGGTGTGATAAAAGAAAATTACATGTCCGGCGTAAATCGAAATGCGCCCCGCGTCGATACTCGTACAATGGCGGTTACGAGCCGCGGTTATGCCCGCGTGCGTGCTGGACCTTTGATAGTATAAAATATACACCCATGATACGACGTTATTCTTTTGTGACGGCGAAAACGCTGCTGGCGGTCGTCAGCGGCGATTGTATCTGAATACAAACATCGGAGAGAGTCGTTAATTTTTTTCAGTGCATATTTATCGCAACATTGTTCGGAACATAGCGAATTCCTGATGTCTGAAACGATGTAAGTTTTATAAGTTTGTTATAAGATCTTCTAATTTATATTCCGCATGCACAGCTTGTAAATGGCTAACTGATAATTGAACATTGTAATCAAGAGAAATGTTTTACTCTTACGATGATAATATTTTAATCTCTAATTTGAGAACTAGAAAACTTTTGTGTGCATTCAATAATGTTTATAATACATGAATTCTTCATTATTATAAAGGAATATTAATTTGTATTTACAAATTAATTTTATTTATTTCAAAATATTTAAATATAAATATCTAATTTCTAATTGTTACGATATTTATACAGTAATTTTAAAGGAATATTAATTCGTATTTAGAAATTAATTTATTTCAATATAAATTAATATTTATGAAATAACGTATTAATACGATATTTCATATTTCTGATTTAAAATTAGAAGTTACATAAACTTCTTGTGTTGTTTTCGCTGTATCGTTCTTTGAAACGATTTTGCCAGAATATGAGAGAATAAAGGACTAGAAACTCGAGGATAATCACTTACTTTTAACTGTCCTATTTTTATAGAATAGGATTTTTAGAATAGGACAATTAAAAATATTATGTATTCTCCGAAAATAATATTTACAAGATAGAGAGAGTTGGCAAAGCCTGATGGCTTTTTATGTATATTTCATGCATAAAACGGGGTTCAACTGAAATTATGCACTCGGCAATAGTTTTCCGTTGTAACGTCATGCTCTGGTAATATACGGGGCTATATCCGTTTTTACGCCACTGCAATCAGGGATTGTGAAATCGCGTTAAACTCCCCTCTGATAGGCGATTATGTTCAACGAACCTTTTGCACTTACGCACGACATCACGCAGCCCCCTGGATTTAACCAACGACAGACTCGTGCCTCGACGAGACAAAAAAAGTTCATCGCCAATAAAACAGCAAGCGGATAGTTCGCCGTTAATAGCGTAAGTGAAATATGGCGTTTGCAGTCAGACTTTGTACGATGAAAATGCCCCATTTCTATACATGAGCTATAAAAACTGAGAGAACTTTAAGTGTATTAAAAAGACTTTAAATTATAATCATAAACAACTACTTAACTCTCCTGAGCTGACGCTAAAATTTGTAAAGAATTAACCAATCAGTTGAATATTCTTATTACATTCTTCTCATACTTGACTGTAATTGGTCACTTCTTATAATTACGCTTACGTAATTGTAGAATATTTACACAGTTATTGACGTTAAATCTGTAAGATCCATTTAATCTATGTTATAGCACATTTACGGTTGAACGCTCTAATGCGCATTAAAGCCGTTATACATTGATTTAATCTGAATGTAAAAGTGAAATACAAATATTTCCAATTATAAAACACATATTTTATCTAACAACATAATAAAATGTGTGAAGATTTCATCGTTTAACGTTTCTAAATTTATATTAAACACATTTTTACGTCGATCTATGTACGACGGCTTTAATATGCACCAGTATACTCTGAGTACATCGAGTCAAATTAGCTACAAATTAAAAGGCACTAATTAATTTCAAAGAAGCAAAATATATAACATAACTTAAAAAAAAGTAACAATAAAATAATTGGGTTAATGAGAATCAGATGCAGTTAACTGTGCGCGATATATAAAATTACATTCAAATTTAATATACAAAAATGAACGTTTTGGCTCCGTTTCGAACCATCTTCAGCATTGAATATACAAAATAAAATTGATGTTAAGCGTTTCGTTCTCCACAGCATATAAAGGGAATTCATCACAAACGTTGGTATAGGCCGATTGATTTTATTTGACTTCCAGTGTAGTAGATAACAAATTTTGATAGTTGTTACAAATTGCGGATAAAATACATAATTAAGATACGAACGTTAAAAGAACAGTCAGTAATTAAAATATCAATCAAGAATTTTTTCTCTTAGTTAATAAAGAAAATTGAATTGTTGGACATTTTTGACAGTGATTTTACAATTGACAGTGAGATTTATAATTGAGGTCCAATAGATCCATCGTCAGCTCTGGAGGGTTAATTAAGATTATTAGTCACAAAATGAATAACGAACAAAATCTGTAAAAAATAGAATATGTATATATATATATATATATATATATATATATATTTATATTTCTATATCCTCATATTGCTGCTCTGGATTTATTTAAATCTTTTAACAAACAGCAATTCTATATTAAATTAATAATATTGGCTGAGAAACTCAACTGAGCAAATATTTAATTCGGGCACTGCGATGTTTAATTAATAAACCTATGTATGAGACTAACGATAAAGAATCTCACTTCCGCTTCCTTCACGAATCACGATGAAATGTAATTGACCGGAGGATATCAACGCGCCGCCGTATTTCTGAATGCTTCTCGTTTTCGATCTCACCGAAGGTTTACCTCCTCGGTTCTCCCGGTTGATATTCCTTGAGTCGCGAGTTTAGCACTGCGCACCGGATCGTTGCATAATGTCCCATAGTGAAAAGTTTTCCTGTTAAGGAAACGTCTCGGTCGTTGAATTAATCAATACATTTTAAACAACTTGTGCGCGCCAGAGTTTTGGCCCATTTTAATGAATCTCTTTCGGCTGCGAACGCGCGAGACAGTTGATGGATCTTTAATTAACTGACATATCGTATTAAGACGTGTCACTGTCAAGAGTCGTTACAAACATATGATGTAGACTATATTATTTTATCAGGCTTATTAAGCCTAATGTCTCCATGAAAAGACATTATGAAATCACCGATTACTTTTGATCGCAGATAATGAAAATGATAGGTCGATTTTTTTATGGAAAAAGGCTTATTGTAGCAAGCCTGTAATATTCATCTTCCACACAATAGTTTAGGGAGCGATCATTGTTATTGTCTGCACGAACAAATATAGAATAGCTAATTTTTCGACGGCGGCGCCGATATATTGTACGATATAAAGTGGGGCAGTGTGTACCGATCCGTCAGGGTGTCTATATCTCGTATGGTATACGCATAACATACATTATTTCCCCGGGCCGTCCATATCCGGTCAGGCGCGCATGGCGAACGTCGCGTCGCGTCGCCGTCGCGTCGTCTCGCGTCAACTCGCAGTCGCGTGTCGATCGATGCGTCAGTCTGATGCAGTCGATGAAAGGTCGGATTTCCATATGCGCCAGACTACTAGTAGATGCACTCGTATTTCGTCGTCCCCGCGCGCATCAAGGCGCAGCGGTTGGCATTGCACGCATCGCCGTCGGTTATTGCATCGCAGTCAATATCAATCGACAGTGTTTCAACATTAATCGTCACTGCGTCCCGGCAGTTTCGGCGCTTTCTGGAATATTATTTTAAAGTAACGGAACCGTGTATGGAGATATCGCGCGTATATGACGTCGGACTAATGAAAATGCATTGTACGCGGAAAGAGATTATTTAAGAGAAAACGCGATCGACGCGACGGTCGCGCGTCGATGTGTGCCACGTAGGTAGATACCGAAGTAATGAATATTACAGCGAAGCTATACTACGATATTGAAGTTGCGGGAACACGAGGTAACGCATATACGCGTCGCTGCAGTATTGAAATAAAAACGGTGTAATGAACACGGAGATGAATTTATTCGGTCGGGTGCTCTACGCGGTAATTTGCAATCCAGCCAACGATTACGAAAGTAATTATCATTTTAACGATTGCAGTTCAGGATGTAAAAGTGAAAGCGCGTATAATATTGATTGGAGTCGGCCGTATTTCGCTTTTACTCGGTGCGTTAATGTTGCGCGTTTCCTCGCCGAGGTAATCTAGGCATGTACAATTATTCTCGGACAAGAGCCATCCGAAGTACACGTCGACAACGGCAGGATAGAATTGCTCGTTTCCATTGGCCCGCTCGTCCTGTCATTCGACGCCGCAGGGCCGTCAAGGGCGGATACCTCGGCCTCCTGCAGTGATGTTACACCGAAGTGCATCAAGCGCAAAGTGCACTCCGCTTGCCGGTTATCCGAGTTTACCTGCACAAATAATCCTTTCGCGCAATATTACTTCCATGAATATAGTAATAATGACCTCCTCTCTCTCTCACCCTGACACAATTTTCATCCGTTATATTATCGGAATAATAGCGATAGAATTTGATCGTTTATTGTCTTATTTGTCTTACGCTATTCTCATTTTGTATACAATTTCAAAATCATCTTCTAAAATATTCCTATATTTTAAATATATTGTTCTTTTGCTTTAAAAGTGACATAATTCAAAAAATATAATTTTTTAGCTATTACTGTACATGAGAACGAATTAAATAAAGATTCTCTATCAATCAACAAAAGTAAACTAATTTCACGATCCGTCCACCAAATAGCACTCGTGTCGTTCTTAAGAGATCTTTTTCAAAGAGATGATAATATTTTTTACAAGAATGACGTACTCTGTGTTATTTTTTTTAAATAAAAAGAATTTTCTACAGACAACATTTAAGGTTGAGACAGTTTGGCGATAGATTTCGATAAAATTCAATTCGTCACTAAAAAGTTATATGATCGGATATTTAACAGAACATTTAAAACAGAATTTTTTCGAGCTTGATGTTCCTCCGAAATTTCTCAGATATTTTTTCGATTATTCCACGTAGCCTTACCATTTTGCAATAATTTCACGAGACACACACACACACACACACACACACACACACACATTCCACGATTATTCCATCACGCGGGAAGTACAGGATGCACACGAGTAACAATGCGGTGCTTGATTTCGAGGACGATTCGCGCGCGGTGTACGAGGAATTTTCAAGTCGGTCTGGCGTTTCGCCGGCCGGCCAGCGGTGATGCGCGCAATTTCTATAGACCGTTAATGTGAGGACTCAACGGTAGTGCTGACGCTGTTGTAGAACACGTCGTGTTTCGTCTCGTTGCCGAATAGCGGTGTACGGACTACGGGCACAAGCGTACAACGCGTGTACATCTCGATTCGGGAATCGGGATGTCCCACGAATTGCGTTTCCGTGCTGCAACCATAAGGTCGACGGTGCGTTTTATGGCCCGCGATGGGCCAGGGACGGACCGGAAATGGGTCAGAGCCGAACAACACGGCGCATTGATTCCTACGATTCCGCCCGCTGCTTTATTACCGCGTGCGAACTGCGGCGGGAGTGGTCGTTAATGTTGCGGTGTAGGCGAAAAAAGCCTCTTCTTTCATTCCCTCCTCGTTCTTTCTCTCTTTTTTTTTACACGTGATACGTTTATTTTGTTCCGAACGCGGGAACCGGGCGGTCGCGTTATTTTTCTCGAACAATGGAGCAATATTTGGTGCCGTGGAAATGGAAATATATTTAATAACCGATACAAACGCGCGCGTTACGGCTGTGGTGGTTCGGACATGCGGTTTGTTTTGTCCGACGTGGATTACGCGTTGATGGAATATTATTGATATACTGGTAGGATTTTGAACGTGCGTGCGTACCGTAAAATTTTATGCATCGAACACTGTGGTGCGTGGCAAGGATTTTTAGTGAAAAATTTAATTGAATGAGAATCTTGATTTAATTAAGAAAGAAAGACACTCATTCTTCGGTCACAATTCTGATTCGGGATTATAATAAAAAACAAACTTTATTTGAGGATGATATTAGCTGAGATATAAAGATGGTTAAGATAAAAAGATAAAATACGCCATTTATCGAGACTGATTCATTGAAATATATTTGATGTCGAATACAAAAAAAGTAACTAATATAAAATTATTAGAAAAATTCAGAATAGTAATATTATAAAAAAAATTATTTGATTTTTATATGTACGTGTGAAAACATTTCTCAATATTAGAAGCAACGCTTTATTTATTGGAATTATAAGATATTATTTGTAAGATTTATTAGAATTAATAATTCAATATGAATTACTGATAAAACTCTTCAGGAGTAAATCGCGCGTCGTGTCCCATTGAGTATTTTAATTATCCGTGCTTTTCGACGAAGTTAATGTTGATCGAGAGGAACGTTTCCATTCCTGCCATTTGTCTCGTTGCCACACGTCTTCCCGCGGGAAAACGTCCGCGTGCGGGACGTGCCAGCGATTTGTGTATTTTGACGAGTTTCTCGGGCTCGTCAGAACCGGATGTCTCCACTCCGGAGACCCGAGAGGCGCAACCAGCTGTCTCTGCTTTTGGCTTCCCTCGACATCCACCGCTACTCTGAACCCTCTTCAGAACGCATCGTTACAAATGCAAATAGCATCTCATACGCGTTTTTTTCCCGCTTTACGCCGTGGCATGAGTAGTAGGGGAACGCATTCCGGTCGGAGGTGGATTATTAGCATAGAAAAGTTAAATGAAGTTTACGTGCGCGCACCCGTCACGTTGTGCTGTTGGAAGGTTGGAACATATGCAAACCTAATGACTGACTGGCCGATTTACGGTTGATATTCGAAAGAATTTTTCCAAAAATTCTTTATCTAACGTCAATAACGTAATAATATTTGCAAAGCAAATGTTAAATTATGTTAATTTCATAATACGTTGCGAGAGACATAGATATCGAAATGTTTTATTTAAGTATATCCAATGTTTAAAGGTATTGAGTTTAAATCATGTTTACATATCAATCTAAAGTAATATAAAAAGAATTTAAAGTACTTGAAATATATTAATTTTGGAGCACAGAGTAGTTTTATAAAGCACGTTACACTTATTGTATATACGGATAAAAATGAGATTCTGCGCAAGCTTTAAAAAAAAAAAAACATTTTTACGTGTTTATAAAAGCCGATCGCCAACGGCTAAAAAAATAACAACTGAATTTATGGGATTTATCGTATTACCTCGTTTAACTCTCTGGATATATATTTTCCGTAGAAAATACCGAAGTCCCTTCTTAACGTTTCTGACGTATTATTATTTTCTCCACGCGCGCTTAATAAATCCCCCGCCGAGATTTTATGAAAACGTCGTAATAAACACACGGAGGATGCCGGTGTTTCTCGCTTTGCCGAATTCTGTTGCCTTCCCGTCTCGCGAAAAATGCCGGCGTTGAATCATTTTACCTTACTTTCGATTTGGTGGGGGGAAAAAAAAGGAGACGAACGTACATTCGCACGCGCGATAAAAAGTAAAAAAAGGAAGGAGGAAGAAACGAGAGAAAGAAAAGGGAAAAACGTCAACGAACCGGCGTCGGTGGCGCCTGCGCGAATGTGCACCGCCGAGTGTTCTCTCACGGCGTGGCGCCGCGACGCCAGGCGTCGTCAGTAGCGCGGCGTGCGCCGTCACACTCGCACGTCTTTATTGAGTCGTGCGTGCACATGCAGTGCGTGTAGCTAGCCGCACGTTCTTGCCTAATAACTCATCTGATCTTTCATTCTTCCCTTCTTTCCGTCAAAGTTGAGAACGCACTTAAGAAAACCTATTAAAAAATTCGCGATCAATCGCCAAAAACGCATGTGAAAACTTTGGATTTTACAATTGTAAAATAATGGTAGAGATAACGTATTCACCTCGGAAAATGTTGATGAATGAGTGATGAGAGGCTGTCTGATATCGAGTAACCACTTTCGTGTATTTTGGATTAAATCGAAGCACATTTTTAATAATAAGTCTTTAAGTTGAGTTTAATTATGAAGATAATGTCGAAGATGCGATTGTCGATGTTTGCCAGTCGAAATCGAAACTGTTATCAGCGATCAACGAGTGTGTAAAGTTCACCATTGCGTAATGCTGAACATCATCAAGGAAGAACGACGTAGAAGTATGAAGATTTGTCGCTAGGATGAATTGAAAGTTAGTTTACAGAAATGACCGACAATGAGAGACGTATTGTCCGAGAGTGGAGAGAAATGAATTGAACAATTGAATTGTACGTGGTGATTTTTCCGAACTTTAAGCTAACAGTCCTTGAAACTTCTTGCACAAAGAAGTGTTGAAGGAAATATGTCTTCTCTTTTTCATTTATTTTACAAACGCACGAAATAAACGATATTTAAGAAATTAAAATTATGCAAAAAAGCGACAATGTGAGACTCATGAGAATAACTGGAGAACCTGCCTGGTTTTCGACCTGCCGTCGACGTTATTCTGCCAACTTGGTGTGCCACACGGTATTCAATACGTGAATCGTGCGTTCGTGGCTCTCGTGCCGGAATAAATCGCGATAAATCGCTGGTTCGTGCGAGCGAGCTGCGGTGGAGCACGTGTTACACTTCTACGGCAATTTCGGATCGATGTCGAATCGCATTCGCACGTTCACGAATTATTACCAATTTATAACTACTTCCGCCATCGTTCTGCCATGTCGTAGCAATTGTTGCCGATTGGAACATTTACTTTTCTGTTACACGTTATGTACCAGTTATGATTCAATAAACCGATCGGGCCAGTCGAGGCATCCTCGAGTAGAACTTCATCCAATATACTCTCCAAGATCTATCGGTATCACTTGTAAGATACAGATACCAGAATTGAGTGTAATATCGCCCCATTGTAAATAAATTATTTGTATGATTGATTGAATGCATATAATGTCAGATTATCGTGAGACTGCATTTTTTATCACGTCAAATTATGACTGTTAGAACTTTGAGACTTTAGATGATTTGTGTCGTTGATCGAACATTGTCGGTGAACTGTGAAAGTGTTGCCGTGAGAAAATTGTGAACTTCCGAAATATACTTCCGGAAAGGTTGACAATCTCGATCGAAGTAAAAGGTTTCTGGAATTGGCGGAACGACATGGCGACTGGCCATGAAGGCAAGGAATCCCCCAGGTATTGATATTTCGATAAATACAGATACCATACAAATGATCGGAAAAGTGTTAGTTGAATATGTGTTCATGTGGAAGAATACATTAATGAAAAAAACATTGCAAATGATTCACTTATTTATTATAGCGTACTCCGTTTACTCCAATCATCGATGTGGTATGGCATTCCAGAATTTTAATATCGATAATAAATAACGGATTCTTTTGAAAGTCAATTTTTCCTCGGAAAAAATATCGAAAAAAGTATAATAAAATTGTAAATAACGCTAGAATTCGTCAGCGTTTAATAAAACTTCGAAATCGGTAATTAACAGAATTCTTCGTTCGGCTTAAATGTAATAGTAGTCTCATCAGCACAATGTGCGATGAGATTAGCAGCTAATAGATAACTAAATCCCAATTAACTTCTCATTATCTCTCATATACGTCGTGTGCGTCTCCCTATGATGACGAGTTCAACGTGGAGAAATTGTGAAAAAAAAAAACCTATTTATAATCGTGCGTATCGATGCCGCGCGCGAATGAGCTGAGGATTCGCTTCCGATATGTCGGAATTAAATCCCGGGGAGAGATTTTTTTTATCTATTTTTGCAACGAGGTAATCGTAGCACGTACCGTGACATTACAACGCGCTTCATGTGCGTCGGAGCATCTATGAACGTGACTGACCATCGTGCGCCTGCAGCTGCAGTTGTACGCGTCACTCTGCTGTCGAGTGGTACGGTACGTGCGCGCTCGCTCGATGTGTGGGACGTAAAATCGCAATTGAAGCTTCAAACGCGCGACAGCGTAATGTACAATGAGTAATCAAAAGTCTAGGGGCAGATAACAAGTCATAAAATTACAATTTTTAGTAGAGTAAAAAAAAAAAATAAACTCGCGGAATCCTCTTTCCTTTCAAGGAGCTACAGGTTAAAATACACATAGTGGATTTCGATTTAGAGAAAAGTAGAAAATATTTTTACGCTCGCGCGAATGTGTTCTTGTTCAAATTTTACAGAATAGAAAATATTTTGCATTTGTAATTAAACCGGTTAAAATTTTTTAGTTGAATTTTTAATATATATTTTTGATATATCCACGATTTGCTTTCGTTGAAAGCAATTTTTAATATATTTGCAAACTAATTTAACATTTTAATGTGATTGTTATTTGAATATATATATTTTGTTAAATTTTTTTTTGTTTAAATATTCAGAAAATTATATTTAGTATTAAAATAATATAATTTGAATGAATAAGTGAATAAAAATATAAAATAATGTGTCTTAAAATGTGAATTTAATAAATTGACACGTATTTTATTTATTTATCTTAGAATTCACATTTTAATTTAATATATTATAAATATTAAATTTGCTGAAGAGAGAGAAAAATATGCTTCCATCATTTGCTTACAAATTGTGTTAGCGTTATATTTTTTATATTAATTTTTTATATAATATTTGTATTACTCTTTAACATATTCATCTCGTATTAAATTAACATGAAAATTTGAGTGGACTATATTTTTATGGCACATAAAAAATATATTTAATTTAACGTAATAATGTTAACATAAATTGTCCAACGATATATAAATATTATTTTGAAAATAATGTGATTATGTAATATATATCCTTTTTATTATAATAAAAAATAATGTAATTATGTAGTATATATATATATATATATATATCCTTTTTATTACAATACAAATACATGCAGCAAATGGCAAAGCAAGACTGCTGTTACAAAACCAGCCAGTAACAATAAAAATAGCGACAAACGAATAAAACAAATAGAAAAATCTTGAGCCACATATCACGTAATACAAGTACATCATTGACATTATACTAACATTTACATTCACATTTGCGATAGAAATCATATACAATTACATTTGCATTTAACCATTAGTTACAATATAAAACCACGTATTTTGTTTTAAATAATAGATAGAGAAAAAGCATTCTCTCTCTCCTCGCGTTTGCGCGTGTTTTTATAATAATTATCCGATTCTGATACATAGGAAATTTTTTGTAATACTGATGCGTACACAATTGGAAAATTTGTGCTAAATTTAACATATTTCACATATCCTAAACGATTCACTCAAATTTTTGTGTTAAACACAAAATGAATATGTTAGAAAATAACACAGATATTATGTAAAAAAATTAACACAAAGATGTAAGACTGACACGATTTGTAAGCAAATTGTGGAAATATATTTTTTTAGTAAAATTAACATTTATGTCATGTTGAATTGACATGTTGTATTTTATTTACTTAGTTTAGAATTTGATTCTAAAATACATTATTTTTATAATACAATTAAAATACATATATAAATATAAAATATATTATTATCTAACTCTTATTTATATTTCATTATTTTTATATTATTTACAATGAAGGAAGGGAGATCATCATAAATTAAATTGACAAGTAATGTAATATTTAACCGATATTAATGAGCATCTTTAACTCACTGTGAATAACTTATCGCGAAAAATATCTTACAATCAGCTGAGATCTGGATCTTCCTCATTCGATGCTGATATCAAATCCGATTTGACGTATGCGATTATAATTGAAATAGTCAATATATGTAGGACGGTTTTATATTATTTGTTTCACCTACTCATAAATTGTGTTATTTTGACACTAAGAAATATTGAATATCAATTTATCACAAAATATCCAAATAACATAATTACATTATGTTAAATTAACACTCGGATATGTAAAAATTCAACACAAAATTTTAACACAACAACTTGAATGGATCGATTCTAACTTCAAATATAAAATATTTTTTTTACTGTGTACATACAATGTCGCATCTCTCTTGTATCTCTTGCGAAAAGTAATATGTTGATTTCCGAAACTAGAATGAAACATTTATTGCAGATAGAGCGCATGCATTTCCTGTTCTGATACATTCGAAGATCAGAACATTCGAATAATCACGGAAGCCAGACTTGACAAACGCGAGCGCGAATATAATGTTTCATTATCCAGCACAATGATGTAGCTAAGAAGAATGCTAAAGAAAAGGACCATCGCGATTTTTCGATAGCGACCTCCGACCTTCCGCGTCCTCGTCTCTACTTATTATGATCCCGCGTCGTTTTTCTCGAAGCGAACCCCTTTCTACCCCTTCGCCACCCAATATTCCGGATATTATATGAACCGCGACGGTCGATCATCTTTCTCCTTCTTTCTCACTCTTCTCGTCCGGTTATTACGAGACTCGCTTTCAACGGAAGGTGAAGGATGGCGAAAGAGGGGGGGGGGGAGGGGTAGAAGGGCGAGGCGGTAGAAAACGTCGGACGTGTGCCCGCGAGGCATTGTCATTTTCATCGGATCGCAGCTTTCCCGCGGCTTTTCCTTCTTCTGTCCTGTCTATTCCTTGCCGCTCCGCGCCGTCTCCTTCCATTGCCGCACGCAAAGCCCTCTCCTCTCAGCTATGAAAATACGTTGCTCTTTATTCCTTGCAAAGCGTAACGCACGCCAGTCGTCCGTCTGGATGTTTCGATTGTTCGATATGTCGGAACACACGATCGTACGAGATGCGATCGCAGATATGACTGAATTATCAGACTCTCGTTGAAAATTAACATGTAAAATGATATTCATCTGTACCGTATCACAATGTAGATAATACAATTATATACAGTTGTTATTCAGCGAAACTGAAAGGCCAAGTTTATTAATGTTAGCAACGATTTTGTATGGTGATATTAATTAGCGTCTGGTTTGAAATGTAATTACATTTCGAGCCCATTTGTTACGCAGATTTAGTAAAGCCCGATGACGTTCCGTTTTTCTTGGAGAAAACTTAATATTTGAAACAAATATTAAATCTTAAAATATCTTGATCTAATTAAACACTAATACCTGGTATTACTAGTATTATAAGTATAAGTTGAATATTAACAATTTCAATTTTTTTTTAATTTTAATTAATTTTCTTTTGAATATATTAAATTTATTTCTTATCGCGCGCGCGGACAAAGTTCTGAAACAAATAACATTAAATCTTTTTAGATCTAATTAAATACTAATATCCTGTATTTTTAGTACATGTTATGAATATTGTCAGTTTTGTCACAATTTTATATTTCTCAAAATTTTAATTAATTTTCTTTTGAATATATTAAATTTATTTCTCTTACCCACCGAACAATGTTCTGGGAATTAATAGCGTAGTTGTAGCGGTATCACATTGGCATGAAAATGGAATGATGGCTTATCCCGCATTTTCAATTTCGCAAATTAATTCAATCTCGCAAGTATTCACGCATCTCATGTTATTCAGCGGGATAAACTAACGACGAGCCCGGAATACCGGCTTAACTTTGTGATTGTATGATGAAATAAGCGTCGAATTTCCAATCGAGAATTCACTCAAAGAAGAAGGCGCAATGGGTTCACGAAGTTGGCAAAATTTTCATAAAGACGAGATGTTAACTTTTCCGTGAGATTTTACAGCCCATCGTGGGGCACATTGCGTAATACGTATTTCGTCGAGAGTCTTTCGACAGCGGTTTACGACTAACGAACGATTCTTCGCTATAGAAAGGAAAGTGTCTCGTCAGCGTCGCTCTGAAAAGACGAGGAAAAGCTTGGCAGGGAGGCTTCGCTGTTGGGAAAATTACACTGCGGGATTTCGTGTGCGGCGGAAGGAGACGGACTACTGTAATTTGTTTTCGGTCTCCTTTGGCCGTTTCTTTTTTTTCTTTCTTGCATGCATTTTCAGCGACCGGAAGGGGAGTAAGTCCTTCGGATGAATCTTCAAGGAGGGGGGGGGAGTTCTATTGATTAATATTTCCAGCGGAATTACGTTTAATTTTTGAATATACGCGTTGCATGATAATTAAACTCGCAGTCTTTTTGTGAGAAGGAAAGAGAACAAGACAAAAAAATGTATTACTATCTAGAATCTTTATTACTCTTATTATCTCTTTGATAATTGCGCGTCTTACTAAAAAACAATATGCGATCGTGTATTATTTTGAAACTTAATTTGCCCATCTTTATCGTGAACATTATGAAAATTGTTAATGTTCCAATTTTGAGGTTTATCGTTCTCTTAATTTAAATCTTTTCACACGTGTTTAAAGACTCTGGGAGAGTTTCAAGAAACTTATCTGTATCAAATTTATTAATTTGATATATTATTCTATGATTTGTCTCAAGACTTAATTTCGTTCCAAATTTGTCTAAATAATGAGATCATTTAATTTTTCTCTCAATGATTATATCTCGCATAAATCACAGCGTAATGTATGCCCGATTGTGGCTCTTATGCTTCATAAATCAGCTCGCGCGTTATTCTCTCAAGTACAAACGCCATGCGACGATATTCGTGTTATAGGTGGTCCCCAGTCACGCTAAAGACCAAATAAAATGTCTTCGGAAGTCGTACACTTTAATGAATTACTTTTCACTTCCGACTCGGTGCGGAAGGTAGTTCCGTGAAGAACGGCGGCTCCCTCGCGGTTACCTTGCAGCTCTTCGAAGTCCATCTCCCGTCTCCTTGGAAATTAGTTCGAGCATCGCAGGAAGAGCCGCGGACGCGGCTGAGGAGAGTAGTTAACCGGAGGTGAACCAACGTGTACTAAACTCGCACATAATGACGGCAGATTGAAAAAGTTTCTCCGGTTGGCCGTCGGCACCAGATATTTTCTTTCTCACCAGCGGCGAGTCTCAGCTTATCCGGCTTAAACGGAAGTAGGATACGCGCGATTATGGTCTCTATTATTGAAAGAAACGAGCCCTGGGCAGAAATACGGGCATGTGCAGTAAACTACGCGGCCACTGTGCGAATCTGGCAGATTAAGGAAAGGAAATCATGAACGACGATTCGTATACGTGATATACGCGACTCTCACGCGGGAAATAATTCTGAGGGAATATAGGATATTGTTGAAGGGTCACCGACTTCCAGTTTCTCCGATAGAAACTTCATTTTTTTTCTTAGAAGGAACTTTTATCCGTTATCCGTCGTAAAGTTTTAATTTTCACGAATAAAGACTTGAAGATTAAGTTTCTTAATCTGCTTTGTAGTTTGATTAAGTTTAATATACAAAGTGCCATGTTATTTCCCGACACTTTGTACATTGTCATTGACGGTGACGATTAGCGTGATTGTCCGCAAATATCCCGCACTATGATACTCATACGGTAATTGGTACTCGTTTACCACGTTTATCTCTGTACTTAGTACGGGACCGGCGATACGGACAATTCATTTCTACGCAAATGAAAGTAAGGTATTAGGGTCGTATTTCTCATGGAATGTACTACGGTTCGCATGCTAATTCGACTTTCTCGTACAGTGAATTTAGAGTCGCGCGGACGTGCGGCGATACGTTAACAGATTCGGCGATTAGACGACCGCACGCGACCTTAGTCGCGCGAGAGTCATTTAATTCACCTTTTTTTCACGGAAGTAGCCTGAACGTAAATTGGAATAAACGTGAAAGAAAGAGAGCGGAATAAGCGACAATGTTAGACCAACTGTAATTAATCACGAAATTCGATCTTTAAGCAAACATTTTGAAATCGTTATTTATCTGAAATCTAATATATCCGATTCTCATTATATATTTACATTATATTTACGTTATATATTTATTTAAATCTTATACAATTTTGCTCAAGTATTAAAAAATTTAGCTACACTGGAAAAAAATACAACACACTAAATTTTAATAAATTATTTGTTTGATAATATATTAAATATTTACTAAGAAAGATTAAAGATATATTTATTTGGTACAAGAACCATTAATTTAATTTAATTATGATTTTTTATTCAAAGTAAATATTTATTTACTGTAAATAAATGTTTAGTTTACTATTCAAATAAATATTTATCAAAGTTTAATACATTTTTCTCAGTGTAGATATAGATCTGAAAATAAGTTTATTTGAAATTTCAAAATAATTATGTAGGACTCAAACTCGTTGATAAAATGTTTTACAGTATTGTCATCAACGTTTAAACATTCTATATAATTATTTCGATGACTAACAAAATTATTTTCACATCCATATCTATAAGCATTATTATGAATTTTTATTCAATACACATAAAGCTTATATATAGTTGTCATTTTTATAATAGTCATCATTATATTTTTCTCTAAACTTTAACAAAACCGCATGATTACACGTATATTCGATTTATTACCTTTCGTAAATAAATATTTAATTTATACACGCACATCATGTTTAAAACTAATGAAGCGAGGTGAAGAAGCAAGGAGTTAATTACTGGTTCTTCTCTTGTCGTCATTTTTCACGTGCACGGATTTATCCGGTGACGACGAATCGGCGGCAAATAACAGAGAGACCGTGAAGTAAAGGGTAAAGTGCAAAAAGGTGGAAAGGGATGGGAAAATACCGGCAAAAGTAAAGCCCTTCGGCAAGATATACCGATGGTCGAACGCGGCAGTGAGAAGAGAGATGAAGAGCGTGAAAGAGCTTTTCTTACTCAAACCCGCTTTCCTTCCTTGAAAATCACCTTTAGAAGCCAATCGAGCCATTCAGGATAAACCCGTGGACCACCGATTACGGATTTATTTATCGGTCCTATTGTCCTCTTACCCTCATTCTCCCTGTCTCTCGGCGTGCTCCGCCGTCGATCTCGTGCCGGAGAACCTTTCTTTTCCATCCGCGACATATTACCCTTCACCTTCGGCCGGTCTTACGATGCCTTTCTATCCGCGTCGGTTTTCGAGTCTCGGACAATTTGTCAACTCCTGGCATCTCGGCGTTATCTTAAATCAATGTTGCCTTTCTGCTAGGAAACTCGTGCACAGTTAGTATTGCGGCGAAGATTTTCGCTTGTTGATGATCTCGCAAAATTATTTTTCGCTGGAAATTCGCGTGTATACGTATATTTTTTAAAGTTCAATGTATGAAGTGTACGTGTAAGAGAGTATAAGTTAAAATATTGTCAGAATTATTGGTATTAACAAAAAAAAAAAAACAGAAAAAATGATTGGGTCATTTAACTATAGCGCCACTCGATAATGGAATTAATATTAATGGTCTGAAACAAATGTACATTACGCTACCGCTTCAATATCCGCCGTATTACTGGCAACAATATCGGCATATAAAACGGTCGGGCAATAAATAACGCGTGAATATAGCATGCATACTATTTTGTTAAATGCGTATCAAGCAGTCGTGTCCTCATGTCGATTTAACAGCGACATTGCAGGCTTCATGAATGTTTAGTGAGCGACTTTCGCGAGCTCATCTCGATGTATTATAATATCCACGTTTCCGACGTGACCTCGCAACAATATGTACGACAAGGTCGAGTGCGTTCACCTTATTGTATTCAACAGCGTGAGCGCGCGGATATGTATAGGAATTCTGCCTGTTAACCGACTGCCGCAAGTAGTTACCATAGTTATCAGGTCGTCCAACCTGGCGGCACAAACTTTTGTTCCATGCGATGCACGCCCGCAATATATTGGACTGAAAAATATTGTCTGCGGTTTTTTATTTCAAGATCTTCGCCGTCTTCGTGTTGCGTATGAAAAGAGACAATAACGTTTTGCAATAATAAAAACAAATAATTTGAGAAAAATGATCGAGCTTGATATTTGTGCACGAATAATTCACATGAATCCTTAAAATAAGATTAGTTTATTATTCCCTACAAATATAATATTTTTATAACAATATTTATCTAAAATAGAAAAAATTTCCCAACATTTATTATAATTTTCTAAGGAATACTTAATCGGAATAAAAAGTTTTACTATTTTTTGCTACAATTTCCTTGCGAGTTATTTACTCGTTATCGATATCTTTACGGTGCTTAAAATCTTCTGAAAATATGTATGATTGAAGAAAGATTTTTTCCGATATCTGCAAGCTCTATCCGTTATAAATCAACCGCTGGATTGAGTTCGGAGAATTCTGCGGGTTAGTATAAAAGCTGAATCTCTCGTGCAGCAGGAAATGTAACTGAAAAAAATCCTCCACATTCTACATGCAACATAATCGGCGCGTGTACGTCGATTATATGGAAGTCAATTCGAAATACGACCGTGGCGGTGGCGCGTGTACGAATCGAGAAGCGCGGATAAGCCCGTCGAAACGACCAATGGTTTTTTTTTTTTTTTTCAGCGGAGTTTTACCTCCGTGCCGCCACGGAAAGCCGATATTTCGCAAAAACACGTCTGCGGTATATTTCTTCGCTTCCGCGACTCGGTAGTCACAATGCGCAGGAGCGACGATGGGATGAGCGAAAAAAGCGTTTCGCACAAGCGATCATTCGATGTTCATTTCCGTGCATCCTCTGTCTGTAATCTCCTTCTATCCGCTTAACTATCCGCTGGACCGAGACTGCATTGAGGTTGATGGTCGGATCCACATGAGATCGTCTTAAGCTGGTTCTACATTAGTCGCAAGTCAATCAATTTAAAAATTGACGTTTCAAATTGGCTGTCGCAACAAGCGATCGACTTGCAACTAATGTAGAACCAGTTTTAAAAAGATCGACATTCTAATTGTGCCATATTGTGCCAGATTTTGTAAGGAATCAATATTACTGACGCAATTACGAAGATGACAGAATTATCAAGAGAGATTTTGGTATAGCTTTAATCTTCGATAATGTAATGGATTTTAAAGGGAATTTTTTAAATATGGATTCTCTCTCTCTCTCTTTCTCTCGTGATAAATTTAAATCTGTAAAAAATAAGTAAAAATACAATTCCACTTCTATAATAACAAAAACACATTATTAAAGCTTTCACAAGTATATAAGAATTTGTTTAAAGATTAAAAAAATTTTCAATCTCTTTTTTTTGTTACTGAGTTATCACAAATGAAATAAATAAAGAAGGATCATTTTTACTCGATCGCTTATAACAAAAATCATTGTAAAAAAATCATTGTACTGCAATTAAAAAACTGATTTTTTAAGCAAAAATTTTGCTCTGTCGAATAAAATAATTGCTAGTTCATTTTTTTTAACAGTGACATGAGACGTAAAATAGCTACGAACTTTTGTTTCGATCCAGTAGAACATTTTTATTGACTCACCCTGTGTATACGCGTTTGCATAATATATGAATATGTGTATGTAAATTACATAGAGCCATATTTCACAAAAATCGCGATTTCGTAGTAATCTATTTTCAGGTATATCGCGTACCATACGTTAGGCTGGCGAATTTATGAGAATGAACAGTACACGTGATTTTACGAGGCGCACATGAATGTAATACGATGCTTTTATATGAAAGCACATAGCTGATTTCGCAACAGTGGCGTGATACGATAACGCCTGAAATTTATTTACATTAGCTAGCTCGTTCGATTTTGTTCGTTTTCGTGAGTCAAGAATTCTGTAATCATATAAATTCTTGCACTCTACGCGCTGACAAAATATCTTCGCGTAATACGACAAATTTAGCGCATTGCCGAAGCAAGCGTGTCGACTGAATGTTAATATCGCTCGCTGCTGTTGTTCTCACGTCTTCTCACGAGCGATTCACATAATCTCGTAACGTTGATCCTGGCTTAGTCACGACATCGTGACGCAATGTCAGTCGTAAATCTTTTGTCAGGAATTCACTATTGCGCTATTCGGTTGGCTTAATTGGCGCCGTTACGATCCAAGAATAACAATGGCGGAAGACACCGGGAAAAAACTCCCGCGGACGGAACTTTCTTAATTATGCTAGCGTGCGTAGGGCTGTCGGATAAACTCACCCTGTAACTCCCAGTGGTTCCTCATCCACCTACACCCTTTCCTCCCCTCTCCCCATCCTTTTACCTCATTCCATCGGCACCGTCGCCGACAATGTCTCTGTTCCGTTTCTCTCGTCTCACCTCGGCGAGCGACTCCACCTCTACGTGACGTGCACGCTGAACGTCCGACATTCGTCGCTCGATATGTACCCTTAAGACCTGCGTTCGCATCCCTCCTGCACACACCGGCCCAGGACGCACCCACCTCCTCCTTTGAACCATTGCTTTTCCATCCTTCCCCTCCCCTCCCCTTCCTGCCTCTTCCCGTTTTAGTTCTTCTTACCGCGGTCGAGGCCGCTGATCCAACCGATCCCTCCATCCGCATCGTGCTTGGCCACCCTCGAAGCCGATATGGAAATAAAATCAATACCATTGTTTCGCGGTTTGCACCGTGAAATTGGGTCGTATTTTATGTGTACCATCAAGACACGACGACGACGACGACGATGACGACGATGGTGCCACCCTCACAGCAAAAGGGTGTACACGCCCTGATTTATTGATCGCTGATACACCGATCGTGTACTCTCTTCCAGTGTTTCTTCTTCACTCCTGCCATATTTTTTTACGTTCTTTTGTTATAGTTTGAGTGATCTGCGGTCGAGCGCATTTCCAGATTGTGTGCACCGCATCATGTTCAGGGAGACATGACAGCGATGGATATAAGTTTGTCTAGAAGTGGCGTTAAACGGAAAGTTGGAAAATTTTAATCAACTATTTACCTCAAATTTCGAAGAATAGAAAACAGATGTAACTTACCGGTATTGATTGTGATAGCGATGTACTTTACTGATTCTTCACTTAACTTTACTGTGAATTTTTGCTGTACGTTGCACAGAGTAAAACGATATTATATTAACATAAAAATGTGAAGAAATATACTTGCGAGAACATTAAAAGACACAGGAAATGAAACGAAAGCCAGAAGAATTACAATTGTGAGGCTAGAACTCAAGCGTTTTGTGTCACTGACATCTACTTGTATAGCGTCTATAGTCTGAATTAAATAGGTATGTGAGTAGGTCGAGATGTAGACAAGTCGACAGAATTGTATAAAGGCATCGTCGGTTTGCCGGATACAACTATAATGAGGAGAAATCGATAAAGCAGTTTCTGCGTAGAACATCTGGGATACTCCGCCATTTAAACAGCAGATGTAAACGGCAAATTTTCATGTGTAACAAGTTTATCGCGTTTATCCTGAATAATAATAAATAATGTTAAAACCAGTACGTGTCGGCATTAAGTTCGCAAAAATATTTCTACCGTGCGAATAATAATTAATCCACTTTTAGCTCAACGACTCACAGTTTGTCATGGCTTATACAGGTATATAAAACTTGCTCGCGTAAAATCAGTATTATCAGATATGTCATAAACAAAACTGCACGAGACAGCCCTTCCTCCCCCGTCGACGCCCTCGCCGCGACACGCTGCTGTTTTATAACAGGTCTCTCGAGCCCTGGATGCTCCGAGGTACACTTTGCGAAGAATCTACTCTAGGATCGACGTATCTTCCCCTAAATCGCGGTGGCGGTGTCACCTCCGGCAAAATGAGGCGCTCTGTACGTATACGCGCTTTCCGCAGTGTGTACCATAAGGTGTGTATTAAAACAAAAAGGTGAAGAAAAGAGACGTGAGTGCACTCCCTGGCGTGCCTGTACCTATTACGTTACGTCAAACCCGACGCATCCATCATACAGTCGACGGCGCGGGCGTTTAGACATTTCCCGGACGTGTGACACTCTTCTGTATGGAGTACGCATGTGTGTGATAAGACACGACAATGTACACACACGTATAGAGACGAGAAGAGTCGGAACGTACAAGGCACGTGCGTTCTTGCTCCAGGATATCCCGGGTTGTCTCTAGGGATGGTCGTGTGGCATCAGCCGCGAGGCTGACGTGACCTCCAGGTCTGACGCGTCGCCTTGACGCTTTCAGAAATATGCGCGGGAAGATATCTTTCTTCTTGGCGATTTCGACCCGGATGTTGGACGAAACGACATTTGTTCCCCTTCTTCACGCTGTATAAAAAATATTGCAGTCTCATTTCGTTTCATATAAATGATACGACTGCGAAAATCCGATTTGGTTTTACGACTTTTACGCTTTTATGCTTGATGAAAAAATGTTTTTCAAAGTAGTATCTCATTTTCTTTCGCGTTCTGTCTTGAAATTTAATTACTTTATGCATTGTTTCATTTATTTAATATTGCAGTTTAATAAAATATAACAATTTAATAATAATTTTAAATGAAATAATTTAATAATATAATAATTTAACACTATAAATGTTGCACAATTTACGAATGAGAAGCTAAAATTTAAGTTCACATAATGAAGTATAAATAAGTGGACGTTTTGTAGGTTTTATTATGCTCTAACCTTTAGAGAAACATATGTGTTCACATTAATCAACATGAGTTTCTACGACGATAACAGATCACACAAGCTATTTTTTGGTCAGGCAATTAACACCTACATGCGACAACGCCGTCGGTGCATGACTAACATGCTTTCGTCGCGATTAGCGCAGGAGACCCGAGGGAGTTCATTCTTTTACTATTTTCAGTGAATATTCTCATTCCTTTGAGAAATGAATTACGAGCTCTTAGAGGCAAGATGTCGGTCAATAATTTTAATTTGAAGTCTGCGGAAGATCTCCGTCGTAGTGCATGATTTAAAGCTGTAAGAAAGATGAGGAGCCGGTGTGGGTTATGCGCGGCACCTCCGAAGATATTTTAATTGTAGAGAATTTACTATCGTCACGTGCGGGGCGAAACCGTGACGAACCTTTGATCTTCGAGGCGACACTGAAACTCCCAATGAATGTTTCATGGATTCTTTCTTGAGACAACCTTTCGACAGACAGTAAAAGTTTGATTAAGTACCAACAAAAATCTCACCGAATTTAAAACTTTATAGATTTATGATGTTCTTTATGTAAAACATTTTTACGTTTTTTTCTTTTATGATGCTTCTGTTTTATTATATTTATTTCACGAGATATTTTTTTAGAATTACACATTCTTATTATAAATATTATAATATACTTCTAACACGCACACTCGGTTTAATCATTACGCGCGTATAACTCTGCGAATTTTATTATCTAGAAAAATTGCGCACGTAATGCTCGTGAATACGTCCGATAGCTCGCTGAAAATAAGACGCAAACGTTATCGACGGAGCCGTAGTTCATTAATTAACGTTCGTCTCAACGCTTCGCGAAGCGACTTGTCGCTTTTTTTTTTATCTGATATACAGCGACAAATAATGGCTTTTTTCTCCACAAATGAGACTCATCATCGTTTTTTGGAGCATGACTCGCCATTATCGGTGAGCGCTTCGAAACACTTCGATTGAAAATAAACTAGCGAGTGTGAGTTCGTACGTGTCCTGCCTATCTTCACAAAGAGAAAGTACGCATTCGATCTTTTTTTTTTCCTGTACTCTCTTTAATCTCGCCGTTCCACCACATAAAACAAACAATCAATGTTAAACAGAAAATCTTTGATAAATAAGTGATGACTCCTTCTTTGTTTACGCGAGCAATTTTTTTTTAGTTGACAGCGAATATTAGTAAAACAATACAACGTTATACATTTTTATGAGATTCACATACCATTACTCTTCAATCTATTCTGCATTTAGATAGCGTGTTTATACCTTATTGATAAATTTAGACTGTTAAATTGTAATTATAATATTCTCCATTTGCAATTACCTGCTATTTGTTGAATATGGAACTTAGAACAACGAGAAAATAATATTTCAATAATGTTCACCCAAACATTGTTTCATACCTCAGTAATAAATCGCAGCAGTTACTATACATGACGAGATACTGTTTCGTTTAAATCGGTTTAAATTCTCATACGAATTACTAATTTCTTCGTGAAGTAAGGCGAGACAGTTCATATAATTTAACCCGCGGATTAATTATTGACATGAACGAAGAAGGAGAAAGATGGAGGAAATAAGATCCTCTTACGTCGGCTATTGCTCGTTTTCTTTGGTAAGATTATGGAGCAACAAGCGAGAAGCGATCCTTTGTTGCTCGTTGTGCGTCCAGCGAACGGGAGAGAAGCGTGATGAGGGTGGGCACGTAAGGCTCGTCGAAACTTGGCGAACACTTGGCCGCAAACTTCCTTCTCCACTGCCTGCATATTGGTCCAAGGATGAGGGATTGTCGGCGAATGAGGCGGCGGAAATAGGAGCTTCGCGAAAAGTCGGAACTCTATTCGGGCAAAGTTGCATCGAGCGTCATCGCTGCACTTTATAGACCATGAAGTAAAAGTTACTGTTCTAACGCTGAGTTCTATGGAAGAACAATGTAGCTCCAATTGTATAGCTTTCCTATATTTGTCTTATGAAAAGAATATTCTATGAAAGAGTATTCTTGAAAGTGTATTTAAATTTTTAAATATATACATATAAAAAATTTATTCAAATTTATTAAATGTATAAAAAAATACATAAAAGCATATAAAAAAAAAAATATATATATATATATACATATATCGAAGATGTGATTGAATATTTATGAAACGACTATGACATATGTATAATATATTATGAGAAACTCGAAGAAATCATATTTAAATATGAGGTATATGATTTATTGCACCAATATAATCACAAAACTACGTTTTTGCTAAGTCGCTGAGCTAAGCGAAAAATCTGGGATTTAAATCTTGTCTGAAAGCTGCTTTCGTGTTGGGGTATTCCGATTGGGTGAAGTAGTCTATATATTCTCTATTGTACTAAAACTTAATTCTACCATTGCTTTGTGTTCGAACGTGATTATACGCGCGCGCATAGAATTGTGGTGCGTGTACTCGCGTAAGACTCTTGAAAACTTGGCTTAATATTGCTTGAGTGACGAGGGATTAGAGATAGCTGTGAGAGGCGGCAGAAGAGCTGCAGAGGAGGAAAGGGGAAAGTCAGAAACTTGCACTGAGTCAAAGTTGTATACTCACAGCGGATTGCTTACTACGTCGGAAATGTTACACACAGACTGATGCGAGACTGTTCTTATACCATAATTCATCCTCTTCGCTATGATTTGGTTATTGGTTCGTGCTGTATAGATATATGCAGCTGTAATCGAGCAGTCCAATAATTTAAGATTCTCGAATAGTCTCGGAGTTGCAACCCGGAGAACCTTGCGAAGATTTAGTTTGTCCGTAACAGTCCAGCTTCTGGTTTGAACATAAAATTTGGCCACTAAATGTCTATCTGTTATTATCAAATAAACCTTAATAAATGATCACTTTATGGAAGTACGAATAATTTACGGGGATGATTCAAATATGTACCATCCTCGTAAATTATTCGTACTGCATAAAAACTTTTTTGATGTGAATAAAAATCAATGTTGGTAGACGTTTTTTTTTACTCTAAGTGATAGTATCTGTCCTACATACATATGTAGTTGTTGACAGTTGTTTTTATAGTTGTTTCTGCGGTACTTGGTAATAAATAGTACCAAGTGTCATTGCACAACGCGTTGTTCAAATTTACAAGTTTATTATGAACGAAAATATTAAAATCATCGAAATTTTGCGTAAACTGTGTACACAACAGCACTCCATACTACATATTTTCAGAAATCGCAACAACGATTATCTATTCGAATACCCGAATACCTACAGATCGGGTGAAATCGTCAATTCTAACTAAAATATTCTGCGAATACTTGGATATTAAATACTCTGGATATTGAATAAACGGATAATCTTCAATCCTAATAAATAAAGTCAACGTACCTCTGTAGAGTTGTTGACTTCTTTTTGAAACATTATTTTATATTTCTCCAAGCGTTACTCGAGCATTAACATTTTCTAGGCAACTGCATTCTGGTAACAAAATAAAAAGTCAGAAATTACATGTTGAACTCGTAGCTTCACGAGTTTTATATACGATGATTTTATATAAGATGATTTTTGTGGTCGACGTGGTTTACATCCGCGGGCGATATGTAAACGTTGCGAATGTTGCGATCGATCGCGGCGACGCGATTGTAAACTGCGAACTTAGTGTCAACGTAACCCAGAGTTCCGTCCGGCAAGGAGGCACCTGTCAGACACTACCGGTATATATTAACGCCGGCGGGTACGATGGTAACGGATGGCTCGGGGATCGGGGGTGGCTTTTGAAGTCGCATAGTTTCCTACACCGGCACGCAGACGTTGCGTGTCCAGAAGACTCGACATTGCCGATCGTACGAGGTCGACGATAGTTAACGGCGTGCCCGTTTGTGTGCGAGTGTATGTGTATGTCGCGTATGTGTATGTGTGTGTGCGTGTACATGTGTGTACGTGCTCATGTAACTATGCCCGGTTATCGTCACGTACGGTATTATGAGAATAGTTTGCAAATTAAGATCGCGTATGCGGTAGACAGTAGCGAACGCAATATTCACCACGGTCGCTCCAATCGCTTGATACTTTCGATGCGCTCAAATCGCAAGTGACGCTAAAACTTCGGTGATGTGCCTCATTTAATGCAAAACCTACTATTTCGTCGAGACTGTTACAAGTTATCGTGATTATGATGTAAGATCTGAAAATATTGAAAAAGTAAAAGTCGTAAAGAAAGCAAAAAGAAAATCTACGCGCTTTATATTAATACACTCTTTATATAAGTCCTTTTCCAGTTCTGAGTTTTCTCAAATCCTGAATTTTTCTCTAAGTTTTATCTTGTGTTGATTTTATTTAGTTGAGTTTTTATCCGTAGAAATAAGACAGAATAAAGTAAGAAACGTATTTACGGTTCACTGAAGACATCTATCTTTAGTTACGTTTCTAAGGTCTAGAGATAGACTACTGTAAACAAGCAGAAATGAAAGGGCTCCTGGAGTTACGACATACCTCGTCGTGTGTACTGCGCTGTTGAGAAAAATTCAAAAAATACAAGATTAACAAGCTTTCTCATCATTATTGCTTTATCCATAAAATCAACTTTGCTTTTGGTCATTATTAAGAATCTGTAATAAAAGGATATTTATAAGGAACATTATAGAAAGCGATGAGAAAGAAAGATAGTTTAAAAAAATTAAAGACATTCTCATTCAAAATCTAAAATTATCGTTTTAGTAGAATTTATTTCAATATATATATATATATATATATAATATATAAAGTATGATATTTATAAAATTATATTTCTAATGGTAATTATCCCTTCTTCATCACGGATAATTACATCTAATATGTACATTTAATTAATATTAACGCTTATACATTAAATGAATATTAATATTTGAACGAAATATATTCGATAAAATTTTATTAATATTTACGTCCATTAATATCAATACACATATTTTCTGAAAGTAATTTAGTGATATATGATATATTTTATTATTGCTGAAAATCATCGAAAAAAATTGATATTTATAGGATTTTAGAAAAAAATAGCAGGAGTTTAGAAAAAAATTGTTCCTTTGATCGCGACGAGCGACGATAAGGCTGAGCTTTTCTTGCGCGGCGCACAGTGCAAATCACTTAAATAAAGGATAAGCCTCCTTTCGCGACCGACTTTCGGTTCCATTGTCCGTCCGAGAGCGAGCAGTCTGTCGGCCTCCATCTGGTTATAACTATTCAGAAACCGGCGCGGCTGACCGCAACAACGTCTGTACTACTGCGGCTTTCGCCAGCATCGTACATCGTCTTCATAGTTGCAGCGGTCAAGTGGAGTAGATCCCGGTGTGATCCGTCCAGTCGACTAGTCCAGTATCTCTCAAGGGATGGAACGAGCATCTCAGCGGATAATTGCGTGAAGAACGTCGACTAGAGATAGTCGGTGCGAAGAGAGGGATATACGTCGAGAAGAAGGCACATTATCGACGATGTCCGTCTCGAGATAGTCGGAAAAATCGTCGTCGGAGCAGGAGAAAAACATTTTCAAAGACGACATATTCTCCGCGTATATAGACGAGCGGATTTGAGGCTGCGTGCGACGCGCGGATAACACGGGAATAGGATATCGCCTTCTTTTCTTCTTTTTTTTTTCCTTTTGCTTTTCCAGCAGAGAAGAAAATCGCGTCCTTCCAGAAAATTGATCTCGGTAAGCTGTATTTGACGAGAGTACAACGTTCATCGAGATCGAATCCGACGCGAATGGTCCTTTCGCACATTGGATGATAGCATATTTCACAGAGTGCATTCGAGGACGCAAAAAAGCGAAATACGTGCGCTCGCGGTGTGAATGTACATCATTCGGAAATGCTCTTTTACGTAACACATCTCGCGGTTATAGGACATCCTGTATTCTCGCTGGACGATCTCGTTCGTACTGAAATTTAACGTCGCGTTCGCTCACAAATGGCGTGGCGCCGGTTAAGATTATCGGCAAGGTGCACCCCGTTATATTCCGCACACGTAAGTCTTCCGACATCTTTTATAGGTAAATACATATTTCGCTTGCGTCCAATAATGGCACGACGATATGGGAAGCTATAAAGCGCGCGAAATGGCGAACCTGGTGCGCGTGTACCACTTTTCCTCATCACGATGAAAAAAATGGCAGTCTCGTGTCTTGACGTTTTATCAAGTTTCTCGGTTGTGGATTAAGCTGATGGAAAGCACAAAGGACGAAAGAGAAAAGAGAGAGGAAGAGGGAGAAGAGGAGAGAGAGGGGAGAGAGAAAGAGAGAGAGAGAGAGAGAGAGAGAGAGAGAGACAGAAGTTAATTGTGAAAAGGAATGAACATGAAAAGAATAATCAAATGCTGCATATTTGCAATTGTTACATACACTATTAAATATCAAAGAAGCAATGGTACCCAATTCTTTGAGTTAAATAACAATTTGTTATTTTTAACTTCCATGTCAAAATGTAAACTAATCCATTTTGTGGTTAGTTTTAAAATAATCAATGTCTATAATTAATGTTTGCACTTAATAAATAACGTAAATAATAAACTAAATTTGAGCCAAATTAATGCATTTTCTTGAGTTTAAATTATTAAACTTTACTGTTTTAATTAAATTAACGACGCATATTGAGTAGAAGCAGTGGCGATATATAGAAATGATTAATAATAGCTGTAATTATGTGGGTATAATTTGATATTATGAATTTAGCAGTGGGCAGATTATTGCCACAAGATATAGGTGCACATAGGTCGAATGCATTAGGACTCTCGAATTACATTTGTAACACAAGCCACGTTCTGTGCACAAAGAGCACGATCATTTGCCAAAGGATACACTGTTAAATTCATAATGTCATATTATCCAATTTGAATTATTTTTAATTGTTTCTATAGACGCTATTGTTTCTACTTAATATGTCGTTAATTTAAATAAAACAATAGAGTTAAATACTAAAACTAAAAAAATATTAATTTTTTTTTTTACTCAAATTTAATTTATTATTTACTAAGTGTATACAGTTGATGTGAACGCTGTTTACTTTAAAACTAAACAATTTGATCACAGAGGTGGATTGATTATATGGTTTTTTTTTAAATCACATGTTTTAAAATAATACGTTTTGACACATTTAGAAATTAAAAATAACAAATTATTACTTAATTTAAGAAAATAATTCAAATATGATTCTTTAATATTTAACAATTTAATATAGAAGGTTTTTCGTCATATAAATTCGAAATGATTACAATCAGTAGTATATCTTCTAATACACGAAAAGAACAATTTTGCCAAAATATTAAAAAATTTAGTTAAATATAGATCTTTAAAATCGTTAAAATAATTACATAGGGTACCCAAATTGCAAGAATATTAAAACTTTTTACAGTGTTGCTCATTATATTTCAGCGTCCGACATAATTATTCCAACGATCCAAAGATTTTCAGATCTGTATTTTCAAATTTCTAATTAAATTTTTAGATATTTCAGTAAAATTGTTTCCATGATAGATATTAGCTGCATGTGCATGCAAACTTACTGCTACATAACTTTATCTTTACTTTGAAGCTTTTTCTAAAAATAAAATACTTGACGATAAGATGAAGCAACAAAGTCCAGGAAAAAATTAATAATGTTTTTTATGAGACATTGTTGTTTGAATCAAATAAGAAAGTGCCAAACATGAGCAAGGCTATAAATATAAGTATCTAATAATATTTCTATGTAAATTTTAAATACATCTTTTAGTAAACTGCGTACCGATTTATTATTAGACTTACAGCGTAATCACAAATTGAAATAATATTCTTACAAATTTAAAAAATTAACTATTGATTTAATGGTAATGCTACTAACTTTATAAAACACTGTAAAGAACTTATTGCGAAAAATATTATCTCAACTCAATAAATGTCGATTTTTCTTTGAATTTTTGCTAGAAAATAAGTGATTTTATGTATCTATCGTGTAAGCTCTTATTTCTCATTCGAGATCAAAAGTTAAATCACATGAAAATTATTAAATTCAGTAATTCTATAAATTGCGCCGTAAATATTTTTAACAGCAATCATCCACGTATACCACTTATTAACACTTTTATCGAACGTGTCAAATGTTTTACATGACAACAATTTAAAATGTTTTTATATATAATATTGAAACATTCTTTTGCACAATAAAAAACGCATGTCCGAGATTTGTGAAAGGGAAATTTGCACGGAAATTGCATCGCACGACCGCATCATTCGATAATACTTGCAGTCGTCGTAACTCGCTCACGTCTTTATATTTTTTCGTCTACGTCGTTTCCCATGCCTATTCCAACTTATCCTGAACTGCCGATATCCCGGAATTTTACGGCGAGGTGTGTAAAGCGGTGCGACTAGCAGCCTCCGAAGGTGCACCAGAGTTCTGTCTGACATTTTTAAGAAATTCCATACCCCCTTCTACCCTCACCTATCCGTCGTTCACCGTTTTTTCGCCGTCGCTCCAGGCTGACATTATGCTAACCAGTCTCCGACCCTCGATATTTCGAGCCGCTCGTCGCTCTCGTTGATCTACGAGCTCTATTCCCTCTCCTTCCTTCTTTCGTTTTTCTCTTACGCTTCCTCTTCGCCACTTGTTAACGCTTACGAGACCAGAAGCTGCACCTCTCGGGACGAAACGCCCTCGAACTGTCAAAATGTTACAAACCCGCTGTTCCCGAGGGAACCCGGGCGCGAGGGCTACCGGAACAGAACGAGATTTCGTCCTTCTCAGCGTGAGTTATTGTCCTCGAAACCGATACTGGCTGATAACCTTTTCTTATCCGGATTACAATCCACCCACGTGCCGCATGAATAGGATTTTGGATGAATCGAGTTAGAAACTTCCCCAGGAAGGCAGCGGGATAAGCAAAAGCTGTTTTTGACAATCGAGAGAATTAAACAAATTTAAGTAGAAATAGCGAAGTTTTGATAAACGAAGTTTTAATTTTAAATTCTATTTGTCTGCTGATTCATCCGTCCGTAACATAAGATTTTAAGTAAAGGCATTAGTTACAAGAAATTTTTCAATTATTTTTTATAAATATTGTAATCAACGTAATTTAACATTCGATATCGCGCGTTGATGAGTTTTCGGTTTTTATATATTTCTTGACAATCAATTTGTTTTTCTTTAATAGAAAGTACGCTTCAAATTTGGTAACGTTTATACATATATAGGCACAATAAAAGAACAATTTTGCTGAGGTATTTAAAAATTTCGCTAGAGACAGATTTAAAAATAATTTTGTTGAATTATGAAAATAATTACTACGGATGCATTGGATATTCGAAAAATTTACAATTATAGTAACATGTAATTATAATTTCAAGTACCAAAAATTTTTCTCTCAGTGCAGCAACTTTTTTTTTAGCTTTCCTACATAATTATCTTAATAATCCAACAAAATTATTTTCAGATCTCTGTATTTAGCTAAATTTTTAGAAATTTCAGTAAAACCATTTTTTCTGTGCATCAATTTTGTTGCGAACAATCGCATTCGTGGCATTAAGCAAGGATTACTTTGTATTATCCGTTGCTCAGACGTGTTCCTGTCACACATGTGGCATATTTCAGCGTTATTTCAACGACGGAAACTCGATACGCGCCGCCGTGCCATTTCGGTATAGAGCGAAATCGGAGCGATCGTCGCCCGTCGACGTCGGTTTATCGAAAATTTATTCGTTCCCACCGACACGTGACTGCCGGCCGCTTTGAAGAGGACCGACAACCGCTGGCGATCGTCGTCGCGGACGCTCGCAAATGAAAGTTACTCGATATTGCGTCAATAATGGTTCGACGTACGCGACAAATGGCGCGTGGCGGAAAACGGCCAAGAAAGGTGGCAGAGAGCCGGAGAAAGAATAGCAGACAAACGCTTTTTCATCGGACAGTGGGGCGCTCGTAAAAATGTCATTGCACCCGTGGGCAGAATCCATGAAGCTCCGCAATTTTTGGCCGCAATACGTCATACAGTCGCGTCGCGAACGAGCCGCATTAAAAAGACTAGCGAAACACGGTAGTGTATGATTTTAGTTTTGCTGTATATTCCATATCGAAGACATTTTTTCATATTACAGCTTTACTCATCCCCGATACACCGGTGTCGATTTATTCCCGACACTTCGTGGTTTTAGAGATAGGTACATGGAGATCAGTCAGAACCAAGTTGTCAGAGTTAACAGCGTCCTCTCTAACGCATTACAGCTATTTGTGGCATGGGCATGATAAATATGAAAAAAAAAAAATCGGATAAATACGGCAAGACCACTAGGTTTGCGAGTGAGCTAACGAATTTATGCGACACGTATTTTTAACTTTTTTTTAACTCCCACCCGAGCGATGAGAAATGGTCGCCATCGTCTGGTTTTATCCAGATACTAAAAGAATTATGTTAGAATAAAAATTCCTGTTTCCGAGAGAAGGTGAACCGTCTATTGGCGAGCCTCCATAGTACTATCTTACTCTTCTCCCCCATCCCGAGGAAGAAATATCGCGAGATCCATTATCTTAGAGAATTTAAATTAATCTTCTCATTATGCGATGTGAAAACATCGTTTGTATGCAATTTCATCGATGCGAAATCAAATGATACTAAAAATTTCTATACATATATACATTAGACCGCTAACTAGCCTCAAATATATTATTCTCAAAAGTATATACTGAATTCATAACGTATTAGGGTTGCCACAGACCTGGAAAATCGGGAAAACCAGGAAAAGTCAGGGTAAAAAAGTTTGGAATTTTAAAAAATTTGCTCACAATTTTTTTAAACTGCTCCTATTCTAAATAATTATTATAATTTTTTAATATTATATCATTTATAATGAAATACGTTCAAAATTTGCACATTTTAAACGATTTTAATAAAATAATTAAAATTTATATTTTATTCAATATTTTTATTTGATCGCTCTTTTTCATAACTGCATTCTTTTTTAGATACTAATTTATTTACAATACTAATTAATTTTTTGTTGGCTTGAATTTACACCCAAAATTTTAGTATGCTACTAAGCCTCTTTTGCATTATTTTTAATAATATAGGCTAGCTTTCCTACAACTCTTGACTTTAAATGTGTTAAAATTTACATATTTTATATTGAAAAGTTTTCCATTTTCATCTGGAAAACCTGGAAAAGTCAGGGAATTTAAAAATTTATTTTCTGGCAACCCTGCGTGATATGTTACGTATATAATCGGCCATGTCTCTTTATCGTTTGTTGTCAATTATCTTTAATTTTAGTAGATTATTTTCAACTTTTTTCAAAAAGATAAAGAGTTAGTTGAACCAAGATTACAATTAAATTACATTGATAGAAACGAGCATGTGTTACGCATATATGTACATATAGTACGTAGCTTTTGGAGACAACTTTTTGGTACGATAATAAATAGAGAGAGGAACATTTATACTGGCTGTAATTGTATATCGTATGTTGTAATCTGTAAGAATTGACTATCACAATCCTTTCTTAAAATCAAATGAGAATACGTATATAAATGCTCCTTTAGCAATGTAATGTGTAGTAGGTATAGAAGTCTATGATTGACGCAATTTTATCAGAATTTCGTGAGAATACGGTGATATTTGTTAAATATCGGAGGGGAAAATTCTTTCGTAAAGATCCTTCCGTTTCGATTCCAACTATAATAATACAACGTAAGTAGATTTGTCGTAAGTTCTCGGTATTCATCTTTGTACCGTAAGATGTACGAGCATGCAAATATCTGCATTGGGGAACTTTTGCGAACTTCTCACGCTCATAAGGAACTTGCCGTTCTAACTCACGAGACATCTCTTCGCTTGCGAAGTGCCATGCGTTCTTAATCTCTGGCTCTTTGCCCTGATAGCCGCGTGAACTTTTAATCGTTAACAAGAATTTACCGGAACTCTTCGAGCATTTTGCATTCTCTAGCAATAGTAGTGGAACATTTGCAGATAGAAAATGATTAAAATTAACAAATACACATTATTTTCATGTGCAATCTGTAAGAGTCAAGATTCATTATTTGAAACTTAAAGTACTTTTTATTATCAAAATAATTATGTAGAAAATGCCTAAGCTGATTGCCTGAATGTCAAAACTGTTTGCAGTATTGCTCGTCATGCTTGAACATCTTATATAATTATTTTGATAATTTAACAAAAAAAAGATTTAAATTTTTAAATACTTTGGTAAAATTGTTACTCGTTGACTCGTTAAGAAAGTTCTTAAAATTAAGGAAAGGGAAAATTCATTAGAGAGAGAGAGGAAAATTTTTTGGTTATTTATAATTTATAATTCAATGTTTGTTTATACAATAGTTTATTATATCAGTATTAATTTTTTAGGCAAATTTTTAACTGTAATTAATGCGTGGTATTACTTTCCGAAGAACGTAATTAAATTTTGAGGATTTCTAGGCGGAGGAATTCGAAGTCGTGAAAAGAAGCTCGTAACCCTCCAACCGATTCCATCGGCAATCAAACTTTCCCGTAACACAAATCAGATTTCCACGATTCTTCGCACGGCCGGATCACACGCTTTTTCGAGGGTCTGTGCTTCTTGTTGGCGCCTTCCTGAATATTTATGGCTGCTCGTCGAGAAGGGTACACGTTCTCATTCTTGCGAATCCATCGACGATGAAGACCGTCCTGTCGTCGTCGAAGCGAGCGTTCCTGGCGCTCTCTCGTTAATATGAGCCATAAATCAGGGCAATATTCGAAAATTACGCGTGTAACGCGCCATGAAATGAACCGATCGCTCGTCAACCGAGTTACTGCGATTCGGGATAAAAGGTAATAATCGTATTTCATGATCGCTATGGGATTCCTATATTTAAACCATTCTTTTTACTACTACGTTCTCTCCTTTTTTTTTTAACCGTGAATGTTTTATCTGCCGTTTAGATATATTACATGACGACGAATAATACTTATATTATTAAATGAAACGCTGATAGATGCATATATTTAAGTTGAGGAATGGAAAAGTTTTTTTTGTTGATTCACAGCATTATATTGACGTTATTGTTACATTTTAATGGAAAAGTTTTGTACAAAAATCGAGAAACAAGATTTGCAATTTATGAATTATTTTGTGCTAACTTTATACCGAAAAATAGTTTTGCTGAAATATCCAAAATTTAGTTGAATACAAATCTAAAAATAATTTTGTTAAATTATAAAAATTATGTAGGACCTTCAAGCTGGTTGCTAGAATGTCAAAAGTTTTTGCAGCATAAATGCTCATCGTGCTTGAGTTTCCTACGTTATTATTTTAGTCCAACAAAATTATTTTCAGATCCGTATTTATCTAATTTTTAGTTATTTCAGCAAAATTATTCTTTCCGTGTGTCATTTATTTCATTATTATTTCTTGTATTTGTGAATTTCGTAGTATTTTCTATGATACCTACGTGAATCTTGAGTTCATTAACAGGCGCTAAATTATTCGTCTAATTTTTAGTTTTATTGATTTAATTACAAAATAATGTTCAACGTGAGACAAGAATCAAAGAATCACAATCGCATTTAGTATCAGCTTCTTGTCATATTCTGCGTAATATCTACACATTAGCAGTTATATCACGTTTCGCGCAGAATTGTATAGATCATTTCTCCTTGCATCTCGTTAATTAACAAGAAGTATTCATTTATTGAAATGAAAATTGCAATAATAATTTTTTCGTAAAATCTTGAAAACTATAATGTCACGATATTTTAATTAAAAACTGAAATCATGCACGTAATCTTTTGAGATCAATACCAATTGCTTGTATATGTTCGAATACGTCTATCTTTTTTACAAAGAAGGTGGAAAGAAGAAGAAGAAGAGAACTGAGACGAAGTAACATATCGTACCCATGAATGCATAGGATACAGAGAGCAGGTAATGCTTGTCGCAAGATAAATATTATTCATGCGTGATTGCGGACGAATTTATCTCGTCACTTGCGTCCTCGTCTTCTTCACGACATCGGACGCGTTTCGTCAAAAACGTCAGGAATTCCATCCTTCCGCGAAGTAACGAAAGCCGCATCCCCTTTCATGGATCGTAGGGATGCATTCCGGATGCCTCGGGGTGAAATGTTTTCTCCCGCAACCGTTCATGTAGAAAGGAAATTATATCGACAGCTCTTACGGAAACTATCGAGACGAGCAATGGGCGCTTTTCTTTCTTTATTTTTTTCCACTGCGATCGGCACGGCGCCTTACGAGACTCGACAGCAGCGAGGCAGACGAGGGTAAAGGAGAGGCTTGAAATGTGGATTCACAGGGCGTTCCTGAACTTCAGTACCGATCTTCTGGAGCCTTGTGAAGGAACAAATAGACCATCATTTCACGTGAAATTCCTTGTATCGTTGATGCATCTTAAAGCAAACAATGCTTATGTCGGATATACAAAAGAATTTTTTCCATTTACTTTATTTTAATCTTCCTAAAAAATTTTTATCACTGCATTGATATAAAAAGAATATTAATTTCTTACATGATATTTATTAGCATTATAATATTATTAAATTGCTTGTCAATTTAATATGTGATATTTTACTACTCTAGTTCTTTTTATTGTAATTGTGTTTCAAAACTAGGAAAAAGATTTTGCGTGGTTTTCGGAATTGGATATATAAATTCACATTGAAATATTTAATAATATCCTACTTTGAGAGAATGTAGGATGTCTCTTGCTTAATTAAATTAAATTTTGTTTAGTTGAGTTATTCTTCTATTAATACAACGTGATGTCATTATTATGATTTACTTAATTTTCTTTAAGCATTATATATAAATAATGCTTTTATTTTACATTAATAATTTCTCATGTTTCTCTTGCTGCTCTGCTTTTCCTTACAATCTTCCTTCTTATTCGCAATACTGTCTCTCGGCATCGAACTTTACGCGTTGCGCAGACTATTGTCTGCGACAGCCAGTTTGTTACGTACGAGCAAATGATGGAAGCAATTCAATCAGAGTTTTGCAGCGATCGACCAGCTGAGACATCTGCGCTTCCTTCCACTCATAACATACAAAATCCTGCTACTCCGTTCTTGACGAAGCGGCATTTTGCATGATTTACGATGCGAAGGCTATGCACGACGCCAATATAAGTTAAACGAGTCTCTCTTGTGGGCGCGATACTTTCACGAATACCTACAACGGATTTACTACTTCACGTGCTTGGTAAAAAGGTCGACTCGTCAAGTCTTTCCAGCGAGGAAACGCGAAAGTTTGTTTATTCACGGACGAAATACGTCGCGAAGTTATTGTCGATGGCTCTTTTTATACAAGTATATAAACTCTCGGTTACGAGTGCACATTTTCTCTCGAAATAAAAAATTGAACGTAACGCGGAAGGGACGATTTTGCTCAGGTATCCAAAAATTTAATTAGATTAGAAAGACTATGAAAACAATTTTATTTTGACCATCAAAATAATTATGTAGGATGCTCAAGCATAATGAGTATAAAATGTAAAAGATCTTGATATTCTAGCAACTAGCGTCTTACATAATTATTTTGGCTCAACAAAATTATTTTCAGAACTGTACTTAAATTTTTAGATATTTCAGCAAAGTTGTCATTTTCATGTAGTTATATAGCTAGTTAATTGTGTTTAGGTATGTACTTATTGGTAACATACTGGAACAGATCATAAACTGTTTATAAAAATGAACATTTTGAAAGGTAACGAATAAAATGATTATATTTACAAATAAAACACATGTTGAAACAAGAAAATAATCAGAATTATCGAGAACATCGATAGAATAATAAAAGTGACGAAACAATGAGAGTCGCATTGAAATCTGCTTGGGATCGCGCGGTTATTAACAAACAAGATTTTATTTGTTAAAACAAAAAACGCAAGATTATCGATTCAAATCCAGAAAAAATAGAAGAGTTAGGCAAACGGTGCGAGAAATGCGCGGCGAGAGGCAAAGACGGGTTGATAAGGATTAAAGCAAATGCACTCTTGATTATCTCGCTGGGATGAAGCGCGAGAGTAGAAGAGGTCCCGGGCTAAGAAAAATACGGGGAGAATGGAGGTAATGCGAGAGGCCGTTGAATACGCGGTCGGGATTTTTCATGGATCGATTATGGCAATTCAATCAGGAGAGGGTATGAGGAGCGTGGGCGGAATTTGTCGTTTCGACGTGAGAGTGACGAGATTTATCCGAAGGAGAACCCCGGAGAGCGACGCGACATCCTCTCGAATGTGCTCTCCATCTATTCTAGCGAGATCCCGTCGGTGTTTTCTTTTCGTTTCCGGGCAACCGAACGGAGAAAGGTGCGTGACAGAGTCCCGATGGAACGGGACAGGACGATAGAGGATAGAGGGAAGAGGGAGCGCGGGAGGGGGGACATCACCCGCCACCCTCCATCGTGGTGGTGCAAACGGGATTGGCGAGTTTGCCGAGCAACCGCGTACCGCGTCGCGCACTTCGGGGTGCAAAGTAAAAAGAGACGAGAACGGGCTGTTACGTAATTTATGGAGTGGTTACACATAGCTCGTGTGGCTCGTGTTCTCGTCCTTCGTCCCGGGGACTCGATCGCGTAACGATTCGCACTCTCTCAAGTGTGTGCACCGGGAGGAATTATTCAAACATTTGTCATGCCGAGAGTGATATGTTGCGCAGTCGTGAAGAGCAAATTTTAAGGCTGATAAAAAAGACAGAAACGAAGTTACCACCAGAGGTATATCGACAATCTTTTTTAGAAATATATTTTAAAGGAAACATTAGTTAAATATATTTAGTATTCCCGTATAATGTAAAAGGTAATGAAATTTCTCCTAAATATGTGTTTTTTTAATTAAATTTACGAGAACTATTTTTAATTTTATTAACGAACTCCAGAACTCCTCTTAGGAATGCATTTGGAACTGTGAGAAAAAGTTCTCTTTTTAAAAAGTAAGGTGCACTACAACTTTACAGAGATAAATATGGATAAAATACGGACTTTTCTCTTAGAGTCTCTCTCTCTCTCTCTCTCTCTCTCTCTCTCTCTCTCGCTCTCTCGCTTCCTCTCTTCCCCTCTCGCTTGCTTTCTCTCTCTTATTTTTTTAGGCATAAGTATGAAATATCTGTCTAACTCTTTATTATTATTCGTCATTTTAAACTTCTGTTACAAAAATAGCGTTCTATCTCGCGCGTACGTATAGCTAGCTTCAATTGAGAATTCTAAATCGCATGACGCTCAAGTATATTATTTTGCCATTTTGTGGATTGCCATAGGAAGATTCGTCCAAAAGCCGAGCGTGTTTGAAGCGAGAGCAATGTAAAATTTATAGATCGTAGAGCCAGTGTAAGAGGCTTAACTTTTCGAGCGATAATACTTCACTAGTAATAGGTCGGGAGCCGGATTCACGTAATAATGCGATTACCGATATCGGTTGCAACTGGTAGGGAGAACCGAATTTAAACTACAATTATCCCTCGCTATGGGATACCGTGGAGTGCAATGCACGTGATAACGTTAGGCACGCTGCCGATACCTTGCGTACAATGTACGATGAAAAAAGAATTTTCTTCGTGAAACGTTCCGCTGTAAAAGTGTAGAGATTTTTCACTGAGCGTCCATTAAGGTGTTTACAGAACGACGAAGAGCTTTGTAACTTTCTACAGGCAGGAAAAGCAGTTAATGAGGATGCAAATTTAATTCGTCCGGAAGAAATTTCATTTGCCGCCAGTCTCGACAAATAATTTGTCGTGGCTCGGTGAATCTTATAACTTTCAACATCATTGGTGGCTATCAAAACCCCTTCATTCCGTCTTGTAACAGACAGCTTAAAATACCGCTGATAAAGCTCAGTCAGTGACTATCAGAGTAATATAATCTCCATTTGTAAAATTTTGTTCAAAAAGGCTAATTTTATAGTTATTTTGCATGATTATATCCTGGAAGAGTGTATCTGCAGGTGTATGCCCTTTTCCCTAAATTTTGGAAAAGAAACAGGATTAAATTATGAAAATTATTTTGGCGCTGAAAAGTAAACGCTCGTTGCCCAATTTGTGTTTCACGTGTTGTTTGTACAAAAGTTCGCTGAAGATCTTTGAAGGCTGCAGACTCTCTCTCTCTCTCTCTCTCTCTCTCTCTCTCTCTCTCTCTCTCTCTCTAATCTAAATATTAATGATAAGTTTTGTGTAAAGATAAATTTTTGCCCCCCCTCCTCCTCCCTCTTCTCGACCGAAATCCTCAGTACATCTGTGACTGTAGGAGATAGATCCATGAATATTAAAGTAATCGTAGAAATAAAAATTTTGTTGAGATGTTATGTAACATTTTTCTTGACAAATGCGCGAATAAGAAAAAGGTGAAATGTAAACGCTACGTAATTTGTCCTGTTTAAAAAAAAATCAGCTAGCCTCTCGGATGTTCACATGGATAATTTTCCACAGCGATTACTCGTAACGGTGTATCATGATACGCGCGTTTGTTTAGTGGTCTTGCTATTAGCGTCACCGTTGTGTCCACCCTCGAGTTTATTCGTGGTCTTGCCAGGCAGAAAGGTCGATTGTGGTGTGTGCCGCTCTTGCACGGGCTGTTTAATTAATCCACCACCTACAAAATTCCTCGCGACCAACCTGCTCGTTTTCCCTCTGTTGTGGGCTCGTAAAACTCCGTCACGTGCCGCTCGTCAAAAGTTTTTAATTCACACGCCATGCTGATATCGAACGTGTCGCGGCGCGAAATATGCGACCTTACTAACGGAACCGGACGTTTAAAGCGATTCGCGCCATAATTTCCTTGATTAAGCCGAGATACGTGGCGGATTGCCAAGAAGGGCGGTGTTGTACCTCGACCTCCCCTGGCCATTTCCCCGAGGGTGGTCGACGAGTGTCCGTTTGCTCGTAAATAACATCGCGAATTAAGCGTGTAATTTCCACGCGAGTTACGGGCGGACCCCGCAGGTCCCCCCCCTCTCTCTGTCTCTCTCTCTCTCTCTCTCTCTCCGCGATTCTTTTATTACTGTAAAACGTGCGTTCCAAAAAATTTACAATCGCTCGATGTGCGACGTGACAAATCGTGAAACGCGCTGCCTGCAACCGAATATAATACATTAAAAGCTCCGCTGGGAAAATCAGTCAATATTACAACTGAAATTAGTCATTTCATGAAAAGCATTTTAAATACAGCTGAATAAATAAATGACCTTTAAGTATAGAGGTACAAATACAAATATCACGAACAATTAGGTAAAATAGCGATAAATTAATAAAAATATTTGTCAAACAGTTTTCTGGAATATTATTAATGTTTTTATTGCTTTAAAACTTCCTCAGTTCTTCATCTCACGGATGTAAAATATTATACAATCCTAAAAATGTGTTAAATTAATCAAGCCTGCGGCATATGATGCATTTTTTTTTTGCTAAACTGCTTGCGTTTTAGTAAATTATTAAAAATTCTGCGCGTTCTGTCTGATTCAAGTAATGTATATTCAAGCAATTCTAGTAATGTACCGAAACACAAATAATTCAACAGAAAAAAATGCATTTGTATGCCGTAGGCTTGACTTGTCCAATTTAGTGAATTTTTAGAATTGTATTTTACATCTTGTAAGTTTAATGAAAGATCAAGGAAGTTTTAAAATTAATAAAACATTAATGACGTTCCAGCAATATGTTATATGACAAAACTTTATTTGTAATTAATTTGTATTATTATCATTTAGAATAATGAGATAAATCAGTTGATGTAAAAGAAACACATAGTTATTTAAAAAATATGTAGGCAAAATGAACAATTTTCTAGATAAGCTACTATGTATTTTCTTTATATTAATTGATTCATCTCATTCAATTTATAAAAGTATTAAGGTACGATTAACAAAAAATTAATAGTTAACAAGTATTAAATATTTCACGTCAGTATGTGCCAGAATAAAATATGAAACATCTCGTAAACTGTTGGTTTTTTATTCCTACCTTAATATTTTTATATACAGAATAATTAAAAGACTCATATTATGCAAAAAAAAATCATATAGGGTACTCTTTGAAGTGTCTCGCGCTAAGTGAACGCATAGCGCGACAATACAGCGCCAAGCATATCCAACATATCTCCAACTTCAAACCTATGTATATTTGGTGATAATAAATCATACGGAAACAATAAATTCATTTTAAAGGTAAAAGATAGCATTTTAAGATAATAATTAAAATTGATAAAAAACAAAATTTTCTTAATCATAATACCATTGTAAATATGATCAAAATCATTTATTTTTAAATCGCCGATTTTTCGCTTAAATTATTTCTCGTAGATGTGACAATAGAATTTTTCTGACAAAGAATTTAAATCCAGCAGCTAAAAATTTTCGAGAAATGACGCATATCTTTGAGTGCATTTATGTACTTGATGTATTTTTGATGATCTTTTTTTTTATAGTTTTGTTTTATTTTTTATTATTTATTATTTTTTTACATTTTATTAACTAAATTTGATTTACTATTTTAAATTTAAAAATATTTAGCAAAAATTTGTCTTTTAAAAATAATTTTAATATTATAAATAAAAATCAATATAAAACTCCATTTTAATTTATTTCGTGTAGGATGCTAATAATATCAACAAGTACAATTTATTATATTCATTTTTCAGTATATTACAAAAATATTCAGTAAGAATTTTATATTTATATACGATCTTTTATATATAGTATAATCAAAATTTGATAATATAATTACTTAATTTTTCAATAATTAAACTTATATATAAGTGAACTTATATATTATGCGATTTATATATATTGTTATATTAGGATAAATTTAGAAAAAACTTTTACGTTTATGACTTTATTTGAAGGATATATAAAATATTATCTTAATTTAATTATAAATTGTCAAACAAAACAATGAAAATTGAGATATAATATTTGGGTGTAAAATACTTACAAATACATTTTGCGAGTAATGCAAATTAGGTTTACAATATGAACTGGAAATCGATAAAAACTCATATTTTTAGTGTGCGCAGTTTAATATTCCATTCATATCGGCATTTTGTGCTTCGCTTTTAAGATATTAAATGTCAATGACAACGGTAAATATGGGGATTTCGGCGATATTTCATTGGAGGTTTTGAATACATGTATGAGATCCAGTACGCATCTGTTCCTCCTGATTGATGAAATAGATTGCGCCTTTGTGACACGCACCTGTGTCTACCACATTCGTTCACGTTCTATTTTAGATTTTCCTTAGGCACATATTGCGAAGTATAGAAGATACATTACTTTCAGAATGGGCTTTTCGCTTGCTTCGTAATCTTACGACTGCCAGCTCGTGATAAAATACCACACTATTTTCATTCTGCTTGTATACACATAAAACAGCCTACTTAAAAATTTATAGATTTATATAAAATTAATTTTTGTATTCATTTTGTATTTACTTTTGTATTCATTTCAAAATGAATGGCGCAATTGCTTTTTTACTTATTATTATATGTGGCAATTAATCTTTCATTTATACCTTTAATTTATTTAAATGTTTAATCAGTTAAATATTTTTAAATAATCAATTTTAAATTTTATTTTAAAATACATTAAAATGTATATCGCTATATAAAAAAATACATTTTTTCTTCTAGATTATATTTCTAGATATTATTCTTCTTATTCTTCTAGATATTATGCTAAATAGTATATAATATGTCTGTTTTCTGTGACTGAACTAGTGTACATTTTTGGAACTTAAAGTGAGATATGTTTGACATTTGGTTAAAGCGAAAAAGAGAGTTCTAGAAAAGTCTAGTGCAGGAACAGAAAACAGACCAATAATAGCATATATTTCATAAACCTTTTAATGTGATAATACAAACGTTTTTTAAATAAAAGTTATTAAATTTTCAACTCTTTTTTTACGCGCTTATCAAGTTTTTCCCGCGATAAATTTTTATTATTGTATAATGTTGAGAAAAAAATTTTTTCGTTGGAAGCTCTCAAGCCACTAATGAGACAGACTGCTTAATTGTGCCTGCGTTAATTACAGAAATATCTCGCCGGGGTCAGTCATGTTTTATTACGCATTCCACATCGCGTAAAGAATGCGCAGTAACATTTGATATCATTTTGCTGGTAGTTATAATTTCACGAGGTTTAAAATGTATTTATTACGAAGAAACACAAGATGTATATTAGCGCAATTATCTCTTTGACGTATAGCTATATGGCTGTAAAAAAAAAGGAATCAAAAAAACATTTGCGTTGTTCTCATCGTTGAAAAAACCGCTGGAATGTTTATTTTAAAAGAGATTCTGATGTAGAGATAATTTATTCGTCAAAGTCCCGCCTCATAAACTTCCTCGTTCGTCCCGTCTCTTTTCGGTCTCTCTGAGAAAGAAGAATTGTAAATAATTCAATCAAGCATAAAACTCAGAGATTGAGCTCGCTCGATGCAGAAAAAGTGCATGAAATTCCAGAGCACACAACGTGATGCTACACGTCAGCTTCGCAAGCAGTCCGTGCTCGTTAAAACGGCACGACGAGCTGCGACCTCGTGGATCTCCTGTAGCTTTTTTTTCGTCTCTCTGTCGATGCCATTTATTGCGCGCAACAGCGTTGATAGTGCGCGAAAACAATCCTTTTGAACGGGCCGGCAAAACATTTCGCTTGTCGATGGATGTTACGCGGCTGCGACGAGCCGTGCGCGCACGCGTTATGCGAATTCGGCGTTGTTGAACCCAAATAAAAAACGTCCGAGAGCTTTTGTGCGATATTTGCCGGGTACTATAATTGCCTTAAAGGTTTACACGGTTTGCTCGCGCTCTGCGTATCCTGGCCATCCGAGACAGGATTGACAATTTTTAACTGATTTCATAATTAACTTTAAAGTGTTTTTTTTTTGTCGCATAGCATTGTATTCTGTCTGTTCGCAGAAATTATTTCAATTAGTCCTACTTTATTAAAAGATTAATTTTTTATTTATATTTTTTTGAAATTTGATGCCAGAGAAGAAAAAGAGAAAGGTAAGAAAAAAAGAAAAAGAATTTATAGATTTCTTCTATCTGCAGATATCGATGGTGGTGTGTATTTGATATTTATTATGTAAAATTGTATTCTCATTGGTTAAACTCAGACACATATAAAATTGATAAAAAAAGCGTGGATACATTAGTCCTTAAATCCCTATAAAAAAAACCTATTACTCAACAGAGAAATTTTGAGAACTACTTTAGCGAAGGAAAATACGTTTTTTACTGTAGCCATCAATTCCGGAAACTATGGTCGTCTGTCCCAAAATTACCCTATTATTTCACTGTACTTCAAGAGACTGGCTCCGAATGGCGTGATAAAGTCTCATCTGGGTCTCTCCTTCTTTCCAAGATTAGATCTTTAAAATCTATTAAAGAAATCGTCGGCTGACGCATGTCGCAATCCTCGTAAGTCGTTTCACGCGTCGTTCGTTCGAAC